>OY977948.1:12744421-13344421 GCA_963854355.1 Epinotia brunnichana
GCAACGGCACGGTTAGTTTACTCGCTTACTTTAATTGTATAATTTCTTACGGTCTTATTTTATGGGGATCAGCGGCAGATATTGAGACTGCCTTTATTTTACAAAAAAGCGGCCAAGTGCGAGTCGGACTCGCACATGAAGGGTTCCGTTAAATAAATTGCGGTTTACGATTTATGGCGTATTAAAAAAAACTCCTTAGATCTCGTTCAAACCAATTTTCGGTGGAAGTTTGCATGGTAATGTACATCATATATTTTTTTTAGTTTTATCATTCTCTTATTTTAGAAGTTACAGGGGGGGGGGGGGGACACACATTTTACCACTTTGGAAGTGTCTCACGCGCAAACTATTCAGTTTAGAAAAAAATGATGTTAGAAACCTCAATGTCATTTTTGAAGACCTATCCATAGATATCCCACACGTATGGGTTTGATGAAAAACATTTTTTTTGAGTTTCAGTTTTAAGTATGGGGAACCCCAAAAATTTATTGTTTTTTTTTCTATTTTTGTGTAAAAATCTTAATGCGGTTTACAGAATACATCTACTTACCAAGTTTCAACAGTATAGCTCTTATAGTTTCGGAAAAAGTGGATGTGACATACGGACGGACAGACAGACAGACAGACAGACAGACAGACATGACGAATCTACAAGGCTTCCGTTTTTTGCCATTTGGCTACGGAACCCTAAAAAGGGCTGTCACAGCAATTTATAAGCTGTAAGACCTGGGGTCGCATCTCGCGAATGAATGACTCAAATTTTTGGGGTTCCCCATACCTACTTAAAACTGAAACTCAAAAAAATGTTTTTCATCAAACCCATACGTGTGGGGTATATAGATACCCCACACGTATGGGTTTGATGAAAAACATTTTTTTGAAGACCTATCCATAGGGATAGGTCTTCAAAAATGACATTGAGGTTTCTAACATCATTTTTTTCTAAACTGAATAGTTTGCGCGTGAGACACTTCCAAAGTGGTAAAATGTGTGTCCCCCCCCCCCCCTGTAACTTCTAAAATAAGAGAATGATAAAACTAAAAAAAAATATATGATGTACATTACCATGCAAACTTCCACCGAAAATTGGTTTGAACGAGATCTAGTAAGGAGTTTTTTTTTTAATACGCCATAAATCGTAAACCGAAATTTATTTAACGGAACCCTTCATGTGCGAGTCCGACTCGCACTTGGCCGCTTTTTTGTAAAACAAAGGCAGTCTCAATATCTGCCGCTGATCCCCATAAAATAAGACCGTAAGAAATTATACTATTAAAGTAAGCGAGTAAACTAACCGTGCCGTTGCTACATATTTAATTTAATTTTAAGTAAGGAAATCTGGCATATCGCGAAACAGATATTCTAACACTGCCGTCGCTATACGTATTTGAAATTATAATGTATGTTAGGAAGAATTTGTACAACTTCCCAACAAACACTGATAGGTCCAAGGTTATTTACAGACTAGTAATTAAAGCGACAAAGTCGTTCTAGGCAAATTGTACAAAATTCTACAATAAAATTCCAAAACACATTACCGAACTTGCTTACTCTAAATTCAAATCTGTCGTAAAACAGACACTTATTTCAAAAGCATATTATTAGATAAACGATTATATCATGGATAGGGATAATTGGCAGTGATAAAGTCCTGCGCTAGAAATCTATCGCAAAATAAATAAGTAGACTTTCTACTGTCTGGGTACAGTTGTAATGTAATTTTACGTCATACCTGGCCATAAAGTAGGAATTACCGCACGCTATGCGTGCGGAAAACCCCACTTCCTGGCCAGATAGAGACGTAAAATGTTGTACTCACCACGGGCGGTAATAAAGAAAGCCTCAGAGCGCATATTTATCGCCCTTGCCTTCGGCTCGGGCGTCAAATACCTGCGATCTGAGACATTCTTTGTTTAACCGCCCTAGGTAAGTAATGTACTATTTCAACACACCTGCTCGTAAAGTAGGTCTTATTACAGCGTATTTACACTGATAATGCAGAATATTACCCATGCCGTGCCTTTTACATTACATTATCGCACTAGTGCCTTTTCATTACATATCTTTTTAAATATTAGCAAAATAATGCAGAATATTACCCATGCCGTGACTTTTACATTACATTATCGCACTAGTGCCTTTTCATTACATATCTTTTAACATTTTAATTTTTTATTTTATTTTTTTTTTCCTCGCAAATGTGTTGAAAAACGTCGTATGAAACACGTGAGCATTGGTCATTACACTTCTCGTCTCCATTAAGCCTTCGCCTTCGGCTCAGGCTTAAAAACCGACTCGAGTGTAATGACCAACTTAGCACACTTGTATCATAATGTACTATTATTTAATAATACTCTGATACTGAAATTATATATTGTATACCTACTGTTTATAAAAAAATTTACCTCACCGAGTTCTTCTCGATGCAGAAGTTTTCTTTCCAAACCAGTGGTAGTTTATCGAATCGACATTCCTAGGTGCATTATATTAAATGCACCTATGAATGCCTAAATTGAAGAATAAATTACTTTGACTGTGACTTTGACTTTGATCAATTACGGAAGTGGCATTGCGGTGTGAAGAATTGAATACTTTACCAACGCTCGCAAATTTCACGTCTGGGTAAGTGCAAAACGAACCGAACAAATTATTCAATACGTTGGTTGCATTTGCATCCATGTACAGTCCTCATTCAAGCCACCACACGGTTTAAGGCACGAACGTGCTTTAGCTGAATTTTAATATATGAACAAAAAGAGTAGGTAGTATATTCCGTTCTATGATTCCGTTATTCGTGGGAATTGAATCGTGGGTACTGATACTTTATTTTCTCTAAAGTGAAGCTTGTTTTGGCGCTTTTCCAAGAATGGATCATTATTTAACTATCATCTATGAATAAAAAATCGATGTGTAGGGTGAAATATGGAAGTTTTCCAAGATTGTTTTCTTAAGTGGGTTACAGCCACAGAGAGTAAAAAAAATGTTTATTCCCTCTTTAAGGCTTACGTATAGTACAGTAAAGGGCACCAATATGTAAACACCACAAAGTCTCAAAAAAATGTACTCAGACCTTATTTCTGCAGCAATAAGGTTGTAGTTTACATATTTATGAAACTTTGAGTGAATACATATTGGTGCCTTGGTACATACAATTAATCTGCCAAACCACAGTGCGGTTTGTTGGCAGACAAAGGTCCTAATTTATTTTACAATGTATTAGCTAAAAGCTGTAAGTATGAATAGTAATATAAGTATATGTACGGTATTACTTATGCTAGGTACAACAAAAGAATCTATAAAGTTAGTTAATATGGCTGGCATATTAACAACCCCGACGGAAAAAGAGGGGTGTTATAAGTTTGACGTGTCTGTGTGTCTGATAAAAAAACCGCATTCAAATGCGGTTTTTTTTATACGGTAAGATTGTGTTAAATTCTATACTATTAAACTATCAACATTTGTATGGTCATTTATTTGTACCTAAATGGGATCTTAAACGACTCTGACAGCTATTTCGATGAGATTTACAATACAGGAATTCGCGGGACTGAAATATCGATCTACTGAGTTAGGTCACATTTCTGGGAATATTTTTTTTCGGCAAAACACGAAAGTCGGTGAGTAGAGCAGCTATCATAAATAAAATTATTACATTACCTACAAATGTTCAGGCTATATAGGTAGGTCATTCCGCTCACAAACACATCACATGTTACCTTTCGTCTCGTCACGGCAGTGCCCCCGCCAAGTCGAGCAAAACAAAGAGGCACGGCCGTAACATCCTTCTAATCTCTCGAAGCCATTCAGGCCATTTTCAACATTCGTTTTTCTTGATCACACAGTTATATTGTTGGTAAAGTGTCAATAATAAATGAGCCGATTATTTCTTATCCTGTAAGCGTCTCACAGATTGGGGCTTGCGGTGGCGGTCCAAAGTAAATTTGACAATTGCTGTCAAATTTACTATTGACCGCCACCGCAAGCCGCGCCAGTGTGATTCAGGCCTTCGGAGTAAAGTTTACAACTCTGTGTCTGATTGGATACCGTAAAATGGGGTGAGTAGGGACAAAACCAAAGTTAGAACCTGGATAAAATTTTATTTGTATCTGTGGCATATTGTCTTATACCTTATACCTATACGTAGAAAGTGTTCTGGTTCTATGAATTTTAGCTTGTCAATTATAATCTGTTGTTTCATTTCATAGTTTTAACGATAAATCCCAGCTCACCCCGTAGTTAGGGTTAGGAGGGATAGCAATAAGGGAAGCTGGGAAAATGTATGGGGAAAAACTTTAGAATTGTGAATTTCGGTTTAACTTGCCTCGATCCGCGTTCCGTCCCACTCTCCGCTCATATTTATCGCTCCTCTTCCGCATAATCGCTTCCTGCAACCCTGGTTCCACGGCCACATATCTTTCACCTCTCACTTCTAGAGACTACACTTTTTTTAATGTTATAATTTGGCTACTCAGTGTTGCCGCAAGATAAGAAAATATGTCTAAAAGTATAATAAAATTACTTTTAGGGCAACCTGAGCCAGAAAATCAAAGTAGCAACTGAAAATATTCGCATCCCTACTGCCTCCGCAATCCCCACCCCATATTACGGTACCTACTTTTTTATTGCTTGCTTTTTTTACGCTGTATGCGGGTGGCGCAGGACCGGTCACTTTGGCACTCTTTGGGGGAGGCCTATGTCCAGCAGTGGACGTCTCTTAGCTGATATGATGATGATGATAATGTTAATTTTTTCTTCAGCACCAGGAACTGCGACCGCTCGTGTCACGCGGCCATTGTGAAAACGGTACCCCGTATAGAAGAATTGAAGTAAAAAAAAATGCATATTTAGCCTGAACAAAAAGAGTTAGGTATTCTGATTTATCCATTAATTTATCTAAAGCAAAGCTTTAAGCTCTCGCGGTTTGTACACATATTTAAGATACTATTTTACACGGGTCGGGAACAAAGGTAAATACTAGTAAATACGTGTAAAAATAGTATTTTACATAAAGCAAAGCTTAAAGAAATATACGAAGTAAAGTTACATAAAACGGTAACATCACGTTTTCCTTTTCGTTATTGGCTGCATAAATATGTTCAAGAGACATATTTTCGTAATATCTAACAACGAAAACACTTTAAGGCTCGACCTTTCAAATTTTTGTAAAAATGAGTTGTTTAGTAACCATTTTATACATTATGTCGTAACAATTTTAGTGTCGGAAAAAAAAATCATAATCTGCAAGATATAAGAAGTAATATAGTTTTCATAGAAACCCATTTTAACAAAACAAAGTACAGAAAAAAAAAGTAAAGTGAACCCTATTATTTCACTTGTAACCATTGTACTGCTCCATTTTTTATCAGAAAAAGATGAAATGTTATAATCTTCTTCTTTCTTACTTACTTAAATTTCTTCTCGTTTTCTGAAATATTCCGAAAAACATGATATCCGCGCTTTCGAACACGCACTTAGATCTCGCTCACGCGTATGCTCAGTGAGAGGGAGAGAAGACCATGAACGTGCGGAGCCTTAAAGGCTAATGTGGTAATATTACCATTTGATGCAAAGGAACAACGCCGTAGTGTAGCAACATTTTTGTGCTATGTAGCGGAAATCACTCGTAGAGGCGAGACTCATATGTGAGTCTATGTGGCCTTGAGTTGGTTACATACTAGTAGTGTTAATTAAGAACCTCAGAGCATAGAATACTAAATAGAGAGAGGACAAGCCGCTGGCGGCCGGGTCGCAGCTGTTAGCTCAATGCGCATACTCTGCCATACTGTGCACGCGTGCTGATCGCAGAGAAAATTAAGTTTTTTCCCAAACTGTCTGATATAATGCGCGTGTATTGTCCAATAAGCGCGTAGGTATACAAGTGTCTGTGTTTTAGATGTGTGAGTGCTTTGTCTTGTCAATTACTTGGGCGTTGTGTGGGTTAATGTACTTGCGACAGGCGTACCTACTCAATACAAATCGGCCGGCATGTCCGATCTCCTTACATTCATACATCTGTGTTAAAAACAATATTGAACACGCATAAAATAATGTTGATTTATTATCCTGCTGTATGCTGTCTATTGAGTGTCAATGTTATGCTGTTAACTATCGTGTCGATTTATACACCACTTCCAAAAACACGACCACTTTGCCGAAAGTGAACGACTGATGGATGAGATACCGTTAGTGTATTACACCTTTATTTTTTTTGACGTGATAAATCATGATTACAATCCTGCAATTTATCTTTGGACGAAAACCTATGAAAAAACCTATGAACCTTGAATAAAAATTACCTTGTCACTAAAACGTAAATTAATTCTTCTGTTATTAAATTAGTTAATAATTTTTAAACCCATCTCAATGTACTTTTATTATTAACAATGAACTTAATCCATTCCTTGTGTTTTTGAAATCTTTATATGTTTACTAGCGACCCGCCCCGGCTTCGCACGGGTTTATAGGTAGGTATGTATAATACATGCATGTATTATACATATATAAACCTTCCTCTTGAATCAATCTATCTATTAAAAAAAACCGCATCAAAATCCGTTGCGTAGTTTTAAAGATCTAAGAATACATAGGGACAGACAGACACCGGAATTTGAAATTAGTTAATCCGTGGGTTTAGGGGCCCCAACTTATGTAAATATTCAACAATAGCACTTAATTCTAAGTTCCTATAGTACTCAGCATATACGAAAACATTTCTATTGTTTTATCAAATATAAATGTGCCAAGACTTGCTTTGTATTGTAAGCACATAATGTTCATATGAATTGAGGATTCATATGAACGTTATTAGACGACCGGCATAAGCTGGCATGAGAGGGCGGCTTATAAAAGCCTAGTTAGTAGTGACCCTGCCTATGAAGTTAGAGGTCCTGGGTTCGAATCCCGGTAAGGGCATTTATTTGTGTGATGAGCGCGACTGATTCCCGAGTCATGGATGTTTTCTATCTATTAAAGTATGTATTTTATATATACAGGGTGTGGCCTGTAATAGAAGCAAATATTCAAAAGGATGCTTCCTTAGAGCATTTGCATTAAACCCTTGTGTCCCATTCATTATTATTTTTTTGGATTCGGAGATATTTTGATCTAAAGTTATGCTTATGCCCTCCAAGTGATGTATCTTGGCACCACGACATCATAGCACAGCGGTCAATGCGGATTTTGAGGTACATCATGTAACGAGTCATAATAGTTTTTGCATTTTTGTTTTCAAAAGATATTTTTGTGATTTTTTAATTTTTATTTAATTTTTTTTAATGTTTTTAAAATAAAAAGTTACTTATAGCACTTCAGAAGAGTAAAAAATACAACTAAACTGATTTTGAAGAAAAAAAAATTGTTTTTTCAAATGTAACCATGTGGAAATTATTGTTCACAAGCTTAATATAAGATCATATAGTTACCGAGGACCTAAAAGACGATTTCGATATCGAGCGGGAGCGCAGGGCGTTGTCAGTCCGAGGCGGGATGCTGGCGCACAGGTTCGCACGTTGTACTTAGTGCCCAAGTGAAGCTGACTTCATTTAGAGCTTATTGTCAAAGTTTCTATACGTGTGGCCTGTGGGCTAGTTTCAGGCTGAAGTCATATAACGCCCTGCGTATCCAATAGAACAACATTTTCAGGAGGCTGTTTGGGCTTCTCTGGCGTCTCTGGGATGTTTGCCAATGCTAGCGTAGATGACGTTTATGCCATAATACGGAAGAAGACGGCGTCTGTGGTGATGCAGACGAGGGGGAGCTTAAATAGCATCCTGAAAATGATAGCAGAGAGGTGGGACTCGGACATACTCCGCCGATACACCGACCTACATGTCGTACGTCCTAAAAAATAAATAAAAATAAGTATAGTTCATGTGGCCATTTAATATTATTTTACTAATGTAGTTGTATGTTCGCCGCGAACAGAGTGGACGACTTCTACGCTATTATGCGTAAGAGGCACTGGTCCTTTGTCAGGAGAGTGAGCGAATCGTCAAACAGTATTGTTAAGGTAGTGTGCACAACATGCTACCTAACGAGTAAGATGTCAACGACACTTTTTCTGTGATTGGAAATTAATTTAAATTTTATTTCAATTGCATCCTAATTGTATATTTTTAATTTTTAATGTAACCAATGTAATTTTATGGGTTAATACCTAAATAAATAACTAATTTATTTATTTATTATAAGTGTTTTGTAACTAAAAATGCTATATAATGCTACCTAACGAGTAAGATGTCAACGACACTTTTTCTGTGATTGGAAATTAATTTAAATTTTATTTCAATTGCATCCTAATTGTATATTTTTAATTTTTAATGTAACCAATGTAATTTTATGGGTTAATACCTAAATAAATAACTAATTTATTTATTTATTATAAGTTTTTTGTAACTAAAAATGCTATGCTAGGGATCTAAGGAATCTGAAAATAAACATTTTTTTTTAATAATCTACCGTTTAATTTTTTGCTCCTATTACAGGCCACACCCTGTATAAGTAGGTTTAGGTTTCAAGATTTACTTATTATGAGAAATTTAATATATATGTTATACAGCGTGGAACGGAACGACGGACCTTCCCGCGAAGAGGGGGATTATTAAGTACGTACCTACGTAAAAACAAAATAATCGCGGCAATTTTATTTTATTTTTAGGGCTCCGTACTCAAAGAGGGTCCCTATTATATTACTAAGACTCCGCTGCACAGTGTGTTTTTTGACCCATAAAAGTGACATCCTGTTTTTATTAGACAAATCTATTGCTTGTATTACAAATGCGAGACGAGATGTCCCGTGTGCCAATTTTCAATATTTATTCAAATATTTTTTTTTTAAGTTTGTGTGACTTTGTCACGAATGGAAAACGAAAATTAATTCCTATAAAAATATATGGCCAGTTCATCGTTAAACGTGGCAATGTTTAATGTGGCAATTGAATGCGCATATTGATCCAATTTCACTTGCTCTTAAATGTGAATAGACTCGTCGCAAAAAAAGAAGTTCTCCTTTTTGGTTTTTATTTTTCATTTCCATTTCTAGATCGAAATAGAATCTCTGGATGAGTGCGATAGATTTCTTGACACTTTTGTTTTTCAACGGCCATGGAGTGCACACCTTATGCGAGTCGTAACGTTCTATCCGTGAATATTAAATCAATCACTGTACCTATATTTTTTTAGTCTCATGAGTGGATCAGATTGACAGTTGAAGTGTTCGAGTGCGTTTTTATTTGTGTCGAATTACGAAGAACATGGACAGTGCTGCTGGAGATCATGCCGATCCCTATTCACCGCCTCGCAATGCCCCTTCTCCGACATATATATTTTTTTCTTTTTTTTTTCTTTTATAATCTTACACAAATTGGCTTAGTCCCAAACTAAGCAAAGCGTGTTCTATGGGTACTAGACGACGATAAACATACTTATATCTCCACTTATAATAAATCTCTAAATTAAAAAAAGAATCAGCCAGTTTGAAACTAAGCTTTGTGTGGTACGAATGTTCTCAGCATCCCATGAACGGAAAAATATGAAACATTTTATATAGGTACATTATTATTCTAGCTGCAACTTAGGATAGTTTTTATCCGACTGCGACAATTAATTAATTTTCCGAAATATACGACTTCATTTAATTTTTCATTTATTTTTATTGAAATCAAACGCTGCTCCAACTGTCAGCTATAAGAAACGTAAAATTTTCGTCAAAATGGCGGAATTGCTTTGCCTTTCACTTTTTAATAATTTAAATCCAGTCTACGATAGACCTTTACGATACACATGCCAAAAGTTAAACCATAAAAAAATATTTGATTGTGATATGAGAACTTATATGCGAAAATGTCGCATTATGGCGTGATTTGAATAAATGTGTCAGCAAATTTGAACAATATAATTAACACGAATTTGTTTTTTTTAATGGTAATATGCCATTGCTCTTTGCGCATTCTGCCAAAGTGCCTGCGGCGCTACCACGAAAACCGAAACTCGAAGTTCGTATACCTGCATCCCTGTGACTCGAGTATAGTTAGTGCGATAGAGATAGAGATACCCGAATATTTTCGAATTCCGAAGTTCGTGGTTATAGCTCAGGAATCGAAACTACACCCCGTAAGCCGCGTCCGCTGCGCCATGTTTTGCCAATCAATACAAAACCCTATTTGTTTGCCGAACCTGACGGAAAACATGTTAGATGTTTAAAAACATGGAAAACATTGGTGCAGGCTGTAGGTAGACACTAAATAAAATAATCATAATGTATTTTCTCGAAAAAAGGATAATAGAGAAAAAATCAACGGAAGAGGTTATATGTAAAGGTAATCACTAAGTTCCAAAATTTTATGTTCTGTCCCTTTTCCACAAAACGCACCTTCATATGAAACGATTGTTTTTTACTATGACGCTCGAGGATCTTGACGTCACAGTCCCCGATCGTTCTCTGCGGCGCTACCACGAACTTCGAATCTTGAACTTCATTTATTTCCGTCTTTATCGCACTTATGGTTTATGGTACTCGAGTGACCGAAACGGAGATATACGAAGTTCGAGATTCGAAGTTCGTGGTAGCGCCGCTGACTCTAACAAGCGACATTAAAACGGTTTTGAGATATTTGAATGGGATTTTCGTTATCTTCTATCTATCTATACCTACATATAAATGCCTATGTCCTGACTGACTCACCCACTCACTCATCAATGCACAGCCGAAACTACTGGGACTAGAGAGTTGAAATTTACACCAGAACTACCTTTTACAACGTAGGCAACGGATGAGAAATAATTTTTGGAATTTCTACCCCTAAAGGGGTCAAATAGGGGTGCAAATTTTGTATGGGGGAAACTGTAATATTTTAGCAAGAAACTCAATACGTTGTAGAAAGCTTACTTATTAGAATACAAATAAAGTACTGTCAGCGTTTTGGAAAATTCAGCCTCTTAGGGGGTTAAAAAGGTTTGCAAAGTTTGTATGAGCGAAACTTCTTTTTGAGATAGAAGCTTAAAAGCTTGTAGAAAGATTACTTATTACAATACAAATAAAAAAACAGCGTTTTGGAAAATGGTATGAAAATGGGGTACAATGTTGGTAAAGGGGATTTTTTTGAGCTAGAATCTCAAACCTTTTTAAAAAGATTACATAATAAAATAAAATAAAATACTTTCAGCGTTTTATAAAATTCCACCCCTTAGTATAAAATATTTTTTTTTAGCAAGCGACAAATCTTTGTTGAAAGATTATTTATTACAATAAAACTTTCAGCGTTTTGGAAAATTCCACCCCTAAGACGGGTGAAAATTTGTATCGAGGAAACTTTTTTTTTTGAGCTAGAGACTTGAAATTGTGTAGAAAGATTATTTATTAGAATACAAATATATAGGTAAATTACTTTCAGTGGTTTGCAAATTTCCACCCGCTAAGAGGGGGATAAAGAGGTGCAATGTTTGTATAGGAAAACTTTTTTTAGGTAGAAACTTAAAACTCTGTAGAAAGATTAAGTACCTACTTATTAAAATACAAAAAAATACCTAATGCCAGCGTTTTGGAAAATTTCACCCCTTAAGGGGTAAAAAAGGGGTGCAAGGTTCGTATAAGAAACACTTTTTTTTAGCTAGAGACTTGATAGTTTGTAGAAAAAATACTTACCTATTACAATAAAAAAACCGAGTGTTTATTTTTAATTTTTCCCTGAAGCGTTCAAAGTTTGTATGGAGAGCAAGAAAATTATAAAGTATGATATTTGTAACTTCGATCTTAGCCTGTTTAGACTACAAAACTTATTTTAGCATTATTTTAAATATATCCCCTAAAGGGTTATTATAAGGGTGTTCAAAGTCTGTATGGAGAGCAAGCTATTTTTAAAGTAAGGGATTTGTAACTTCGGTTTTAGACTGTTTGCTAAAATACTGTAAAACTTTTTTCAGCGTTTTTTTAATTCATCGCCTAAGAAGGTTAAAAGGGGGTTCGAAGTTTGTATAGAGAGCAAGACATTTTTAAAGTAAGAAATTTGTAACTACGGTTTCAGACTGTTTACTATGAGGGTTCAGAGAGGGTTCTTAGTTTGAATAGAGAGCAAGACATTTTGAAAGTAAGAGATTTGTAATTTCGGATTTAGATTGTTTTCTAAAAGACTAGGTACAAAATTAATTTCAATGTTTTTTTTAAATTCATTCCTTCAACAAACATTTAGACGGTAACATGTTATACGCGGACGAAGTCGCGGGCAACAGCTAGTAGATAAATAAATACTTAAATACGTAGAAAACATCCATTACTCAGGAACAAATATTTGTGCTCATCACACAAATAAATGCCCTTACCAGGATTCAAACCCGGGACCTCCGACTTCGTAGGTTAGGCTACTTACCAACTAGGCTACAGGAGGCTCCCATACAACAAACGAGATTTTTTTGCTGTTTTTATAGATAATGGTACGGAACCCTTTCGTGCGCGAGTCCGACTCTCCGACTCGGTTTTTTTGTTTTTTCGTACGTACTTAATAATACCCCTCTTGCGGGAAGGTCCGTCGTTCCGTTCCGCGCTGTATAGTATAATAGGTATAATAATTTAATACAGTACTTCGCCAAGCCACATAGGTACATGAACATTTCCACATTTCCTTTCTAATTTACCACATGCACTGCTTTCCGAGAGCAAATGCGTTGATTATTACAGAAAAAAACTCAAGTCGCTATCTGTCGGCTGATAATATTTGAGGAGTTCCGTCGATTCCTAAAGGTAAAGGATCTCAGAATTACCACCTCATGAGTTGCTACTTCCGTAGGTAAATACACGAATTATAATAGAAAATAACGAAATCACTACATGCGTGCCTATAAAATTTGAGGTTTGCCCTCAATTTCCCTGGGATCCCATCATCAGATCCTGATTTGGTGACAATGGGACCACTTTGGACGTATACTCTTTTGAATATTTTTTTTTGGATATCGGTCTACAATTGACGGAGAAATAACCTCCTCCTTTTTTGAAGTCGGTTAAAAAGAGGGTAATTCTATAGGTACAGTCAACCAATTTGATTCCTAGGCCATCATAGAACCTTGCCGTTGTAAATCCTATGTCAATACGGGTTACTAGGATTATTGCGTCGCTATGTACCTAGCAGTTAAAATGACAGGGTTCTACGGTGGCCTAGGAATCAAATTGGTTGACTGTACATAAAAAGAGGGTAATCCTATACAACACTCACACAGTATTCTGCCGGTAGGTACATATTGTCAATACGACTGCTTACCATCAGGCAGGCCGTAAGCTTGTTTGCCACCGACGTTGTATAAAAAAAAAACTAAGATCCGTGCGCCGAGTTGTAAGTCCCCAGTTTTGCCCGCTTCCGTTTTTTCAGCTTCTTCAATGTCATTTCGCTTGGCCATCCCTGCTACAATGATATTTTAGCTCTTTGGCTGCGCTCTTTTATTTCAGTCATAATATCTTCGCACGGAAGAGGTGTGTAAGTACTACTACACCTCTATCGTCACCTCCTCTACGTCTACGTTTGGGTTTAGATCGATTTGTGTATGATATAGTCAGAAAAAAGAATCCTTACAAAGAACAAATAAATGGTTTATCATGTGTATCTGAGGAGTACCTAAGACCACCTGTCTACAACTAGGTACATCATCAGGCCAGTTTTATGGTCGTAGGTACCATATTATAAAATTCATATTCAACTACATAATTGTACAACATTTCAACTTGATTGAACTTCGGGAAGTTTGTCAAATTTGACGTGCAACGAACGAACGAACTAAGAAGGCAAGTTTAATATAAAGTTTGTAAAATATCGAGTTCTATTCGATACTAGCTCGTTACCGAGCTTGGAAATATAACAAGTTTATTTTAACTCGATCGAAAGGAAATCAATAATTAGTTCAATAATGTAAGCGCATTTACGCACTGTTACTACTAGTACCTTGACAGACTGTTCATGCTACTTTGCATATTCACAGATTGCTTTATCCTACTAAGGGGATATTTTCTCGCCCGAACCCTGGCGAGCATTAGAGAGCGGCTGCAATGCAGATGCCACTGCACGCCATTAATTTTCCAGTTCGCTTTGTCTGACATAAAAATATATGTCGTCATTTGCAAGTTATGACTTTTTGGGGAATATACGTTTTTGGAATTCTGGCTTTTAACCGAATATGCCTGACACGCTTACTGGTTCTACCATTATATTATTATATGTATATCATGTTTTGATAGCCTCCCAAATAAAATAGATACCTACAATATTTGTATAATGAAGTGGTAAACAAAAAAACCCTTATACTTTTTTTAAACGATGTTATACCTAGTTACGGTACAAAAATTAGCAACACTGTGCGCCCGTCCCCAGAGTAAGGTATTTCGGCTGCAGTCGCATTGCTAGTAATAACTAAAATACTATTAATTTACGCATTCCCTTGTTTCCAGTCATTTGACAAATTATTGGAAATATAATTTGTGGCTTGAATATTTATTTACGAGTTTTGAAATATTTTATAAGCTAGACGCCGTGGAGGTCGTTGTTGCTCTACGCCCGTAGGAATAACCCTAGAAACCCTACACGTGACCTCCGGGTGGTGCTAAAAGAACAACAAACTCGGCAGCTGCACTGTTCCTTCTGAACCTCGCAGCGCACACTGGAACTCTATCAGCGACATCGATACGAATACATGTACAGTCACCGGCATAATTAAATGCCGCAATAAAAAAAGGCCACAAAAATATCTGATGACAACTCTATTCCTAGAGCCGTAAGAGCGTGTCAGATATTTTTGCGGCCTTTGATTCATCATATATTGATGCCGGTGACTGTACCAGTGTGTAACCGACATACGATAATTAAATAAATAAATAGCTAGACGTCCTAGGTCTCGACGTGGCAATAGTGTATGACATGGGCACTATATGTCAAAGTAACATGTCACATGGCTTAAATTCGAATGAAGAAAAATCCTTTTCGTTTACCCATATTGCTTTGCAATAAAGTGCCCATGTCATACCTACACTAGTGCAACGTCGAGGACTAGGACATACGTAGGACATAAATACGCAGTGCGAAACGGGTCGAGATTTTGTTTGAGTTTGCGTGCGGCGACGTATAGATATAGTATAGCGCACACATACAAGCCGCGCGCGGTGCGTTTGTATGAAGATAACATACTTTGCCCTCTTTATAGCTACTATGGCAAGGACGTTTATTATGTATTTAAAAAAAAAGTCATGTAGTATCCAAAAAATATCCCTTATTGAACTTACTATGAGGCTAGCTCGATTTGAGTACTATTTTTTTAATTATTTGCTCTATTTTTTTAAAATATTCAACGAACGAGGCACTCATAAACCAAAGTAAGTACCTACTACTACTTTGGTGAGAGCATTACCAACGCATCCAAAGAAATCCGTTCCCACCGGTTTCCTACAAGCCACTTTAGCAAATGGCGAGTTCCTTTAAGTACCGAGAGTTTACTGAAAGACGCCTACACATCCGTACTTGTCGATAATACGAGTACATTTGCGCTGAGTATTATGTATTCTATAGCACGGAATTCTGCGCCAATCAGGGACGCATTTAAACAGACACTGACAGCTTACTGTTACCGCACCAACTCCGCAAACCAGTCCAATTTGTGTAACATTTTATTTATTTGCATCCCCAATCTCCCAACAAGACTCATCTGGTTAGGCATTGTAGGTACTGTTTGTTTGCGTGCCTTTAATTTTAATCACATTTAAACTACTAAACACATTTAAGGCTCAGACTAATTACGTATGCAGTAGTCCGAGCCTAAACATGCACAACAACTATTAGAGCTGCAAGTTTGATCACGGCACAAGCCGACGGGACGGAAATTGTTCGCAACGATTCATGAGCATTAGTTCTAGTGGTTTACCCAACTTGGATATCTATGTGAGTCGACTTATTGGTATGATATATTGGGTCGCCCGGTAAACACATGGAGTCGAACCCAGTCGGCAAATACCTAGGTAGCGTGAAAATTATCAAAGTGTTGGTGTTGGTATATGGACGGTAAACCACCAAGTCATCGTCTTAAAAATAAAATATGTAGAATCAAAATCATAAAAATTTACTATCAAAACAAAGTTTTAATCGACTTCAATTCAGTACTCCGCCAAGCCACATTAACATTTCCACATTTTTTTCCAATTTACCACATTAACTGATTTCCGAGAACAAAAGCGTTGATTTTTAGACCAATAAACCAAATCGCTGTATGTGGGCCGATAATATTTGAGGACTTCCGTCGATTCCTCGAGGATCTCAGAATTACCTTTGGCACTTCATTGTTTGCTATTTCAACGGAATAATATCAGAATCTGTGACGTACGTGATAGTTTGAAGTACATCATTGAGAAGTTCCACAAGCCATCTGTGGTCTTCATCATCACTTCCACTTCACCAAATTTATAATTTCCGGGTGTAAATACACGAGTTATAATAGAAAATACCGAAATTACTACACGCGTGCCTAATATATTTGAGGAGTTCCCTTAATTCCTCATGGTTCCCATCATCTAACTGGGGTTTTGGAAACAATGGGACCAATCTGGAAGCATATACTTTCAGTTAAAGAAAGAATTGTACGAATCGGTTCATAAATGACGGAGTTCTGAGGTCGCAAACTTTAAAAAAAAAAATAAAAAAAAATAAACATCACTATTGAGAATCTCCTCCTTTTTTTGAAGTCGGTTAAAAATGATATTATATAACCGGTTTAGCCTAGTTGGTTCTGTTGGTAGTCCTATACCCTGCCTATATTTTGCAATTGGACCAATAGTAATAACACAGTGTAAAGAGTATGTATTTAATTGGTTTACGTCATACCTGACCATAAAGTAGGAATTACCGCACGCTATGCGTGCGGAAAACCCCACTTCCTGGCCAGATAGAGACGTAAAATGTTGTAATTACCACGGGCGGTAATAAAGAAAGCCTCAGAGCGCATATTTATCGCCCTTGCCTTCGGCTCGGGCGTCAAATACCTGCGATCTGAGACATTCTTTGTTTAACCGCCCAAGGTAAGTAATGTACTATTATAGACTGTGGACCTACCATCAAAAGAGAATATGGTGAAAATGTAATTAACCCCCGACGCAAAAAGTGGGATATTGTAAGTTTGGCGTGCCTGTGGCATCGTAGCTCGTAAATTAATGGACCGATTTGAATGCGGTTTTTTTTATCCGAAAGCTGAGGTGATCGAGATGGTTTTTAGCAACGTATCAATAAAATTTGTTCAACCGTTTTTGAGATATTGAACTTTGAAATGAAAAAATCGTGAGTTATTCAACTATTTTAAGTTAGTAAAATTTTATGACAATTTTCTTTCTTGCTCAAAATTAATGTAGCTTCAATTAAATTTTGTCCAGTATTTAAATACAAAGTGCAAAGTGAATGTAGTTCAATTTAAATAAATATAAAAAAAATGGCTTTAGGGCGTAATTATTTTTTTATGTTTTCAGGCTGGCCATTTCTCCATGTCGAAAGAAAAAAGGTCTAGGTGGACAGACAAACGGACAACGAAATGATCCTCTAAAGGCTTTATTTGTTCTTTGAGGCACGGAACCCTAAAAATATATAATACTTATAACTTTTGATGAGTGACATGAGAGCGTTTTTCAAAAAAAGGGTACAAAACTAATTTTTTTTCAGAATTCGTTTTTTTTGTTTTTCTTACTCAGAATCTTTGATACTATCGATCCTTATACAAGAAAAAAAGTGTCCTAAATATTCCATTACAGATCGTCACATTTTTGTATGCAGTCTTTTTTTATTTATATGGGCGTGACGCACTGGAAGAAAAAACTTACATAGTAAAATCTGGGACACTTTTTTTCTTGTATGAGGATCGATAGTATCAACGATTCTGAGTAAGAAAAACCAAAAAAATTCGAATACTGAAAAAAAAAAAGTTTTGTACACTTTTTTTGAAAAACGCCCATGAACCGATACACAAACGGTAAGTTTGTATCGAACGAAGTAAAATCTTATTTTTATTTAATGGCCGCATTTTTTGGAGGCGCAGGAGAAGACGACTAATTATTTCATTATTGCTTACTTACAGTACGATTACTTTCCAAAGTGTTTTAAAAAGAAACCTTCAAGTTCTTTAAACAACCTTTCGGCGCTATTAACGGGCTCTGATCTACGTTCAGAAAATATTCTCGATTTGGCTACGGAATCAGAATAATGCATAAAGTATGGAGTCTCCATCTTCAAACTAAAGTCCCTCCAGGCGTGGAACCGATAGTTATGCATACGTTAAGTTACGGCTGATAGATCGAAAAGTACGCAAATAATTGTCTGAATCGAGAGGTGAATCTCGACTCAGTTCAGTTTGGCGAGAGGACCCGGGCGTGAAGGACGCGCGATCCAGTGTATCAATTCACTTTTCTTTACTTATCGGTACGTGCAAAGTATATTTCGTTCAAAATAACCCTACTTTCTAGTGACTCAGCGCGTAAAGTTTGCTTTAGACACGTTATTAAACCACTTTCATAACTTGTTAAAAGTTTCAAAGTCTCGAGTGCGTACTTAACCCGAACACAAAGGGTGTCCCAGAAGGGGCCAATTTCGAAAGTGCCCCAGTGTGGCTTTGTAATTATATAAAAGGGAAGTTGACCGCTCAATTATCTATTATCTGACTGATAGACGGTTATTAGCAGCTAATGTTACGAAGCTTGTGTATAAATAGTGGGGTTAAATTTAGCTTTAATTACATTGAGTTTAAAGAAGAATAAGCTCAAACTAAATCTCCACCTTTAATAGTTAGGTACCCTTAATTTTCTATAGAATTAGTTACGAAGCTAAAGTACTTTTAATGTTAATACTAACATCCCATTTCATTATAAATTATACTATACAGGTCTGTGCTTTAACATATAACATCACGTGAACTGCTCGAAAGTGATCGAAAGTGCTCGAAGAAATGTTGTTTATAGTGCTGAGTGCGGCATTACTTGCAAGTGAGTATGTTATAATGCTACATCCTTTTAGATGGATTAAAAAATACCTAAATAATTGGGTCAAATCAGGAACAAGAACTATGCGTCTAATAAAGTGTAGACAATAAAACAGTTAACGGGTTAGGTACAGTAGGTACTTTAGTAGTAGTAAGCGCGCAAAAACATCTGACACGTCCTAACGACCCTGGGAATACAGGGTGTATTATTCAAACGGGGCAGTGAGGGAAAATCCGGAACTACAAGAGACACAGAAATTTGCTATTAGGAGTCAAGACACCGACTTTAGAGAAAATAAAAACTGCATTCACATATCTTCAAAAAAACCCTCATACACGGCCTGGAATTAAACCCAGTCAAATCTGTCAAAAAAATGGAGGTGGGTTTTTTTGCGTTAAGCAATAGTGCTGAATGTAAGGAACAATTTATGCTAAGAAACTAACTTTACGATCACAGAAAAATGCCATATTTCATAGTTTTATTTATGTCGGGAAATGTATCTCCACACACATCCACTGCAAACAGTACCTATGATTGAGTACGGTAATGATATTTTACTGCAGTTTTTAAAAGATTGGTACAAATAATGACAATAAATAAAACAACTACAAAGTTACCTAAATATTTCGTCTAGTTTCAGACGTCACATCTCCCCATACTAACCGGCATGGCGTAGTATATGAGGAGATCCTTTTCTGTACCTAAAACTATGAAACACGGCATTTTCCTTTGATTTTAGATACAGGGTATATAAATGTATACAGGACACGATAAATTGTTCCTTACATCCAACACTATTACTTAACGCAAAAAAACCAACTCTATTTTTTTGACAGATTTGACTGGGTTCAATTCCCGGTCGTATAATGAGGGTTTTTTGAAGATCTTTGAATGCAATATTTTTTTAAATTCGTCTCTAGACTCCTAATAGCAAATTTCTGTGTCTCTTGTAGTTCCGAATTTTCCCTCACTGCCCCGTTTGAATAATACACCCTGTAGAGTCATGTCAGATCGTTATGCGCACTTTACTGTGGCAGATATGAATGTTGGTAATAAATTATGTACTGTTAATTCTTCTATATAGTACATAGTTCTATATAGGGTCCTGCGTCTAAATTAATCCATAAAAGGCCGAACGAACGAGTCCACAGGGAAAACTAAACACAAATTCATAAGTACAAAAAAAATCTTGGACCCAATAACAATGAAATCTCATTCGTCCACAATTTTATTGATTCCTTTACGTAACAAAAGTTACTCAAATTAATACAATTGGGAATGGATGAAAATTATAGAAGTGCTTGATTCTTTTTTTGGTGATATGAATAACCATCCTTAGCACTCGAAAAAAGTTGCAGACTTATCAGTTGCGTCAATTATTTTTGAAAAATATAAACAGTTTCCTCACTTGCGTTTTGGGTTTAGGACGGCGAATAAGATGGTAAACTGACACTGGCAATGATATTGACAGCTGCAGCAGCTATGTTTGTCATTGCCAGGCTCAGATATTTAAAATATTTTTGTAACCCAGCTGAAAAGTCTGCAACTTATTTCTGGTGCTAAGGAAGGTTATTCCTGCTATCACCAAAAAAATAATCAGGCACTTCTAACATTTTCATCCATTCCCCATTGTACTGGGTAACGAAAGCAACCCTGCTGTACCTACACAATAACTTGATTCGTCTAAAGGTGTCCAGTTGATTTTGTAGGTAAGTGCTTACATTTTTTATTTATACCAAATATATTTCCTTTCCTAGTTGATAAATATGTTCTGTAACTTATGACTTAACTTCTTAACTGCTAACTCAGTAGTCCAAGTCGTCGTAGTTAAGGGTGGGTTGCACCAAACCGTCTGTAATCGTTAGCGGTGTTCGTTAAAATCTGAATGTATGGAAAGTTTGACAAGTTTCTATGAAATGACAACTGCCGGCGCCATATTTAAAGCGCCGTAGGTTCATTGAAGTTAAGCGAACAGAGTTTTTGAAACAATATAATGCGTCTGTTTATAATAATAAGGTTTCAAAAAAATACGAATAGTATTCTTTAGGTTTTTTTTTTTATATACAACGACGGTGGCAAACAAGTTTACGGCCTGCCTGATGTTAAGCTGGTACCGTCGCCTATGGACACTTGTGACTCCAGAAGAATCACAAGCGCGTTGCCGACCCTTTATTCACTTGAGGATTCGCTGTGTTGGCAGATAGAGACATGCAGGTCCCTCACTACCAACACAGCGCATCCTAGAGCTGCAGGGAGATCAGTGATTCGAAACATGATTAAGCAAAAAACATTCGTAACAAATTATGCACAAAAGCTAAAACATATCAAAATTGGTTCTATAAATCGGAAATATCATGTTTGAGGGAACTTAGTGATTACTTTTTTATTTATTTAAACGCACAAAAAAACGAAAATCAAAAGAACATGATGTCCGCGCTTCCGAACACGCACTTCCATCTTGCTCACACGTATGCTCAGTGAGAGGGAGAGAAGAGCATGAACCTACGGCGCCTTAACGTTGATCGGTCTGTAATCGTAAGTTGCCAATCCGCCCTAAATCTTCATACCTAGCGAAAACCGGCCAAAACTCCCTGATGCATGTGTCACGGGTACGCGTGCTACGACGTGCTACGGCGTAGCACGGCCGTACTTAGTATCCCTTATTATTATTAATTAAAACCGAGCCGCTGTGAGAAAAAGTGATTTCTCTCTTTCTTGCAAACGCCAAAAGATAGATCAAGACATCTTTTACAATGACAAAGATCAAGACAAGTTTTAATTGAAATTTATTTGATGAACGTTAAACGTCTAGTATCACTTGATTATTGTAAAACTGATTCATGTTATTAGTGCTATATTTTGTTACCAGCTGGTCGATCACGTAACGCATTGTACGCTCGTTAGGTAGATCTAAATGTCAAATTTTATATGAAAAAATGACAGTTGGATTGTCCTAACGCGCGTTTGCGGCACGGACGGCCAAATTTAAGCACTCGTAATACTCTGCCTAGGAGCCAGCGTTTGACTTAGTTCCGGTTGCCGCGGAGACGGCTGGACCCTGGGACTTAAAGGGTAAAGGAAACGGATGAGAGAGAGGGGCAATGACCCCCCCGCTGTGGGTCCTGGGTCTGATCCAATTGATGTTCAGCGCGGCAATACCGCGAGCATTGTTGAGACCTTTGGACCCGGCATGTCGCAGAGTGGGGTGTTATTAAAATAATCGCAATACTCATGGGAAGTAAGGGAACTAGTTGATTATCTGTGCAAAAAAAGCCTAATTTTACTCTTACATGCAATGGCGTATTGACGTTATGTCCCTTATATTCGAACAAGCGAGCGAAGCGAAAGAAGTTCTAGCCAAAAGTTTGTGAGCAGGTTCGTTAATTATGTAGAATTCTTTTACTGATTCAACTTTTGGAAACTAATTCAAAAAAAGACAGGCTCCGATTTCTACAGCTCACATATACACTAGTAATAATAGGTTGCGAACTATCACGTTTCGAGTGCGGCGATCCCTGATGGGATCTTGATACAAAATTGTAGGTCAACGTGATTTTTTTGGTTCAATATCAGTTTGTAAAACAACATCAAGGCATCCAACCATTTCAAAACAAATCTTGACGATATTAGAGCACTGTTTAACCAAAATAATATGTATAAAATATAAATACACACATATAGGTACTGCAAAACACATATCCTGCCGTATAGTCGGGCAAAAAATTTATAAATAGACATTTTGTGAAGGTCATTTCTAATTAGGTGTGTATTACAGCCCTGAGGAGTATCACATTCAACTCCTTTTTTGGATGAATTAGGGCCTGTTCTACTCCGATTACCAAGAGGGTGTAAACTTGAGTATTGTTCCCTGATATTATTTTCATATTTATAATTTAGCCCTGTATGTATGTGTGTTCTTAAGCTGTCAATATTTAAAGGATTCTATTCACTTGCTTTCTTTTCTTTCTAAATTACGAATTAATTTTTTATGTATCCATTACTTACACATTGTTTAGACTGTGTGAAAAGTGTCAGTTAAGTACATTAACACCATCATGGCCAAGGCCACTTCAAGATTTAGCGGTGCGGAGTGATATTTATTTTTTTAAGAAGTAGGGCTGAGTCGCTAGGGAATATAACAAATTATTAATTATTTAAATTTATTTACAAAATAATACTCGTACAAGTAGGTAGGCCACACGGTGGATGAGCAGGGATACGCAAACATTGCTATCTATATTTTTACATATGGATATATCTCCAATTACAACATAAGTCTTCGTTTGTTTAAATTCGGTACCGAGATTAGTAATGACGTAATGAGAACTAAATCTCAAGTTCCTCTAAATAAAGTTACTTTATTTAACTTTTGTCTTGATGACCAAGCATCGGAGTTTTTATCGCAAGGTAATACGTTAGCGAGCTATGAAGTCAACATTAGCAATAAAATTTACGAGTGCTGCGACTGTGACTTTTTCCATATTTTCTGATGATCAAATATCCACTTGTGAATAATTGACATGTCTGGAATCGTTAGTGAATGACACATGGTACATATTATTCAATTTAATAATCGGTCAGTACATGACATTAGGTCTATCGCAGCGATGTAGTTTAATTTACACTTTTAAAACAAAGAATTTTTCGGATTGAAACAAAGGTTTTTGAAACATTTCGAATAGTGTTTGTTTGAGCTCTGTCAGTGATGGATAATCCGATATAAATGGGATATGCACGGTTTTATGGTTATTTAAGGATTGGCTTTTGTTCATTTAAAATAGAAACCTCGTGATTTTACAATACAAATATTGAATACGGATTTATTGTGTGCAGTCATTGTCTTATTTGCCTGAACTGGCACAGTTAAGTTTTACAGGCCTTTGCCAAATGTTTTCTTGTATCACACGTAAAAGTTTTGATAATTTAGGTATTCTACAAAAACAGTTTAGGAGTAAGGTTTTTAAAAAACAATTTAATTCCTATCCTATAACTCGCTATGACTAATCCTAGCTACAATTGTACGTTGTTTTACTAGTTATATCGTTATTCCCTGAGCTTACTAAAGTATTACCTTTATTGATTAAATAATTAGAAGTATTATTGTTCTAACTAAGCTACGGTAGCCTAGTGGTTCAGGCATGCGGCTGTCAAGCGGCGGTCGTGGGTTCGAATCCCGGCTCGTACCAATGAGTTTTTCGGAACTTATGTACGGAATATTTACCGTTAGCTTTTCGGTGAAGGAAAACATCGTGAGGAAACCGGTCTAATCCCAATAAGGTCTAGTTTTCCCTCTGGGTTGGAAGGTCAGATGGCAGTCGCTTTCGTAAAATTAGTGCCTATGCCAAATCTTGGGATTAGGTGTCAAAGCGGACCCCGGGCTCCTTTAGGGGCACAACCGGGAATAATAACGCTAGGAGGATGATTATTGTTCTAACTAGGAAAAGTTCTCGTAGTAGGTATGCATTTAATTATTGTTGAAGTTTGTATTGATACAAATAGCCTATTGAATGTTAATAATAAATGTGTGCCTTCCATTTTTTTTAAATAACGATTTCATTACCAATTGTATAAAATGTGACATAGTAACTGAACGGCCGTCCATTACAATAGGATTAAAAAAGTGCCAATAAAAAAGTATATGAGTCTGAATAGAATACTAAAGTAGTAGGTTTTTTTTATAATTTCAGTGTACGCTGTCTTTTTTAACGTCATCGTAGGTATTGTGTGTGTTGAGTGCTTCCATGACACTAAATAATAAGTATATACCTATCGTACAAACGGAAATAAACTACTTTTAAGCGTTATTTGCGTTTATCTCGAAACTGGCTTTTTAGAGTTAGGTACCTATACCTACCAAGAACCATGATTAAATTCCATCTAATCTACCACTGTCTTGCTATTGAAATTTGGAATGAAACATTCCATCAATAGTAAATTAACTCTTGTTGAAAAAATGCATGTAAGTAACGAATCCATTAGCAATTTTAAATATGGAACCTAACTCTGTGTTGTGTGTTGTTTTTTTTTAGAAATATTCATATTACAATGATAAAACTTCAAGAACATTTGGTATCAGTTATGACCAGTGATCGGATCTATTTTTTTGTTACCTATCTTTACAAAAAGGTAAATAACTTTTAATTTTAAGTAGTTTACACTATAAAATTAACAGAAAATGTAATAACAACAAAAATGTTTACAGTACCTACTGCATAGAAGAACTGAACGTACCTTGTATATCTTATCTTTTATGTATTTTTATTCTTATATGTTTACCAGGGTATACAAGTAAAAGTTATGATTGTTATTAGTTATTAGTATCACTATTTTGTTAATCTTATCACCAGGGCTCGAACTTTTAGTGCTGATGATTTAGCACTGCACCGCACATAGGATGCCTTCAAATAGTCTTTTCGTAAATAATTACCACTTATCAACCTCTTTTATTAAATGAAATGGCCACTTGAAATGAGTAGTATATAATGTCTTGACTGACATTGTCATTCAAATTGATCCTGCTACAATTTTATTGCTGCTGCTGTACTCTTAAGCATTCTCAACATATCGACAAATAATAATAATTTCAGTTAGAATTGTTTAAGTGTGCAAATGTTAAGTGACGGATTTTTTAATTTGATGCCTTTTTGGATTGTGGTGGTTCCATAGAAAAAGTAGAACTTAAAATATAGCGTGGCGACCTAAGGAAGAAACTATTCAGAGTTGGATCGAATTGCATCCTGACTTAATGTATGAATCAATTAAGCGTAGTATATATTGTACAAAATGTGAAATTAATATTGGGTGTAGAAAAATTACGGTTCATAAACATGTAGAAGGAGCTACACACAGAGGATTGTGTCAAAAGAAAAATGAAATTGAAGACTTTTACTTCGACCTTATCGAGTTTCTGATACTTTGCAACATTCCATGGATGCAAATTGAAAATCCAGCAGTTTTGTCTTTTTTCGAAAAGTATTCACACTGTGCTTGTGGATATCGGCTGTTCCATTGCTTGCCTAGTAAATCAACAATTAGAAAAAACTACTTGGATAAATTTTATCAAAACCGGATTGCTGCCGCGGCCTACATGTCCATATGTAGGCCGCGGCAGCAATCCAGTTTTGATAAAATTGTGGACTTAGGTATGAAAAACACATCTCTAATGTGGTCAGTAGTTTTTACAAACTTAAATTGCTTTATAAAATTAGGCCATATTTATGTGAGCAGTTACGCATCCGTCTAGTTGAATCACTTGTCCTGTCTAAACTTAATTACATGGATGTTGTGACTGGTCCCTGTCTCTACGCAAAAACCAAGAAGCTCATACAGCGTGTACAGAATGCCTGTGCGCGTTTCATTTTCAACATACCATCGAGGGCATGTTCCTCCGTTTCTCAACAAACATAATATTTTAAAAATGCAACATCGACAAAAACTGCATCTTGCTTGTCTCTTATTCGGGGTTTTAAAGCACCAAGCTCCAGTATATCTTTTCGAGAAGCTCATCATCAATAGGTCACGGGGAAACCGTCAGTGTAAAAAGCCTCTTGTTACTCCTCAACATGCCTCAGCCTCATTCCGGGGGAGTTTCCGCTTTGCAGCTACTAGATGCTGGAACTGTCTTCCACCGCCTTTAGCCAGGGACCTGGGAAGCATATATAGTTTTAGAATCAAGCTGAAAAAGTATTCGCTAGAGCATCAATTTAGTCAGGAAACCTTATGTCTCGAAACTAGCTGCCTTTAAGTGCCCTGTCTTTGTCTTTGTATCTTTGTTCCTCAAATCCTTGTGTGTTTATTAGCTGCCTCTTTTGTAACTTAGTTTACCGCTTTGCCATGCCTAATATAATTTTAGATTAAGATTTAGATTAAGATTTAGGATTGCAGTCAGGTACTTACTGTCGGGATATGTCCCATCTGCATATAAATAAATCCGCACAGCATCTGGTTCGCATAATAATTGTGTTATCTATCATGTTTAGATTGTGTGAATTCTTGGCACTGCCGTTCGTCACCTGACTCGTGACCTGGTACAGAAAGTAGTCGTTTTATATATGTACAGTTGAGCTTGTGACGTTCAATATTTAATTTTGCACCAAACTGTATTCGTTCTTAGTTTTCTTCCTGTATCACAAATGTACTTTTAACTTAGTATTCAGTTTCTGTATTTACGTATATTCACCATATATTCACTATCTGAAATAAAAGTTGCGTTCGGTCTGTCAAGTTGACAGTGACACTGACACACAGTTTGGCGACGCGTTCACACGATGCAATCTGCCGTGCCACTCTGGCGTCGGTTTTGGAATAGTTTTAAGATATATTATGTTTAGCGTAGGTATTTGTTTTGTGTTGCCTTCCAGGAGGTAACTCATGTAAAGGTTCCGACGGAAGACCAACGCTGGCCTTCTAGGTTAGCACCATGCTAAGTCGGGGCCTTTTCGTGGACCCTGCAATTTTTACGTTCTGTGTTTTGTTTTTTACACCCATTGTTTTGTCCACGAATAAATGTTTTCTTTCTTTCTTTCTTTCCATACATAGTGAATTAGCAAATAAAAAAATATGGATATCGCTGGATGAATCAACAGATTTTCTTGGTAGATATGTAGTTCATTTCTTGGTTAAGCCTTTGAATTCGACTGTTTCTGAAAAAACTTATCTAGTAGCGTGTAAAGTCTTGGAAGTAGTTAAAGGGGAGACCATGTCAAATTTTGTTATTGATTGTAAAAAAAAATATGGGGTGAATCTTACGAAGACAAAGTTGACAATGTGTACAGATAGTGTTGCCTATAAGTTAAAAGCTGGTCGAATTTTAAAAAGTTTTTTACCAAAGATGATTCATGTTACGTGCTTAGCTCATGCTTTGCATCGCGTAGCTGAAGATATTCAATCCCAGTACCCTGATGTAGACACTATGATCGCGAATTTAAAAAAAAAAATTTGAAATCTCCCTGTTGAGTGAACCTGTTAAAAGAAAAATACCCTTATTTGCCTTTACCTCCTCAGCCAGTAACCAGGTGGGGTACATGGCTCTCTGCTGTTTCTTACTACGTAAAATATTTAAATGAAATCAATTCGGTTTTGTCATGTTTAAAAGATTCAGATTCAGTGGCGATTAGAAAAGCATCAAGTGTTGCGGAACCCCAACCTTAAAAAAGATTTAGACTTCATAGACGAAAATTTTAAAATCATCGAGATAGTTTTAACCCGCCTACAAGAACGCAACACATCAGTCGTTGATGCTTTGATAGAATTTGATCAAGTAAGGATATAAGTTAATTGGTGTTCTAGTTTACCTATCATAAATAAATTAGAAGCAGTTATTAATCGAAACCCTGATCTTGACACTGTGCGGGAATACGCAGATCAGATTTCAAACGAATCTACAAGTTACGAAAGTTCTATTTACAAATTCGCTCCACTAACATCAGTAGAAGTCGAAAGGTCTTTTTCCACTTACAAATGGATCTTAGACGTTAAAAGAAATCGATTGAAGACTGAAAATATTGAAAAAATAATAGTATGTTTCTTTAATAGTATAAACACGACTACAAAATAACAGATTTAATATCATTTTATTTGTAACTGACTTCAAAAAAAGAGACGGTTTTTAATTCGATTGTATTTCTTTATATTCGTTACCTCAGAACTTTAGACTGGTTGATCATTTCAGTTTGGTCCAGTTCTGACAGTGGCATGTGAAAGATGAGTTTGTTTTAATTTTGTTTCAGAAAGTAGTAACTCGTCTATTTATAAAATATATTTCTGTTGCTAAGAGTTATAGTTTTTTTTAAAGTACAGGTAAAATAAATGACCTTCTTATATATAGTGAATATTTTCATTTTGTTTATTTAGTTTAACCTTCGAAAAACTTATTATTTACAATAGCCCATTTATTTAAAATAATGTTTTTCCGGGTCTAACGCGATATACATTATTTTAAATATGTGTACAAAGCTCGAGAGTTTAAAGTGTTATAATAACCCATTTCCCAAAATCCCGGGAAATCCGAGACACATCCACGATAAGCATAACGTTTGAGGTCGTTCAACCCAAATTACATCCTAGATCCGATTACTGGTTATGACACAAAAATATTTTAATCTGCAGATGTGTCTTTAATATTATTTCAATTAAAAAATACAACAACTAGTCGTGTGGGATTTTACTCCTCACTTCATTTTACACCTCCCACTGACAGACTTTTCCATGTAAAACATGGGAACACAAGGTCCAACCTACACAACATGGAAGCCGGGGTACCACAGGGCTCTGTGCTTGGCTTCGCCGTCATCATTATGTATTTTCACATCGGACCTGCCTACCATTGATGGTGTGACTGTCGCCACATACGCTGATGATGTAGCATATCTAGCCAGTGATGAAATTCCTGAAGAAGCCAGCAATAAACTTCAAATGTATTGGACAAGACACACACCTGGCCCCGTAGCATGGTTGGCCTTATCACGCGATAAGTGACAAGATAGAGCAGCCGCCACTGGCTGACAAAGTTCGATAGAACGAGACGACGCTCTTATCTTGTCACTTATCGCGTGATAAATGCTACGGGGCCTGGTTGGAAAAGTGGCGCACAAAAATCTAATCACATCACACTCTGAGAAAAGAGGATAATGAATGAATGAATGAATGAAATTTTTATTTCGTGTAACCATGGACACATGTTGTTAGTAGAATTTACAAAACTAGGGGGTTAGTAGTTACAGCTAAACTTACATTTAAAACAAAACAACACTGACAGGGGAGTGTAGTCCCTCGCAGTGCGACATGTAGGGACAGTCAACCCTGTCCGCTATCATGCGCATAATGCTGTTGGGACTGCGGCGCACCCTGCGCACCAGGGATGCTGCGCGCGTACGCATGCTCGTATAAAAACAGTCCACACGCGCCGCCGCGAACATCCCTGATGCGCTACAGAAACGAGGCAGTCCCATCAACACCCGGAACGCATTATTATACTGGACCCTAAGGGCCCCATATGCCCGTTGCGTATACTGCTCCCACAGATTGCAGGTATAGAGGGAGGTGCAAAACGCCCTAAACAGAGTTTATTTCACCTCTTTAGAGCACCTTGCAAATCTGCGGGCGATCATATTCGCCCGGACCGACAGGGCCCTTCGTTCCCTTTCCATGTCCAGGTCGTCTTTGAGGTCGGTCGCGATCATATGGCCTAAGTACTTGAAATGGTCCACTCTATCCATAGGGGTACCATTGAGGCAAATGGTAGGAACTTCCACTGTTTTCTTGCGATCGCACTCAAATACCATGAACTGGCTCTTAGCAACATTATATTTAAGGCCATGATTTGTTGCATACGTTTCACAAATTTTCAGCAGCTTACGCAGCCCACACACCGACGCGCTCAGCAGCACCATGTCGTCCGCGTAACTTATGTTGTTAACACAAACTCCACCTACATGGCAGCCAACATGGGTTCTGCTGAGCGCCTCGATTAGCCCGTTTACATACAGGTTAAATAGCGTAGGTGAGGTCAGCCCTCCCTGTCTCACCCCACACTCCAACCTGTACTCATCAGACTGCGCGTTAGCCCATCTAACACTGTTGACCTGGTTTCCATACCAGTACTTAAATATGCGAATGGTTTCCTGCGGTAAACTGGTATTTTCCAGCTTCTTCCATAGTAGGTCATAGGAAACCAGGTCAAAAGCCTTAGATAATCCACCCGTGAGACTCGGTTCTACTATTCTCCCAGACACCAACTGTGTAAAATACCTCGGGTATCACCTGGATCGAAGGCTTACTTGGAAACTCCATATAAAAAAGAAAAGAAACGAGATAAACCTAATGTGTAAATTATTGGCTTCTGGGAAGAAACTCGGTTCTCTCCGTTGACAACAAATTGCTAATTAACAACTCTGTACTAAAACCTATTTGGACCTATGGTATCCCGCTCTGGAGCACAGCCAGCAAATCAAACATTCTATGCTTACAACGCGTACAAAATGGTATTCTGCGCACTATAGCGAACGCTCCGTGGAAGTTATAAATATCTATGTATTTCCCATCAGTATTACATCGATTCTGACGATTATATTTCCTGTTACCATAATAAGGTTGGTTACACCTGGAACGTCATACTGACAAATGGTATATATATAGGTTTTACTGTGACAGTGACATTTCGATGGAATTTATCGACACATAGATTCGATGGAATTTATTATGGTTCTTGGTATACTGCAGTTATTTAGACTCTGCACGGCAGAACAAACGCTCGACGCGCAATTGACTCCCAAATTACTAGTTAAATAAACAAGTGAAATCAATATAATTTTCAAAAACCCAATTGTTTTTTTGCAATTATTGCCTATTGTCACTCCCACTATTAAGAGGAATCCGACGCCACCTCATATGTCGAAATCTGTCAAACGGTTTAGGCTGCAGGGCGTGTCAAAGAATAAGACATACACACATACATACAGTATACGCTCGAAAAACATAACCCTCCTATCCTTCGGCAGTCGGGTAATAACCCTCCTTCGGCAGTCGGATACAAACAAATTCATTGAAAATAACATCTAAAGTGCAGTAGGTACCTAACGTTGTTCAAGATATTATATATTTAGATATTATGTAACTAAAGTAGAGTAACTTAATTTCACAGTGTTTTAGCTAGTAGGTAATGTCAAAGAAATAAAAATCAATAATATTCTTGATTGATTTCTTTGTTTTTGTTGTCTTTATGTGCAATAAAGTTTTAATAAGTAAATAAATATTCGAAATACAGTACGAAGAATTTAGACCAAAGTTTTTATACTGCGGTTAAGTTAGTTTTTCCACAAACAAGTTGTTAGTTCATACAGGCTAAAATAAATATTAAATTACGATACTACTGCGTTTTAATGGTCTAAAGGTCCAATATTCGTAGACCTTATAATTGTGGTTATAGGGTACTATTTTGTGTTCTACGCACAGATGTATGAATATAAGGAGATCGGACATGGCGGCCGATTTGTATAGAGTGAGCCTGTTGCAAGTACATTAACCCACACAACGCCCAAGTAATTGACAAGACAAAGCACGCACACATCTAAAACACACACTCTTGTATACCTACACGCTTATTTGACAATAAACGCGCATCATATCAGGCATTTTGGGAAAAAACGTAATATTCTCTGCGATCAGCACGCGTGCACAGTATGGCAGTGTATGCCCATTGAGCATACAGCTGCGACACGGCCGCCGGCGGCTTGACCTCTCTCTAGTATTCTATGCTCTGAGGTTCTACGCTAGTCTAAATATTACTGTACTTTAGGGGATCTGATTTTACATGTTCCAGTAGTCCAAATCACATACCGATTAGATACACATGTGTGTCTTGAAAATCAAAAAACAAAAAACACAAAATTGCCCGGTAGGTTCTGCACGGCAGAATAAATGGACGTAAACAAAACACGCTAAATTGATATTAAAGCTGTGGTAAATTGTGGTGTGAGATTATTGTGGGTATTATCCGTAACATGTATTATGCGTTTGTCAAATGAAATCTAAACTGCGCTCAAATTAATTCACGTGGGCGGGGCACATTGCATGCAGAAGCGATGGCCGTTGGGGCGAAAATATGTGAATGTGATATTCATGAAGGCGAGAATATGATATTGATGAATTCACTGCGTCGACTACGAAGAAATTCTAAGATTCGTGTCATTATTTCTTCTCTTCATTATTTCTGGGCAACCGATCTCGCGGGCCTGATTTGACATTCATAAAGAGACGTCATAAGAAATCCTACAGAAACCCCCTTTTTCATGTCTTTAGTCTATCAAAATCAGAATAATATTGACATGAAAGAAAAGTGATATTCTAGAGACGTTGCCTTTTGTCATAAAAACAAATGGAATCGCGGCCGTGCGGTTTTCTTTGTGTTGACATCCATTAGCTTCTGACATCGAAGTTAGCCATATGATTTCACTTAACTAAGCCTGATTCCCAATAAGTTGGGAAGGTCAGATGAAAGGTACTTATGCTATCCATTATTGGGAAAAGGTAACAAGGACACATAGCGAATAAAGTCTAATCGTGGAGAGTGGCTTTACTCTATTGAAGAGATTGTACATTACTACAGAGGCCGGGAAAATAGAGATGGTGGAACAAATTTATGGCAGAGTGGCTGTATAGGTTTCAACCTTTGTTAAATTTTTTTAATGACTTTTGGACGCGGTTCATAAGCTGTTATAAATATTGAAGACACGAAAGCTTAAAATTGATTGAAACGTCTTCAAATAGCAATAATAGTCATCAAATAGTTAGTTTAGTAACATAATTGAAAAAATAACTCATAATAATTATCTTCAAGTTTCAAAAATCAATACAAGTTTATGAAAGCGTGGCTGTACAACCTGCCATTGCTTAATATTTTTTTAATACTTTTCAGCCCTAGGGGCGACATGCATCACTTTCAACCCGCTATTTAGATAAACAATGACCCACTTTCAAAGTAGGAGAGATGAAAATAATAAAGACTAATTACATAAATAAACGTAGTTTTTAAAGTATAATGGTGTTGGCGCAATGATCTCGATGACTTGGTATCAAATCTCGGCAATCCCCTTTAATAACTAATACCTACACTTTCTAAAATGGAGTGAAGAATATTTTGTATAAGCTCTTTGACAGGTTTATGTTTGAAAAAAAATTAAGATGTGTATTAAATTCTTAGAAGCTTGCGATAAAAATAAATTAATCAATACTATAGGTACCACGCACTTTTTTATTTTACGAAGGTAGGGTAAACATTTCGAAATGTATAAATGTAGTCTCTAGTTAATATGAAATGCATTGAATTTTCAGCTACATCTATACAGGGCGTCCCAAGACTATGCGACATGAAGGGAAAGTACCTACCTTAAATATCATAGACAGGATATTTTGCTGAAAGAAGACTTTATGTTATTTAAAAAAAATAGTAATACTGCATTCAAAGATTTTCTAAAAAATACTTGCTTCGTCTGGGAATAAAACCGTCTTAAATGTGAAAAAAAATCAACCTTATTTTTATGATGCCAATTGAAAGAATGGACAAAAAATAATAAGTCCTCCTAAGTAACATAGTATCTTAAGGCTTATACACCCGCTAACGTCCTTGAGTCGTCGTCCGTATGGGCCAGTGCGCGACTGATCGGGCCTGCCGAGCCTCCGCGCTCGCGCATTTTGTAGGTATTTAAACATAGTAATTAAGATAATCATTTTATCTATTCAAACTCTGCGAATTTGTCTATAAATATTTAATAACTTTATTTGAGTACAAAAATTTCATTTAAAATATCTATAGTTTAGTCATAATATTGAATAAACTTTACAAAAAGAGGTGACTTTGGGATTTTTTTCTATAGAGTGAAGTTCATTAGATCGCGTAACTGAATGCGACTTTGACTAGATTAGATCCTTAAGTAATACGTATCTTTATTTAGATTTTTAAACACTATTTTCTACGTCTGAGATTGTTTTAAAAAACTCGAAAACGCTGCCCCTGTTGACTGTCGAGCCTTAAAAGAAAGCACACATAATATGGGAAAAGTTACGTGCCGTTCTCGGAAATAATCCCGATTGCAGCATTGGGAATACGGCCAGCCCGGGAATATCCCCCTAGACGAGACTTTCGTGAATACTTGGGACCGGCGCGTTACTACTTATTTGGGAACAAAGACAGCGGCGTAGAAAATGTTACTGCGTACATATTCCGGTTGTAATTGTAAGTTGAGGCAAACAAAGAACTCGTTCTTCGTGATTTATAACACAAATTTAATGTTCTGGTTTTAATTGCAAAGTTGTAGAGAAACAAGTATTATTGCAGACATTTATGGTAATGAGTTGTATCAAGAATGTTCACACATTTGTGCACTCTAAAGCCTGAACCACACCGACGCGGCCATCGGTGGCGGTCAATTGTATACTTGGAAGTTAATGTCAAGTTTACTAATTGACTGCCACCGCAGCGCAGGTCGCGCCAGTCTGTGAGAGGCCTAATACTTTTGTTGTGTCGGATTTATAGTCCTAAAAGCTGCAAATGGTTTTAAAAGCATGAAAATCGGAACATGACAATATGAATCAATTTGAACCGTAGCATAGCAACACGTGAAAACAAAAGTTGAGTAGTTATGACGTCATCTTTTTGTGTATGAAAAAAAAATTGTTCTGTAACCTATCGTGTGTGGTTGGTATCAAATGAAAGAACTTTTGAGCCGGTTCTAAAAATATACGAGTATTACATTATAACATATCAGTATTTTTTTTTATTAAAATAATAATCATTTAAAAAAATACCTATCAAGTTTGGGCTCCTCCAAATACGATACGGTTGAACATTTTTTTTGTAAAATATACGTAAGTAAAATGATTGAATGAAATAACAAAAAAAATACTAAATGTAAATATTTTCAAAATTGCCTTCTTGGGGTTTGATATGAGGATATTAGGTATCATTAGAGGTATAAGTATTATACAAAAAAATATTCAACAGTATCGTATTTGGAGCATGCCAAACTTGGTATGTTTTGAAAATGATTTTTTATAAATAATAAAATAACATGTTTCAGGATTTTTAGTATAGGTATCACCCCTCACCCTTTAAATTAGGGGATGGAAGTTTGCATGGGTTTTCCCATACACTTCTTTAGGAATTACCTTACAAAAAAGAATGAGATCCCACTAAAAATATTACATGTAGGTACCTAAAGTGCTTGCCAAGACTCTCTTACTCATACATATGGCTTTCAGCGTTAAAAATTATCAGATTTTTTTTTTTTTTTAATTTATTGACCAATATAATCTGAGTAGTATACATTTTTTCACCAGCGGAAACCTCTAGGGTTTATATGCTGATGAATAGTTCGCTATGGTACATTAATTTACTTGAATACATCACCGTTATAGACTCATAATTATTACAATACACTCGTATTGGGTTCAGATAACGTCAGATACCTTTTGATACTAGGTATCGATTGTAAGCTATTTACGTATTTATGCTGTAGTTCTTTTGGTAGTTGGTTTATTATATAAGGAAGAAGATATCTGACGTTTCTTTTCCCATGCACATTGACAAAATTAGGTAATTTGAACATAGCTTGCTTTGGTAAATTTTGTTCGCAAGTAGTGCCAAGCTTCCTACTCCACACGGCTTAACTCTACCAGCCACGCTCTACAAAGTCTACATCTTGGCTAAAAAGTATAGACCCGTCGCTTATTAATCCATGCTTCCATATTCCATACTTTATAAACGCGAAAGTGTGTCTGTCTGTGTGTCAGGTCCTTTACGATCTCTTTAGCCTAGTTGGTAGTGACCCTGCCTACGAAGCAAGAGGTCCTGGGTTCGAATCCCGGTAAGGGCATTTATTTGTGTGATGAGCACGAATATTTGTTCCTGAGTCATGGATGTTTTCTATGTATTTAAGTATTTATTTCTCTATATAAGTATCTATATCGTCGTCTAGTACCCATAGTACAAGTTTTGCTTAGTTTGGGACTAGGTTGATTTGTGTAAGATTGTCCGCAAATATTTAAATATATATTTAGTTCTGGACTTCCTCCTATAGTGTCATCATCGAGATTCAGAGCAACACATTTATGGGCGCCTTTAATCCGGAAATAATGTTTTGAATGCCGAGACCAAATATCAGGGTCCCTGATGGGTTGCTGGGCACCGACTTGCGATTGTATGAGCCTGACTGTGCGCTGCCTGAGAAGAAAAGATTACTTGAGGAGGCGTAACATTGGTAAATGGAAGGGTAAGTAGGGCAGAGTGCTAGAACAAATTGTCGTAAATGTGGACACACTGGACTAAATCACCAAATTTTTTTCTGGTACTTGTTAGGTCCATATAGCTTTAAGTTTTTAATAGGAACCAACTCCTAGTTGGCCATCATTAATTTTATGGCAGCCATTTATAGGTATATTATTAACTAGCTTCAGCCCGCGACTTCGTACGCGTATTAATAAATTATAGCTTACATGTTATATTCATGTGTAAAGCCATACTACTGAATAATTTATAATTAACGATTTATAATATTTTTTACACCACGTCGGTGGCAAACAACTTATAATAAGTGGTATGGACGCTTGCAACTCCATAGTTTATGCGTGTATCGGTTCAAATTCTCTTTCAATCAAAACACCCTCACAAACGTCGTCATCGTCGATAATATTTAATTTTAGTTATTTAATCTTTATTGCAAAAGCTGGACTTAATGCCACAAAGCATTATTTTTCAGTCAAGCTTCAGTCAAAGCAGATAATATTTGGTGGGAAGTATGATTTTATTATAGACAAAGTTGTTATGTTAGTATCAAAAGTTGAGTAGTTAGTTATTTTTAATGTTAGTAAGTCAAGTTTTATAAAGAATATTAGGTAGTTTAAAATATTATAATTATTTTTGTTGCACTCAATATTCTGCAAGAACCCTAAAGGCCTCCTCCAAAGTGAGCCAGTCTTCCCTGGACTTTGCTGTTTGTAACCAGTTTGGACCCGCTGTGTGTTTGATTTCAATATGATACACAATTATTTATACGACCAAAAAGAAATGTAGAACAATACCTACACGATAAATCTATGAAATGTCTTTGAAACAGGTCACAAGACTTTGTCCATAAAAACCATTTCAGTGAAACAAAATTCGGCGTAAGACATAAAAACTAAGCATAAAAAGTCAATTGAATTTGTTTATTCGCCTTCTCGTTACGCTGCCTATTACCCGTTAACCCTTTTATCTGCGTGGCATTCGTAGAGCTGCCAGAATTATTATGTTCACCATCAACCATTATATCTCTTTATTCAGAGCTTAGTACTTTCGGAACATAATAAAACACAAAGTTAAATATATATAAAAAGCGCGCCGGAAATTAAATATTCTTCTTCCGCACTGTACAATCAAATTTGAAACGGCTGTGCCAAGTTTAAAACTAAATTAAAAGCTTGAAATCATGGAAATAATTTTCTTTGTCATAGGTAAGTAAGAATATCATCTATATGTAGGACTACTCGTGCGTGTTCAGGAGTTCGTCAGCCAGTAATCTTATCTTATTTACTACTTATTTATCGATACTTAAAACATTGGAAATCACCGGTGCTTCCTTTTGTGATTCTAATCTACTTTTTACGCCATTTTCAGGACAAAGGATCAAAATGCCTGATAAAAGGCTGGCATTTGACTGCTATAAATCAGCCAAATGGTTTGCTCTCTTTTTACTGTTTCGAACACGAACAACAGAGGTAAAGAATGGCGAACCAAAAGCCTTATAAAAGAAAAATAGATCCTTTAAACGCCCGTCATAACGCAAACAGCTTGTGAGCTCTAAGTAGTCTGAGATGGTAAAAACATATGAAGATATTTAATTACTCTCGAGTCAAGTTTTACAAGAGACACGTACGAGTACTATCGCCCAAGGGTACGGGTTCACACTTTCTCAACAAAATCGACTGCACACGCATACAGTGCATTCGAAAAATGACCCTAGAGGGTGTACCCGTACCCTTGGGCGATAGTACATACTTCAATTTATTTGAGATTCTGAGTAGTTTTGAAAGGCAAACGGTAAACAAAGGCACCTATTTGTTTGTTTACTTGTTGACGGATAGCGACCTTGGAGTCAATCAGAGGATTACGTTTCGCATTCTGTTTTGATGTTCATGTGATTTGAGAGCTTCCTTTTACCCGCGCTGCCATGACGTGTCAGAACGAGGATGTTGAATTTAAATTTGGATGCGAGACGTATGTGTCGGGTTGTACCGCTTGGTTAGTAATGTCCGCGTATCCTGTAAACAGTAGTGAAGTAATACAGCACGTACTGTTTGTTTTGCAATCCGAAAGTAAATAACCGAGAGTAACGAGCTTTGACACTCGTGCACAAGCAAACAGAAATGTACATTAATAATAACGAAAACATTCGAGTTATTTTCGTCACATATTAAAACTGTAGTTAGGCCGTTTTTATTTAGTTACAGTTTTTTTAGTTATCTTAGCTTAGAATCAATGTTGGTGCATGTTGGTTTAAATACTTGTCCTGTACACTATTCGCACAATTACCTGGACGTATACGTATACGGGATATACGTAACTCAGTGGAATTTACAATTTTACAGTAAGGTGGAGTCTAGACTCCACCACATCCTAGGATAGTGATCATAGAGGGCATTATTCAATTTAATTGCAACTAACATACAGATATAGTTGCAACTCCACCTTACACAATGTTATTAGGGACTAGGGTAAGTATTAGAATAGAGTACGCATTTGTATTGCACAGCAGAATTACGAGCTCTTCTAACCCACTTTTATCTAATTCTGACAAAAAATAAAAATCGACCAATACTCACGTCAAAAATGTTATCTGTTATGAAATGTCTGTTCAAGTTTCACGTGTTTAGCCCGCCAAGCGTCTAGATGCTTTAGAAATAATACTTGGAAAACAAATCGATGTCGTCATGAACAAAGCTTTGACAAGGTGCATTACACCATATCCAGCACAGGGCTATCGGCCAGAAAGTTAATGTTATAGCATTCATATATGTCATTAAACGTGTCTAAAGAAATGCAAAACGAGAGAGAGTCTTATCAAGCTGATTTAGTCAACTCAACGACTGGATTCAGGGATGACATCAAATCAGTAATCACTAAACTAGTAAGTCGATTGAAATTACAAATCTTGTTGACTTTTTAGCTAATTTCGTCATTTCTATAAACCGATCCTGGGATTTAATCAAAGGGTTTGAGGATTTGAATGTATTTAAACATCCATTTCTATCCTATTTCACATTATCTCAAAGAGATTTGATCAAACCCATTTTTTTTTTCATTTCCCTGCGACATTTTTATCATTTACAGCATTTATTAAACGAACAATATAACCTACGCTTAAAATCCTTCAACATTTAATATTTGAATACAGATATTTACGCTCTAGCGACCCTTAGCACAGAGGTATTAGATATTATTATCATACTAGTTGTTGCCCGCGACTTCGTCCGCGTAGAACTTATACTTAGAAAATATAATGCAAACAAACTTCTACTTACCATCTTAAGGGATGATTTCCGAGGCAAAAACTATTCTATATCCTTCGAAGGGTCTCAAATTATCTCTATACCAAATTTCATCTAGGTACATGGATTTTATCCAAACTTTCACCCCCTATTTCATACCCTTAGGGAATGATTTTCGGGATAAAAACTATCTAATATAATTCTTCGGGACTCAAACGACCTTTATACCAAATTTCATCTAAACGGGATTCATCCAAATTTTCACCCCCATTTCACCCCCTTAGGGAGTGATTTCCGGAATTAAAACTATCCTATGTCCTTTCCCAGGACTCAAGCTATCTCTTTACCAAATTGTATTAAAATGGGTTCCATCCGAATTTTCACCCCTAATTTCACCCCCTTAGGGGATGATTTCTGGGGTAGAAACTATCCCATGTCCTTTCCCAGGACTTAACCTATATCTACACCAAATTTCATCAAAATAGATTACATCCAAATTTTCACCCCCCCCCCCCCTTTTCACCCCCTTGGGGGATGATTTCCGGGACAAAACCTATTATATGTCCTTCCCCGGGACTCAAACTATTTATATACCAAATTTCATCTAAATCGGGGCAGCTGTTTAAGTAGCTCCATACAAATTTCCACCCCCAATTTCAGCCCCCAGATATAAAAACTACCCTTTGTCCTTCCCCGGAGCTCAAACTATCTGTATACCAAATTTCATCTAAATCGGTTCAGCGGTTTAGGCGTGAAGAGGTAACAGACAGACAGACACACTTTCGCATTTATAATATTAATATGGAAGTATGGATTATTAGTATGGATAGTATGGGTTCTTTCCGCTTGTCTTCTAAATAGAGGTGTAGCTGTAGACTCACTTCAAAAGAAAGAAGAAACGAAAAACTCATTCAAATATCTCAAAAAATTACGAAGCTACAACCGTTTTAATGTCGCTTGTTAGAGTGAGAAAACGATCAGGGACCGTGACGTCACGATCCTCGAGCTTCATAGTAAAAAACAATCGTTTCATTATAAAGGTGCGTTTTGCGGAAAAGAGACGCAACAAACCCCCTCTTCAAACTTTATACAGGGTCATTTCGCCGGTTGGCGACCACCTAATTTCATGTGCCGGTTAGCGACCACTTAGCTGACTTGGTGAACTGAAAGCATATTTTCTCGTTTTTTTTGTAAATTCCTATTCCATAACTACAAACAATAAGGCATTGTGTCTCTGTAGAATTGATGTTATCTTCAATTGACAAAACCATGTTCTTCAAGTGGTCGCTAACCGAAGGTGGTCGCGTAACCGGCGAAATGACCCCACTTATAACTTAGTGATTACCTATACGAGTATAGCCTCTTGCGTTTTTTTTTTCGAGATAATACAACATTATGATTATTTTGTTTAGTGTCTACATCCCTATTTTCGATAAGATAAGATAAAATAAGATTTCTTTATTGTCAGAACTGTGTACATTTAGTTGTTTTGGGTAAAATAAAGTCCAACAGCTTGCCCATTTCGGACGTACAATATTAAACTTAAAGCTAGTCAAATATACTAAAACAATAACAACAATAGTATTTCCAAATAATTTTAACCATATTCACACATAAAATATTAATTTAGATCTATCCGACATCCGTATTTTCTTTTAAACCACGAACTTCGGAATTCGAAAATATTCGGGTATCTCTATCTCTATCGCACTAACAAATGACAGGAATGCAGATATACGAACTTCGAGTTTCGGTTTTCGCTGTTTGGCTGAATACGCAAAGAGCGCGCGCGCGTGATATTAAAAAAAACCAAGTTTATATTGTTCGAATTTGTTGTTACATTTGTAGAAATTACGCCTTAATTCGAAATTTCGCATATCAAAATCGATTAATTTTATATTTGCTTTTGATACCTATGTGTCTCGTCAATGTATATCGTAGACGGGATTAAAATTATTAATAGGCGAAAGAAAGGCAAATAAATTCCGCCATTTTGTCCGTAGTATTTCTTATTAGTCTGTGATTTTGACGTTTATTTTAGCTGACAGATGTGGCAGCGGTATACTTTAAAAATAATAAATGAAAAATTAAATGAAGTCGTATATTACGGAAAATAAATTAATTGTCGCAGTCGGATAAAAACTATCCTAAGTTGCAGCTGGAATAATAATGTACCTATATAAAATGTTTCATATTTTTCCGTCCATGGGATGCTGAGAACATTCGTACCACAGAAAGCTTAGTTTCAAACTGGCTGATTCTTTTTTTAATTTAGATATTTATTATAAACTAGCTGTTGCCCGCGACTTCGTCCGCGTAGAACTTTTTATCGTCTTAGAAAATGATTTCTCTCAATACAAAATTTGAACCCTCTTTTAGGGGATAATTAAAAAAAAAGTTGATGTTCATTTTCTAGTTTGTGAACAAACAGTCTAAAACCAAAGTTAAAAATCTCATACTTTAAAAATGCCATGAAATACTCAAACTTTGAACCAATTTTAACACTCTTAGGGGATGAATTTGGAAAAACTCTGAAATCAGTTTTGTAGTCTTTTAACGTACAGAATAAGACCGAAGTTAAAAATCTCTTACTCACACTTTAAAATTTTATTGCTCGCCATTTAAAATTTGAACCCCCTTTTAAACCCCCTTAGAGGTTGAATTTTTCTAATCACTGAAAGAACTTTTTTCGTAAACTTTTAAGTCTCTAGCTCAAAAAAAGTGTTGCCCATACAAAGCTTTCTTAACCCCCTTAGGGGTGGAATTTTCTAAAACTCTGAAAGTACTTTATTATTAATTTTAATAAGTAACATTTTGAATAGTTTTAAGTCTAGTAAAAAAAAAAAGTTTTTCCCACACAACACTGGCTACCCTTCTTAAGGATCTTAAGGATCCCCTTAGGGATGGAGTTTTCTAAAACGCTGAAAGTTCTTTTTTAGTATTCTAACAAGTAATCTTTTTGCAAAGTTTTAAGTCTAACTCAAAAAAAAGTGTTGCCCATGCAAAGCTTGCTCTCCTTTTTAACCCTATTAGGGGTGGAATTTTCTAAAACGATTTGTGTTCTTTTTTTGTATTTTAATAAGTAATCTTTCTACAAAGTTTCAAGTCTCTAACTCAAAAACATAAACTTTCCCTGATAAAAACTTTGCACCCCTTTTTATCCCCCTTAGGGATAGATTTTTTCAAAACGCTGAAAGTCTTTTTTTTTGTATTTTTCTAAGTAATCTTTCTACAAAGTTTTAAGTGTCTAGCTCAGAAAAAGTGTTCCCCATACAAACCTTGCACCCTTTTTTAACCCCCTTAGGGAATGATTTTTGTAAAACGCCGAATGTAGTATTTTTCATGTTCTAATAAGTAATTTTTCGTCAAAATTTTAAGTCTCTATTAAAAAAAATATGTTTTTCCCATACAAACTTTGCACCCTATTTTACCCCCTTAGGGATGAAATTTTCCAAAACGCTGAAAGTACTTTCTTTGTATTTAAATAATCTTTCTACAAAGTTTTAGGACTCTAGCTAAAAAAAATAGTTTCCCACATACAAACTTTGCACCCCTATTTTAGACCCCTATTTTTAGGGGTAGAATTTTCTAAAACGCTGAAAGTACTTAATTTTTATTCTGATGACTAATCTTTCTACAAAGTTTTAAGTCTCTATTTAAAAAAAAATATTGTTTCCCCCATACAAAATTTTTACCCCTATTTTACCCCCTTAGGGGTAGATTTTTTTAAAACACTGAATCTAGGTACTTTATTTGTATTCTAATGAATAATTTCTCTACAAAGTTTTAAGTCTCTATTTAAAAAAAAGTAGTTTTTCCCATACAAACTTTGCACTCTATTTTACCCCTTTAGGGGTAGAATTTTCTGAAACCCTGAAAGTTCTTTATTTGTATTCTAATGACTGATCTTTCTACAAAGTTTTAAGTCTCTATTTAAAAAAAAATGTTTCCCCCATACAAACTTTGCACCCCCATTTTACCCCCTTAGGGGTAGAATTTTCGAAAATCCCTTTTAACTTTAAACTCTTATAACTTAATCATTACCTATATAACCTCTTGCTTTGTTTTTTTCTCCATTTGACTATATTTATTTTAAATTCTTTTTCGAGAAAATACATTATGATTATTTACCATATTTTCGATTCCTGAGCTATAACCACGAACTTCGGAATTCGAAAATATTCGGGTATCTCTATCTCTATCGCACTAACCATACTCGAGTGACAGGGATGCAAATATATGAACATTGAGTATCGGTTTTCGTGGTAGCGGGTAGCAGGTACTTTGGCTGAATGCGCCGAGCGCGTGCCATTGTCATTCAAAAAAAACAAATTCGTGTTAATTATATTGTTCAAATTTGTTGATTTCATTTATTGAAATTACGACATAAAACGACATTTGCGCATATAAGTTCTAATATCAGAATCGAATATTTTTTTATGGTTTATATTTTAGCATTTGTCTCGTAAAGGTCTATCGTAGACGGGATTTAAATTATTAATAAGTGAAAGGCAAAGCAATTCCGCCATTTTGACGAAAATTTGACGGTTCTTATAGCTGACAGTTGGAGCAGCGTTTGATTTCAATAAAAATAAATGAAAAATTAAATGAAGTCGTATATTTCGGAAAATTAATTAACTGTCGCAGTCGGATAAAAACTATCCTAAGTTGCAGCTAGAATAATAATGTACCTATATAAAATGTTTCATATTTCTCCGTTCATGGGATGCTGAGAACATTCGAACCGCGCAAAGCTTAGTTTCAAACTGGCTGATTCTTTTTTTAATTTAGAGATTTATTATAAGTGGAGATGGAGATTACCTAGCTCGAAAACAAGGGACGTATGAGTAACGTATTTACTCAGTATTTATGAGTAAGTGTAATAATATCTTCAGCATTGTTCAACACACATGGAGAGACCGGAAAAATACAAAACGTATCTGATAGAGCTGCTTAGGTCTTGTTTATGGACAGGGTTGTGTGGCGGTGCAACGCGCATTCTGCCAGGCGATGTGTGTACCTAACACTCGCGTTTGTACATAGGTAAACACCAAAAAATAACGCCACATAAACATGGCTTTGGGCGACTGCTGCGTGATGCAGGGCCCGCCGCGTGGATTTTCTGTCTATAAACACGGTGTTAGAGTTAAATATTTGTGTGTTTCAAAAGGTTCAAATATATCTGAGCAACCTTATGCCCGTTATAATGAAATTGTGCAAGACTAAAAAGAACCCATTGCAAATGTGTTAGTGTATGGGCCACTCTGACGGGGATCTGTGGACTAATTTTACGAGTGTTTGTGTGTGAACCATTTATGCGCAATTCTAAAGCAGTTATACCTACTATAGAAAAAAATATTGTTTATTATTTTTATGTATTTTTTACTATTTAAACGCATTAGAATGGTATTATTATCAACAAACTCCAAAAAAACGATCCAGTTTTATGTAGGTATAAGATTCTGTTATTGCTTCAGTTTCAACCCGCGCCTTAGGTAAACCTTCTGTTAGATTAGAGTATGAGAAATGAAAAGTAATTTTTGTTACTTGCATCCTGATTTGGCGGGACAGTATATCTGTATGCGGTATTTTCTACTTCACTCATGTTGCCAAGATTTCTTTACTTATCAGTACCTATACAAAAATACTACTACTTGAGTATATTATATTGGTGCAGTAAGTAAGCACCCAGTATTTAATTGCGCGGAAGAGTCACCGAAAAGACTAAGACGAACATCCATACTATAGTCCTATATAGTATGATATTATTAGTGAGAAAGTAACTCTGTCTGTATGTCTGTCTGTTATCTTTTCAGGCTCAAACTGCTGAATCGATTTAGATGAAATTGGCATTAATTAGTTTGAGACGCTAGAAAGGGACATAGAATAGTAACTATCCCGGAAATCATCCCTAAAAGGGGTGAAAAGGTGTGTGGAAATTTGTGCTTGGGAAGGATATTTAAGCTTACGCCAGAAATACTTTAATAGCAATTACCCTCTAAGGCGATTAACGAGATCTACGCGGAACTTCATCGCGGGAAAAAGGTAGTAGGCTATATGCTATATTTTATCCCTGTGTTCTTTGTTAGACGTGAGTTAATAGTAAATTATTGCCAAGGCGCGGAAAGAAATTTAAGGGGGCCTGCCAAGAGACGAGTCAGGCCATCCCGGTTGCCGCCAAGGTAAATATAGTGTTTTTCTTAAACATGTGAGGAAATAATACAAAGATATTACAGAAAACACACACATGCATACATACATAAAACATATTGTGACATACCTAATAACGCGGTCATGCTTGTACTTTGATTTAGCTAAAAGCATTATTTCTACGACTTCTTTCAAAGGCGGTATACACCTTCACGCTATCTTTTAAATTTCATGTTTCAATTATTTCAAATAAATGAATTTTCTCAAACATGCCATGAAATTTCGTCATTCCGTGCGTCATAACAGGCTTCAAAGTATCACGTTTCGGGCGGAACAATTTGAGAGAACTGTAAAGGAATTTTATACGAAATTGAAGGCCTAGGCCGGGAAGTAATTTTATTTTTATTTTCAGTACACCATTTGTGGCACAGCATCACGGCATTCAGCCATGAAAATTAGTTTGATTTGAGGAGTTTGTATATATTTATTTCATTGCATGTTTGAGAAAAGCACTATACATGCCTGGCCGTGAAAAGAGCTTGCCGGCTTCGTATCACTATCCGGCCTCCCTACGGTCGGCCGTCTATATCATAATCTACTCACCCGGCAAGCCCTTCTTTCCCAGCGTCTGCAGTAATGTACTATTACTTACGGTTTTAAACTTTTTAATTTCATTTCAATTGCCAACTTCATTCATTCCATTCATTCATTCAATGAAATTCATACACAAATAAAGAGCGAAAAAAATAAATTAAAAAATATATCACCATGAAAACCGCGCACTTCCTGGGTGGTTTTTCTTTGGCTGAATGTGATTTTTCCTTAGTCGTCTCGATTTAGTATGGCACTATCAGGATTTATAAAAGTTTAACGCAGCGGGAAATGATGCGTTTTGTATGGATTATTTATTATACTCCAAGGCAGGGAAGATCTATAACGCTTTATTCTTACTTATTCTGTGGCTTCAACTCCTAACTAAATAACACTTCATAGACCAATTTTACTGAGATTAGCCTTCAACAACGTCTGCATAGGGAGATAAACTATACCTCCGGCCTACAACAGCTAACTACGTCGTAAAATATAATGGGAAACAATTCTATGGCTCGTGAACGCCTCTAGACCCGCACTCCTCAGGCGTAGCCGACCGCTACTAAAGATGAATTAGTGAGACCTGGGAATTGCGTAAGTAAACGCAAAGATTACGTTACAGCCATACAGCCAACTAGTTTGACATTTGAGCACGTTCTTAAATATTATATTATTTAATGGATCCAGCACTATAAATACGTAAAATGTGTAATAAGCAGTTGGGTTGGACTTTTAGACCATTGATACAGAATATTTGAGTTAAAAACTCGAACGTTACGTGATTACCCCTAAGAGGGGTAATCACGTAACGATCCGAACGCACGTTGGTACAATTTAACTGTCAATTTTCCATATAAAAAGTGACATTTAGACCTACCCGACGTTCATACAATGCGTTACGTGATCGACCTGCTGAAGTTCATCCGCTGGCGTGTTGTTTTGAAATTCGAACGCGGCGTTTTATCAAAATTTTACGTTTCGATCAAATTAACGCACAAAAAGCATCCGCTTCGCCTCGAACTACTTTGGATGACGATGGCAGCACTGCACGATATAGGTTATAGGTTATAGGTTGTACGCGGGCTGGGTTTCCGCAACTCGACGTCATAAATGCGCCTATTTTGCGTAGGGGTTTTGGCACTACTGTTATTCGTGCCAACCCAGTTCCACCAGGAAGCCTAGCAGACCCTTTATGTTGCCGACGGCCTCCGGTAGTGACCCCGGTGTTCCGAGGTGTTTTGCCCTGTATTCCGCCACTCCAGGACATGTCAGGATGACGTGGGCGGCTGTCTCGTCCTCTTCCATGCAAGCTCTGCAGAGAGGACTGTCTGTAACACCTAAAGTAGCTCCTGTCAGAAGACGGAGTGCCGGCCTCTTTAGCTGTTTTAGCTTCCTTGACAATCCGAGGTTGATTGTCGGGAGGGCCTCCCTGGTTTGCCTGAATGTTCCTAGGGTGTTCCTAAGTTTTTGGTGTTCTACCTTGGTGTTTAGTCGCAGTGTGCTCCGCAGCCATGCAGAGGGTAGAGGAATTGTGGGTTCCGGTCCTACAGCTCTTGACTCTGAACCCTCTCTAGCCAGTGCATCCGCTGCATCGTTACCGCGTGAATTGCTGTGCGCTTTGATCCATTGCAGGGTTATGTCGCTGTCATTACATACCTCTGATAGGAGCCTTGTGGCACTCGTGTATCAGCCCAGAAGTTGTTGCGTGACCTTGCAGGGCTTGCAGTACGGATCGACTGTCAGAAAGTATGCGGATGGGATATCTCCTTACCTCCCTGGAGGCGATTGCATGAGCAGTAGGGTTTGCAAGATCCGCCAATATTTTGGATCCGGATATTTCGGATATTTCAATTCAACAGATCCGGATATCCGGATCTTGATGATAATACGGATCCACAAGGTTTTTTTTGGTATAAAGTAGGAATTGTAAGTTTAAATCAAGAAAAAACGGCTACACCACCGTATACCTAAATGATTTTAAATAGGTACGCATTCCCGAGGTCATAAAGAGTATAAACTTCTTTTTTTTATTCAACTTTTTATTTACAACTACAAACTAACCGGCAAAGTGAGAGTTACGTCACTGAAAGCTGTCACTTGAATAGCAACCAGGGGTAATCAACGTAACGTTCCAAACGCGCGTTAGCTATCGAACTGTCATTTTCCCACATAATATTTGACATGTAGATCTACCTTACGTGCGTACAATGCGTTACGTGATTGACCACAGCAGGTCGAGTTAACTCCGTACCTGATGCTCGTACATATATTTCAATGAGCTCTATGTACCGGAGTTAATTCAATAGGGTTGTAACTAGGTATCAAACCTAAGAGGAGAAATTGACAATGTGATCCGGACGAGGGAAAAGGTGTTTGTCTAGCAGGGGGCATTCCTTTAGGCAAGACTGTGTCTGGATATGGCAAAAACGGTGAACGGGCATTAATATAGCGTACCATGCTTATTATATTACATGATCATATTATAGGTCAAGATCATATTAAACATTTAAAAAAATATTACAAGTATTAAACGAAGGTATTGTTGCTGCATTTACTTTTTACTTCCTGGGTCAACTATACTTCTTAATAATTTCTATAGGTTTATTTAACTAAACTAATCCCCTTATTCATAAAACTTAAAATGGCTGCTAAATAAAATGTGCTTTGTCCACTTCTTACGAACACAAATGTCAAAGTGACAGATAAGGACAAACGAAATTTAACGCCATTTTAAATAGTTAAAATAGGCTTGTTGAACGTTTATGAATACGGGCGTAAGTCTTTAGTAGGTAGCTATATAGGTAACATTGGATTTATAATAATTACTTTGTGTCTTTGCCTACGGTGAATTAGTGCATTTAAACCAACGCCAACTTTCGCCATGAAACTGCGGCATTTTTACTAGTTTGTAATATGTAGGTTTCATTAGTTTTTGTGACTAATAAATTAAAAACAAAAATAATCTGGTCTGGGATGATGAAGTGGCGAATAAAAACAGAGATTGAGTTATCTACCATTCGGTTTTCAGCGTGGACTCGGTAAAAACTTCATTTTGTAGCCGTATTTTCGGTTTTCATGGTTGTATTTTAAGGATCCGTAATATCCGAAAGATCCGGATCCAAGAACCTGTAAGATCCGGATCCGAAATTCGGCGGATATCCGGATATTTCGGATATCCGGATATCCGGATTGCAAACCCTAGCGCCAGCCCTATGGTCCCCTGAAGCGTCGACGAGTCGTTTAGTCATTGCCCTCATAAATGATTTCATGTCAGCTGACCAGGGACCCAATGTTTCTACCGCAAGCGCCGCAAACTCGTAGTCTTTAATTAAAGACGAGTATTTGCGGCGCTTCAACACCTGGGCCTGATCAGCTGCAGCGCCGGGTTGAGTGCGAGTCCCCTGGATGTGGGACTGAGCAAACGTATCCACGCACGTTGCGTCCCACACCAAGGCTCTGCCCAACCTCCACGGCACCAATGTGGCACCATCAGGTCGCTTGCCATCGTCTCTTGCCAAACCTGTGGGTTTGAGAATAGCAGGCACAGACACGGTGGCAAGCGAACGACGGACTAAATCGTTTATAGTGCCGTGGCGGTATAAGCGGCCGGCGCTTTTTATACATGAGAGGCCATGCCTACCCGACTCATCGACGCTTTTGCCACAGGCGCATGTATGTGAAACACATATTCTGGCCCCAAGCCTCAAGCAACAAGCAATTCTTAATGTGCTTTGGTCCGGAACGGTGCCTATCTGTAGTGAAGGAAGCGCGTAGAGCCAGTGTCCCGACTCGGGGGCGGAAACCGCCAGGAGGCGGGCGCGTTCAAAATCGTCCAGGCTACTTTCTACGAGGGATGCTTGCACCTTATTAAGACGAGGGGTGTCCCAAGCCCGCTGAAAATGTCTGACCGCCGGGATGTCCGTTCCAGGGCACGAGTCACACCATGCATCCCTGGCCTCCTTCCATGATTGATAATCAAAGATTAATTAAAAAAAAATGGTCAACACCTATTTTTTTAAAGTATTGGTAGCCTTTTTAAGCCCTTGTTTTATTTTTATAGAGAAACAATAGAATGAGCGTGGATTTCGACCATTACGCTCGGATCACGGATTCACGCGCCGCGCCGCACTGTTTGGCTCTGCGATAATCATACCCGGGGTTTTCCCTGTAGGTATTACTATGTAGTAGGTAATGGCCAAAGAGTAGATACTGACTTCAAAAACAGAAAGTACCTTTCTATTTGTAATTTTTTGAACTATTAGATAAAGCATTGAACAATCCATACTTTTGTATACATTATATTTACTCATTTTTAATTAAATACTTCGCAGACATCGAACGTGGATTGAAATGGATATAATATAGCGAGTGACTACGCACCGAGTACTCGGCCGAGAGCACTGTCTCGCCCGTTTGCTCGGTACCGTGAATTGGGGTTAATTTGATTAATTTCAGAATTAAAACGTCTGTATCTCCCTAAAAGTTTATCCAAAAAAATAAGGAAAAGAATGCAAATATCGGTTTTTGGGTCCTCTATCGATTGCACCAACAAAAAAAAGCTAATGTAACTCTTAGAAAAAAAATATTAAGTCGGTGATCAACTTTATACTGACATCCGGGTTACTTTAAAACCCCCCTTTTTTTACGGATTATGATAGGTGATGAGGAAAAAACACTAGAACATAAATAAAAAATCCGTTCACAGGCTTAGGATTTATAAAGGTTTATGTGGCTTTGGGGTGTCAAAGTATGATAAAGAAAAAAAAAGGGTATTTATTTTATATTAAATAAGGCTATCATTCACATTAGGGTAACATTGAACATTGCACGTAGAACCGATGGCTATTGGGACGAAAAGGTTCTTGAGTGGCGACCACGTACCTGAAGGCGCAGCATGGGTAGTCCCAGGTGGACTGATGACCTGGTAAAGGTCTCGGGAGTCCGTTGGATGCGGGTGGCGCAGGACCGCGCATTGTGGCACTCTCTGGGGAAGGCCTATGTCCAGCAGTGCACGTCTTTTGGCTGATAATGATGATGATGGTGATGATGAGGGTATCGTGATCAAAGTAAACCCTCAGAAGTGATCAATGACACCCCATGCTACAAATGTCTAAAAAAGAAAATAACCGTCAAGGTTGTGATTTTCAACAGTATTTGATGTTATAGCCAGATACATACCTGATTCAGTGAATTACATAAAATTGATGTATTTACTATACTGAAAGTTGTACCTTAGAAGTTATACAAGCTATTAAAAGTCCGTAAAATGAGTCTGCACGTATTTTGTTTTTTTTTCATCGATTGGCGTGCCTGATCCCACGACTGGTAAAGACACATCGACAGTGACGTTAAATGCTGCCAATCGTAAAAAAAAACCAAACGATGCGTTCAGAAAGCGTATAATTGGAGTTTAAACATGAAGAGAAGTTTGATCAATGTAAACCCAGGAATTAAAGTAACCCCATTTCACGGTACGTATGACCAAGGCAGGAGACTCATGTTCTTAATAAAACCAAAACAAGGTTGCTGTTGAAATGCAATCCGCGATTGATATTTGTTTGACGTTCGTTAAATTCATCAACCCTCGCTGAACCTTTTTTAACTTGTTAGACCCTATTTGACAAATTCAATAACTCCCAGAGTGATCTTTGCGATGTTTAATGCGGATCTTTCTCAAATTTCATTATAATTTATGACGGAAATACTTGAATGTGAAGTAAGTTTATTTACTACGAAATGTAAAAGACGTAAAAAACAACATCTCGGCTAAGAATATTTATAAGGCTGACCTACCTACCGATGCAAATATCAGTACCTAACTTCAAGTTTTCCGCCGCCATCTAATTAAATACGGGGATAAAGTTGGTTTAAACGAACGTTTATTTATTTTTAACGAATCTATTTATTTATTATAGCAAGTCTACAATGTCACTTGACGAGTTTAACATTAAATTTCGGGAAATATTTTCCAAACAAATTAATTTCGCAAATGTTCCATTTTGCAACATAGCCATAGGGTACCTAATAACAACTAGGTAACACATATTGGGTGCAAGCCTAAAACTAATTAGATTTATAACACTAAAACTACAACAATAAATACAAACATTTCGAACAACAACTTAACCTAAACAAAGAAGCCGGAAATAAATTAATTGCATTTGAATTATATTGTAATGGTTTCTCGAGAGGTGGAACACATGTTGAGGGGTGTTCGAGGGTTATGCATATTGATGATTTGCTGTGTTTGCATGCGCATTACGGGTGCTTTGTAAGGAGGAGGAAAGGAATATTAGTTTCATGTTACCTTGTATTGTATACACAATTTAAGTGCAATTAATTCGATAATTAAACAGTTAGGTAGGTACCTATTTGAAGAAGGTAGGGTACAAAGGAATGTTATATCGGTCGAATTTGGAACAGTCCAGCCGGGAATGTACTATATCAGTAATATTGTTCTACCTCGTAACATACTTAATCACAATCAGCAAAAAGTGTAGGACTGCCATTCTGTTAACACTTTCAGTGCCAGGAATCCGCCTAGCGCGCTATAGCGGAGCGTAGCGGCAAGCCACTATGGCGTAGGCGACCGCTATAGCGGAGCGTAGTGGCAAGCCACTATGGCGTAGGCGACCGCTATAGCGGAGCGTAGCGGCAAGTCACTATGGCGTAGGCGACCGCTATAGCGGAGCGTAGCGGCAAGCCACTATGGCGTAGGCGACCGCTATAGCGGAGCGTAGTGGCAAGCCACTATGGCGTAGGCGACCGCTATAGCGGAGCGTAGCGGCAAGCCACTATGGCGTAGGCGACCGCTATAGCGGAGCGTAGCGGCAAGCCACTATGGCGTAGGCGACCGCTATAGCGGAGCGTATCGGAGCGTAGCGGCAAGCCACTATGGCGTAGGCGACCGCTATAGCGGAGCGTAGCGGCAAGCCACTATGGCGTAGGCGACCGCTATAGCGGAGCGTAGCGGCAAGCCACTATAGCGTAGGCGACCGCTATAGCGGAGCGTAGCGGCAAGCCACTATGGCGTAGGTGACCGCTATAGCGGAGCGTAGCGGCAAGCCACTATGGCGTAGGCGACCGCTATAGCGGAGCGTAGCGGCAAGCCACTATGGCGTAGGCGACCGCTATAGCGGAGCGTAGCGGCAAGCCACTATGGCGTAGGCGACCGCTATAGCGGAGCGTAGCGGCAAGCCACTATGGCGTAGGCGACCGCTATAGCGGAGCGTAGCGGCAAGCCACTATGGCGTAGGCGACCGCTATAGCGGAGCGTAGCGGCAAGCCACTATGGCGTAGGCGACCGCTATAGCTGAGCTTAGCGGCAAGCCACTATGGCGTAGGCGACCGCTATAGCGGAGCGTAGCGGCAAGCCACTATGGCGTAGGCGACCGCTATAGCGGAGCGTAGCGGCAAGCCACTATGGCGTAGGCGACCGCTATAGCGGAGCGTAGCGGCAAGCCACTATGGCGTAGGCGACAGCTATAGCGGAGCGTAGCGGCAAGCCACTATGGCGTAGGCGACCGCTATAGCGGAGCGTAGCGGCAAGCCACTATGGCGTAGGCGACCGCTATAGCGGATCGTAGCGGCAAGCCACTATGGCGTAGGCGACCGCTATAGCTATAGCTTTCCACTACATACATACGAGGAAAACCACGGGATCGGCTCTCGTAGCGATCTGGGCAGTGAATGTGAGCTCCTAATGAAACCGAACCGGGCATACTCGCTAGCGGATTTCTGAATTTTTCATTATAATTATTAAAATACGGAAAGAGGAAGAAAACTTTTATTTCATACCCAAAGTTGGAAAACAGTCTTTAAATTCAACTAAGCTAACCTTCAATAGTGTAAATAGACAATATCGGAAACTGATTACATTTAATAACATTAATGTATCAGCTAATTCAACACAATAATAACGGTTCATAAGTGTGCAACAGAAATCTAGAATTATTATAATCAAATGAAGTAATATTTCTACCATCGCAAACTATCGTGTCTGGAAGAGTAAAGACATACTAATTTCAACCTTAAAAGCTAAAGCATAGAGAACTAAATGAAAGAAACGATACGATCACTGGTCGTGAGGCGCATGTTTACGCACACTGGGCCTAGCGCGCTAAAACGACAAGCAAATTTCGACCTTATTTCCAAAGAGCTTAGGTGGGTTTTCGATGCACTCATCAACTCTTCAGAGTTTGGTGATTTTACCAACGTCTCCAAGCTCGTGTCGCTTGTCCCCATGTCGCGATAGGGACATGTCGCTTGTCGCTTGTCGCTTGTCCCTTGTCGCTTGTCCCTTGTCACTTGTCGCTTGTCGCTTGTCGCTTGTCGCTTATCCCTTGTCCCTTGTCGCTTGTCGCTTGTCGCTTGTCACTTGTCGCTTGTCCCCATGTCGCGATAGGGACATGTCGCTTGTCACTTGTCGCTTGTCCCTTGTCGCTTGTCGCTTGTCCCCATGTCGCGATAGGGACATGTCGCTTGTCGCTTGTCGCTTGTCGCTTGTCGCTTGTCCCTTGTCACTTGTCGCTTGTCCCCATGTCGCGATAGGGACATGTCGCTTGTCGCTTGTCGCTTGTCCCTTGTCGCTTGTCGCTTGTCGCTTGTCGCTTGTCGCTTGTCGCTTGTCCCTTGTCGCTTGTCGCTTGTCCCCATGTCGCGATAGGGACATGTCGCTTGTCGCTTGTCGCTTGTCGCTTGTCCCTTGTCGCTTGTCCCTTGTCACTTGTCGCTTGTCCCCATGTCGCGATAGGGACATGTCGCTTGTCGCTTGTCGCTTGTCGCTTGTCCCTTGTCGCTTGTCGCTTGTCGCTTGTCGCTTGTCCCTTGTCGCTTGTCGCTTGTCCCTCGTAGGAAAGTATAAAAGGCCGAGTCGCAGTAGTATTTGGGTTCATTCAAGTATCATCGATCAGACTGGTTGGGTCTCTGGCTGTTTTTGTTAAGAGTTTGGGTTTTTCTTACCGTTGGTTTTACCGGGTGTTTATTATCGTTATATTAAAGTGCAGTGCTTATTTTTGTGAGACAGGCCTGGGAACGTGGCTTGCCATTGCGGAGGAACAACTCCGCAATGAAGAGTTATGGTTCTGGGTACTGGGATAGTGTCTAAAGTAGTTTACTGTTTTCATTATTATACAAGCCAGATCCCAGTCTAGGTAAACACTATAAACAGTTTGCCTGCCTCTGTAGTCTCACCTTACGGTGTCAAACGAGATTACGGTGGAGTCTGATAGCGTAATCAGATTATACGAGAGGATCTGATGTCTCTTTTATACAGACCAAGAGGCAGCCAACACTCTCCCACGTGGATCGAGACTCCTCTACGTTCTAAGGCGTGGCCACAGGTTGGCACAGGAGGATACTCCGCTCGCCGAAGTTCTGTAGTACTCGAGAAGCGGGCTTCATTAAATACGTTTATATATAAACTTAATATACACAATAGGGCCGTCCTACCCCTTGTATTCCCTCTAGACTGCGGTCGCAAGGGGGGGGGGGACTACTTACATTGGCCGGTACATTGCTATCTCAGTTTCGCCAACTGAACGACTTACAGATCTAGTAGGGATACATTCTTGTTTCTTGAACTAAGGTATGGTTCAAGAGATAAGCAGCCTAGGGACTTCAGGATAGGCATAGGGGTAAATTCATACACTGTTAAGGGCATTTAGGCATAAATAACTGAAATAAGGGTCTACTATACTAATAACAATAATGGAGTTTTAAATTGCTAGCGTGGGCGACTGAGTTCTCTTTAAGGGCAAAGTGATGTTAAGTTCCGTATGTCATTACATGTGAAACATTAAGGTGTAACGATAAATTACTAATTATCATCAAAGGGTTATAGTTCTATTTATGATATTGGGATATCTTTGCAGGATTGTTTCAGAAAGATGAAATGATTCTGGGCTTTATGGCAGGCCGAGCAGTCCATAAAATCCAATTAGGTATCTTATTATCGCAAGTGGAATGTTTCTCTACATTTAAGACACAATTTAGGTTAAATATTTCACATGTAAAGAACGGAATGTCTTAGCATTACCTACAGTTTCCCGCTACAGAATGGTCGTAGGAGTTTGACCATATAAATTAATTATAAATATTGTCACTTCTAAAAGATGTCTGACGAGTTTGTTTGGTGTTTTTTCTCGAAACAGACCGCTAGGTTGGAAACACTGGTAGCTTCATTCTTTGGGTCTTAAACCCTTAGGTTAGTAAGGGAGGTAACTTGTTTAGGGCGTCCAAACCCTCATCTAAACAAGATGTAGCCTGTGTGTGTGATTAAGAGATTACCACACAACCCGTCGATAGTACTTTTGTTCCTAAATACAAGTATCTAGGGGACATTTCTAGCTCACTGTAGGGTCAAATAAATAACCTTGTTTATATGAATGATAAAGCTACATCTTGTTCAACCGGACGCGTAATAGGAGTAGGGGGATTTTCTACCAAAAACAAAAAATATTTTAAATCATAAAGTAATTATAGAGAATAAATTCTAGTCCTCAATATTAGCGCTTGATTTTATCTAGAAATACAAAAATAGCAGTTGGAAGTTACGTACAGATAGGCTAGCTAAAAATATTTAAGGGATGAAGAGTCTACGGTTTTCTGTCAAGCTATCATAAAAGAATCAGGGTTATTACGGTGCACAACATTACAGGGTTCCTACCACTAGCGATCACATTTGGCCAAATCTTCAGGTATTCGTAATAAAAGCACGCAACGAAAGTAGGTTTAATACAGTAGGAAAATAAGCACAATTACAATAGAGTCGTCATTAGAACTAGATTAACGCTAAAGATTACATAGGGTTCTGTAGAGTAAAAATATCAGTAGGAGTTTCAGCGGGTGTGTAGATTTTCAGGGTAGTTTTCAGGGCTGTTCCCGGTTCGTTACAATTTGGTAGCGTGACCTGGATCTCTTCTAGTAGCTAGTTTAGGAGGGTCGTTTCAATTTGGTGCCGTGACCAGGATTTCTTCAGTAGCCTGTTTCAGGCAATTTGTTGCAGAGTGAAGATGGAGGTTAGCTTGGCAGGGACTGTAGACTCTTCATCAGCTAGGGACTCCGACAAGTCAGGTGCTAATTTAGGATTCCATCTGAAAAACAAAAAAAAAAAATATTTACTACATTATTTGTATATCGCTACGGTAGCCTAGTGGAGAGCAGCGGTAGCCTAGTGGTTCGGGCGTGCGGATGTCGGGCGGCGGTCGTGGGTTCGATTCTTGGCTCGTGCCAGTGAGTTTTCGGAGCTTATGTACGTAATATTTATCGTTGGCTTTTCGGTGAAGGAAGATATCGTGAGGGGGCCGGTCTGGCCCCGGTAGTGTCTGGTTTTCTGCGTTGGAGGGTCGGATGGCGGTCGATTTCGTGAAGCTGGTGCTTGTGCCGAGTCTTGGTATTGGATGTCGGGGCGGACCCCGGGCTCCTTTTAGGGGGCGCAGCCGGGAGTGGCGCTAGAAGGATGATGATATTATTTGTACATCGCATGTTTCCGGTATAGCCCTCCGAATCGCTGGACGTAGGAGGCGGTGGGCGGAGCGCGTTGCGCGTGGAGCCGATGGCCGTTGGGGCGGGAAGGTTCTCGAGAGGCGGCCGCGTGCCGAAGGGTGAACTGATGACCTGGTGAATGTTGCGGGGGTCCGCTGGATGCGGGTGGCGTGGAGCCGGCCGTTGTGGCGCTCTGTCGGGTGGTGGTCATTATTCGGTTGACGAGATGATGATGATGATGTGTCTGGTAGGGCTTTAGGCTATATTTACTTTAAAGTATTGTGGCACTCTTTGGGGGAGGCCGATGTCGGGCGGTGGTCGTCTTTTGGTTGATGAGATGATGATAATGATGTTTTCGGTAGAACTTTAAGCTATTTCTACTTAAAAGCGTTGTGGCACTCTTTGGGGGAGGTCTGTGTCCAGCGGTGGGCGTCTTTCGGTTGATATGATGGTGAAAATGATGGTTCCGGTAGGGCTTTAAGCTATTCCTACTTAATTATTTTGAATAGGTATTATCCCCTAACTTAGATGTGAGCTCCAGATGGCACGTGTGCGCATTGCTCTTAACTAAAGCGTAGGCGCTACAACTATCGTCTGATGCTTGAACACCTTCCAATAGAGAACCGGGGTATTCCCTAATAATAATGATCGCAATGTTTAAATTAAATAATTTTTGTTTATCTTATTTGCCTAAACTGACACAGACAAGTTTTTTGGTGAATTATTTTAAGAAAACAGCTTAGAAGTAAGTTGTCCAAAAATAATTTGATTCTTGTACCTCGCTAATACATATTATTAATTAATAAAATGATCCCAGCTAAAATTTTAAGTTGTTTTAAAAGGTAATATCTTTATTCCCTGAGGTTACCCAAGTATTCTAATGACATTATGTTTAGAAGTCACATTGTTCTAACTGGGAAAAGCTCTACATATTTGCAGTAAATTTTGTATATTGTTGAAGGTTGTATTGTTACAAATAGCCCATTGAATGGTAATATATGTGTGGCGTCCATTTTATTCGTAATTATGATCTCATTAGTGACAGTATTGTGGCACTCTTTGGGGGAGGCCGATGTCGAGCGGTGGGCATATTTCGGCTGATATGATGATGATGATGTTTCCGGTAGGGCTCTAAGCTATATTTAATTAAAAGTATAGAATCAGCGGTGCGAGAAAATATAAATAAATAAAATCATTGACTTTGGGTGGCGTAAATATATAAATAATTAAAATCTTAGGTGAGCGGGGGCGTGTTAATTGTTCCTAAATACGAAATTCATACTTGTTGTGTAGTGTCACACTATGAAAGCTAGTGCCGGGATTACATCTTAAAATGCCAGGGAGAAAGAAGACATATATATATATATATATGACAGAGGGCTTAGTAATGAAAGAGGAAGGCACTTCACTATAATTATCCACTATAGTAGGGATTCCGGCAATATTTATGAGTTTTAATGAATTGGGGGCGAGCTTTAATCGCGAGAGGAAACAAATTTGATCTATTTGTAAATTCTGGACACCCTAATCTATAATAATAATCATAATTTATTTCAGATAAAAATAAGATTCTGTCAAAACTTAATTTTTTTTATGCTGACTGTACTTTTCTGTGGATGCTTGTTCAGACGATGACAGGCCCAAGCTCGATGGGGTTGCCTTGGTTTAGTGATGGGTTCTCATGGTCATGTTTTGTCCCCATCATCGGTCAGACTGTACAAAGCGGGACCGGTTTAGGGACTTAGAAAAAAAAACAAACATTTCTCAATATTTATCGTTTTAGGCTTAAATTAGATTGAATCATGTAGGTTGCGCTGGGATGGGCATGTTTTGGTTATAAACTTTTTCTCTCGGATCAAAATTTGCCGGGATATTGGGGTTCAAGGGTCAGTCATTTTTAACGGGTGAGACTTAGAAAATTTCGGTGTCGAGAGATTGATGTCAGTATGACACCTCATTTTTATTCATGTATCCGATGGGGGATGCTGAAATGGACATAAAATTGCATATAAACTTTTCCTCTCAGATCGATATTTACCGAGATATTGAGATTTTGGTGCATCATTTATTTGATGATCGACTAAGTCATATAACCATTTTTAATTTTAAAGAAAAGTTGTTCAAGTAAAATATGCTTATTTTTGCGTGTTTTATACGATACAATCATTTAAAGTAGGTGTCATAATGATACCACTTCTGGTGGAAATATTTTTAAGTCACAAAATTTTTCAATCTTTGGGGCGTCTTAGTTCGGGTCATTTTTGATTTTAAAGAGAAGTTGCCCAAGTAAAATATGCTTGTTTTTACATGTTCAATACGTTGCAATCATTTAAGATAGGTGTCATAATGATATCATTTTCAATGAAAATATTTCTATGTGTCGGCCCCACTTTGCTACTTTCTATCCCCGTCATCAGATCGGCTTGGTGTTGCCGGGTGATTAGGTGTCGTCTAGAGTGGGTATTTGTCGGAGTTTCAGCTCATTCGGATGATAATGTATGCTCGGAGCTGGTAGGCGGGGTTCCACCCTAGCGGGCAAGCTTGCATATATGATTCATATATTATATACAGGGTACATACATTGCGGGCTGATGGAGGGTTTGCAAGTAATGTGGCTGGTATATGAAATTCATTTTAAAATGTACCTTGAAATGTCGGTGAAACTGGTGAGCGCTTGAGCGATTCTATCTCCACAGGTATGTACGGCTGCAGGTCTATTTATTCGTGATTGTTGATCCTTTTTCTTTGACAGAACAGTGCATACATCGTTTTACGGAATGGTCATTGCTGATGGGGTTAGGTTCCTAAGTGCTTCTTGCATTCAGTAGTTAATTTTCATGTAACCTGAAACGAAAATTATTAATTTGAACAAAATTCAGCCAAAAATAAGTCTTAAATATTAGAAATAGAATGTTTAATATAAGTTTTTAGGACTATAAATAGGACAGATAGCAACAAATCATGTGGGTGCCTCATAAGAAGTATTCCACTTTTCATGTTGTTGCAAATTATGGAGATATTCAGATTTGAATCGCTTCCAAAGACTGGGCTAGCGAATCCATTACAAAAAAACGTGACAACAAATTGGTTTGTCATGACCATGCCAACCAATCATGTGGACAATATGCTTGCTTGCCAGCATCAAGTTTAATAGAAGTGAAGCTTCATACAAAATATGATATTGGAAACATAGTCAAAAACGGCTCATACAAACAGAGATATTAAATGGTTCAGTACCTAAATGGATGCTTGACTGCTGTCGGGGTCGTGCCGCACTCGTTTTGTCCATATATGGGCATGGCTTGGTTTTGCTTCTCAAGCAATGGATATCTTGCCAAATGGAAATGCATCTTAATGAATGCCATTATTTGTCGATTATTTGATGAAGTCATGATGAGAACATCTTGTTAAGCATTTTCAACAGGGTCTGTAGGAAGATTATTATATTATTAAACCATTAATTAATGCAAGAATATATAATGAATCAATAACCTAAAAATAGTGATACTCTGTTATGAGACACGCTTAGGACGCCAGCTATTTTAGGTTATTTGGTACCTATGCACGTTTAATTTCGTTCCTAGAAGAGGGTTGTTGTATAACTATGAGCCACTGTAAGTAATTAAAGACGCTTACCTTAAAGTGTGAACAATGAAATCTGGTTATGTACTTTGTTTCACGGGATTGTATAAACGGTCCATTGTAGGGATTTGCGTCGTTTTCAGCGTGATTTCAGGTGGTTCTTTTTCGAGTTGTGGCCTGTCGCGGGGCTTGTTAATGTTGTTATCTATGACTGATACCCAAGGTTGGTATTATATTATCTGTGGTCTGTCACCGAAAAACAAAATGCCTTAATGCATGTGTCTTACATATTAATAAAGCTTTCGTATATAAAATGGTGTTTATGTGGACCTCAAGCGATGCCTAAAATCTAATACAACAACAGCAGAGCGTGGTTGATCAGTTCAACTAAAAATATGGCAAGCAATACGTGTATGTTTCCAAAATTGTCTGACGGAGTCGGTTTCTCGAATTGGAAGTTTAGAGTGAAGATTTTGCTTGAAGAAAGAGGTTTGGACGATACATTAGCACCAGGAAAGACGTGCAAAAAGGAGGATGACGCAAAAGCGCGGTCAGTAATAGTTCAGTGTTTGTCAGACAGATTTTTAGAATACGTAAAGAAATGCTCGACTGCGGCCGAGATGATCGAACAACTCGATAAAATATTTGAAAGAAAAAGCGTGTTCAACAAGCTATATCTTAGAAAAAGATTACTAGCATTAAAATGTTTGACAACTGACAAATTGCAGGATCATTTCCTAAAATTTGACACAATGATCGCTGAACTAGAAGCTTCAGGAACAAAAATCGACGAAAGTGACAAGATATGTCATCTGTTGCTAACTCTACCCTGTGAATACGAAACAGTAATAACAACATTGGAAACTATGAGTGACAACAAGGAATTGGACATAGAGTTCATTAAGTCACGATTATTGGACGCGGAATTGAAATTAAAGGGAGAAGAAAATAAACAGATTGTACACAAAATGGAATCTAGTTTTATATCCTGCTACAAATGTGGACAACAGGGACATATATCTTATGAGTGTAAAAACAATGAGAGACAGAATAACATGCAAAGCCGAGGTAGAAGTCGTAGCAGAGGCAGGTCCAGAGGCCGGTATTTTAGAGGCAGAAGTATTAGAGGAACGTCAGTGAGCTATGCAGAACAAGTTCATGATCAAGAGTCTACATTTATTGCATTATCTGCGCAAAATGATACACAGCAAGGAGATAGTTCAATTATATTTGTTGTAGACTCGGGTGCAACTCATAATTTTATAAAATCTGAGTATGAGGAAATAATGGAGGATGTTAAAAGCTTAAAGGTGCCCATATACATCAAAGTTGCAAATGGAGAAAAATTAATAGCCCAAAAGGAAGGAATTTTGAGGTTAGAATGTCAAAATAACCCAGTTAAGATTGAAGGTTTAATTGTTGAACGACTCACACACAATTTGCTTTCTGTGAGTAAACTGCAGGAGAGAGGACACACTGTGGTATTTAAAAATGGTCAATTAAAAATACACACATCAACGAAGACCTACTTTGGAGAACGGTGTGGAAAACTACATGTTCTTAAATTGTCGAGAAAACATAAAATGGAGAATTGTGAGTACACAAATAATGATGACAGAGCATGGCACATCAGATTAGGTCATCTCAACAGAAAAGGTTTAGCTATAATGAAGTTACCATATAACAATGATATGTGTGATACATGTATGAAAAATAAAAGTACTAGATTACCTTTTCAACCTGTACAACAGGCACAAGCTCACAAAATAGGAGACTTGATACATTCTGACGTGTCAGGACCTACAAGAACACAGACAAAAGAAGGCTACAGGTATTTCCAGACAATAATAGATGATTTCTCACATTTTACCCAGACTTATTTAATGAAAAATAAATCTGAGGCAGCTGATAACCTGGTGAAGTATATAAAAGAAGTCGAGCTGGAAAAGGAAGTCAAAATTAAGAGAATACGCTGCGACAATGGCGGGGAATACTCATCAAACTCTTTTAAATACTATTGTCAAGATAAAGGCATACAAATTGAGTACACTTTACCATACAGCCCAGCTATGAACGGAAAAAGCGAGCGCATGAATCGCTCAATATATGACAAGGCCAGAACTATACTTGACGAGTCAAACTTACCAAGACACTTATGGGGCCATGCAGTGCTGACAGCAACATATTTACTTAATCGGTGCCCATCAAAAGCAATTCATTTTAAGATCCCTGCTATATTATTTGGAAGAGAATTTAAGCTAAATAAGCTGAAAACTTTTGGATGTCAAGCCTGGATGATGGTAATACCTAAAGGAGACAAATTTGATTCAAGAGCAAAAGAAGTAAGAATGATAGGATATGGGAGAACTGGTTATAAAGTATGGGACCCTGAGACAGATGATGTTATTTTTACAAGAGATGTAAGATTCAATGAGAATAATATAAAATATAAGAATAAAATAAATGAACCAGAAGAAGTGGAAATCCAGATTGAACAAAAGGAGGAACCTAGAGAGAAAAAAGATGGAAGGATTGGAAAAGATGATAAGGAAGATGATAAAGCAAGAGAAGAAAATGATAATGCGAGAGAAGAAACTGAAAACATAGAAGAAAGGAGAACAACAAGAGGAAGAATTATAAAGACACCACAACATCTACACGAATATGAATAAAATGAAGCATACTGTCTATTGAATGATGAAGAGGAACCACAGAGCTATGAAGAAGCTATCAGTGACGGATGGATAGATGCCGTCAACACAGAACTAGAAGCATTAAAGAAAATGAATACCTGGACTGTGACAAATTTACCAAATGATAAAAAAGCTATTGATACAAAATGGATATTTAAGACAAAAGATAATGGCTTGAAAAAGGCTCGATTAGTAGCAAGAGGTTTCCAAATACGAGAACCAGAAGACTTTGGTAAAAACTATGCTCCAGTTGCAAGGACTTCAACTGTACGAACACTATTAGCGTACGCAGTTCAAAATAATTATAATATGAGACAGCTGGATGTTCCCACAGCTTTCCTTAATGGGATGTTGGACTCGGAAGTGTACATAAAAGCACCTCAAGGAGTACAAATAGAAGAAGGAAAAGTGTTGAAACTAATTAGAGCATTATATGGCTTAAAAGAAAGTCCAAAGTGTTGGAATCAAAGATTCAATGATTATATTGAAACGCAAGGATTTAAAAGATCACTACATGATTTTTGTTTATACACCAGTGAAGAAAACAAAGTGTGGATGGTAATATATGTAGATGACATTATTCTAACAGGAGATGATGGAAATATGAACAAAGTGATACTGGATTTAAAAGAAGAATTTCGAGTAAAAGACTTTGGCTCTCCAAAGACATTCTTAGGAATGGAAATAGATAGAAACAGAGATCATTTGAAAATTACACAGAAGAACCAGATACATAAAATGCTTGAAAAATTCAAAATGACTGACTGTAAGAGTACAACTACACCAATGCAGAAAGACTATCAGCATGATGTCAAAGAAGATGTAGTTCAAGATGTCCCATATAGACAACTGATTGGTGGACTCATGTTCATGGCGACTGTTACCCGACCAGATATCGCATATGCAGTCTCATATCTCAGCCAATATTTAGATAAACCAACCAGAAGTCTATGGACTCAAGCCAAGCGAGTATTAAGATATTTAAAAGGCACAGATAATACAGGACTGATATATGAACGGACGGAGAACAACTCTTTAGAAACTTATTCAGATGCAGACTGGGCCGGAAATCACACAGATAGAAAAAGTGTATCCGGGTCTGTTACCCTGTACAATGGATGTCTTGTATCATGGTTTTCCAGAAAACAGACATGCGTGGCGCTTTCGACTGTCGAAGCGGAATATGTTGCAGCGGCTGCTAGTGCGTGTGACTTGCTATATATAAAAGGACTATTCAGTGATTTGAGTGAACTCAGCAGTGACATGCATTGTGTACTTTACATGGACAATAAAGGTGCTATACAATTATCTAAATCTTTCGAGAATAGTAAGCGTGCTAAGCACATTGATATAAAGAACCATTTCATAAAAGATCTAATCGTTAAGAAAGAGATAATTGTCGAGTACATTTCTACTAATGAAAATGTATCTGATTTGTTAACTAAAAGCTTATCTTGTGAAAAGCTTCGTTTGATGAAAAACAATTTAAATATTAATTAATGGTTAATGTCTGTATTCGTTTTGTCTTTTGTCAATTAATTTGCAAAGTAGGCAATAATCGATTGATTCACTTTATTTTGTTTAGTTAAAAGTTTTCAATCGAGGCGGGGTGTTGTTATCTATGACTGATACCCAAGGTTGGTATTATATTATCTGTGGTCTGTCACCGAAAAACAAAATGCCTTAATGCATGTGTCTTACATATTAATAAAGCTTTCGTATATAAAATGGTGTTTATGTGGACCTCAAGCGATGCCTAAAATCTAATACAACAACAGTTAAAGTAAAAGTGAACGAGGGAAACGCAATGTCAAAACCAAAAACGGTTAAAAGCGTTATGCTACGTATACACTATGCCTAAGTAAGCAGGGAAGTGGGCTGGGACGTGGGCAGCGCGAGTGAGTATTTGATCCGTCGTCGAACGTCACCGCGTTATCAACGTTGTGTTGCCGTGCTAGTTAGTCTACAAATGTGATCATGTTGTTATCATTTTTCTGTTGCGATGGGTTTCCAGCATCCACCGTCTCCTGGTACGACGAACGCCGTCGTCGAATACTTTTTCATGACATTAAAATAGTTAAACAAACTCAGGAGGCAAAGCGCAGGAGGTATGATTAAGGCGTCCTCCATTCCACAATAATCTAAATTTAGCTGACGTATGTCGTCCTCCACTGCCCGAGGCCCAACACAAAAGAAGATATAATATGGAGTGGCAATGTAAACGCTCACTGCCCTTGACAGAAGTATTACGGCAGGAAGCAGGGCAGCGTGAACGGTAGTGGAAGTGGAATAGTGCACACGTAACATTAAAATCTTGCCACAGCGAGGCGTATTGATATACCATAAATGTGAAAAGACCCGCAAATACCACGCCATCTCAAATGCTAAATTCGTGATATTTAAAAGAAGGGAGTTTTTAATTAAAGAAATATTCATGGGATCATTTTACTGAAATTAGTTTTAAATGCAAAAAATTCTAGTGTAGCTGCAAATAGCCGGTTCCTTTAATTACCTGGATGTGTATTGTATGGGGACCTTAGGTGGAATAGAAACTCATTTCATTCACTCACTCATTGTTCATTGTCTTATAAAAATCTGCAATGAAATACTTATTATTAAGGTTTTAATTAATAACTTTCAACGCTTTGCATACAATGTTGTTCAAAGCTCCTTTCTGTCTAACTTTTAACTTCGTCCTCTTATCTTATCTTAAAACGTCAAGTCATACTAAGTATTGAAGGTTTTATACAGTTCTAAAATGATCATGTTTTTGACATATTGTATACATTACTGAATAATTAACATGTTTGTATGTTAATTACTTTGATTTGATATATATTTACCTTTATAGTATAATCCGTCCATCAACCGTGTCAGTAGCAGACAAGCAGAAATTGGAATGTCATATATTTGTTTAATAATTAAACCATCTAGTCTTTCAGCCACCCACTGGTGACACGGATGGTTGGTTAGACCACACATACACACATCTTACTCGTATTGCGATATAACAGTGATAACTTAAACAATTTTTAGCAACTCAAATTCCAGCGACACCTATTATTTCATTGTAGAGAAATATATTTTTAGGGCTCCGTACCCAAAAGCTAGGACTCCGCTGTTCGTCTGGTTGTCTGTCCATCTGTCGCCGGGCTATTTCTCTAGCCGTGAGGGTTGGTTGGTCGAAGTTTTCACGGATTATATATTTGTTGCAGCTTTAACATTAATACTTACGATGCTCCGAAAATACATTGATAGATGAAGGGAAGTTGTTGGTTCTCAAATTATGATGATGATGATGACTTCATTATGAGAGCGGACAGGTAGCGTTGTTTTGAGAAAAGCAACGAGGTATCTGAACAGTCTTCTGTTTAGAGTCAGAGAACGTTGTGGAAACGCGAAAATGAGTAGACATTATTTATACATAGCTTTCTATGTTCTGGTACGACTATACAAAATAAGGCCTCTAACGATGAAAGGAAAAATGACGGGAAAACAAGGACGAAATATACTTTATTATATTATCATACTGAAGTCAAACATAATGCCTTCAATTATTTACGTACAAGACAAATACAAACATTGCATCAGAGAAATCTTGTCCAAACCTCGCATATACAAACAACTGGATGACGAGTAGTATAGCTTAGTTGCGAGTGACAGCCACATTATGAGTTATCACTTATCGGTATCATACAGAGAGTACAGTGGACGCATTGCTTTCACAATGAGAAGAAAATCGCGAGCTGAAGTGTAGATTTCTTTTGAACAAAAACTAGATGCCAGGGATCTTGCTAGTCCGGTGTAGGATGAGGCCTCCACATGCTCTTTGCTTAGTGCTTCGCAGGCGTAGGGATGATGGCTCGTCACAGTATCATGCAGGCGTTTCTGGAAACATAAATATGGGAATCATTCTCAGTATTCAATAAGCTAAAAGCTCTGGCGGGGGGTACGTGGAGATTATGGATTGTGAGATATGAATCATTGTTTAGAATTGATTCCTGATAATACATTAACCAGTCAGGGAACAAGTAGGACATTAAATCACCATTGAAAATCAATATTATGAAAGGTGAATGGAATATACACACATACATACATAGGTTCACACCTTTAAATGAGTTGTCAGGCACTGACAAAGTATCAGGGCAACACATGCATTAAAAATGTACAGAACCTTATTGAGGATGAAATTTATAGTATGCCGCTCAGAGGGAGAATATGCTCACCTTACTAAATGCATACAGAGTAATTTAATTACATCAATGATATAATAATGAAATAATGATTATAATTACCTTTTACATTACGTCACACTGGAAGATAACCATCCATGGGCCGGGTTTTTACGAGGCTGGGTGACGGTGTTTCGCATTTATTATAGCACTGGAAAGCGAAACAGATAGAAGATTAATGTCAATTAGGCATAGCAAGATTATCTATATGCACTTGAGACAATATATATTTCTAGGAAAAAGAAATGGAATGAAAATATAATGTTGTCATTTACCGGGAACAGATTTTAACAAACTATTGGAGTTGAAATTAAATGATAGTATGATTTAAGAAATAAATATATACATCTATGCAAATACCATGTGTACTTACAAGAGAATCATCCAAGTGTTGTGATGGAGCAGGGACATTTATTAGAACGCATGTGACAAGGCTCTTGGCCATTTTATAATGATATATCCAGCTGCATTGTGGAGTCATTGATAGCGGATTTCACTTCTAAACGCCGCACGCACTAACGATACAGATTGTTGAGTTACATATTTTTCTTCAATACATTTGTCAACCCGACATATGACAATATAAAGGGGTCCTTTCGGTGCACATAAACATATAACCGTTTCAAACACCTCTGCTGTTAATTTAGTTAGCAAAAGTAGGTTATTTTCTCTTCGGATACGTCATTTAGTTTAATGTAGCACGCCAGTTGCTGTTCAAGACACTCGTAATTATTTCCATCAAAAGGTTGTAAATTTATATTGGCCATGTTAGTCGCACTTCTTAATTTTCTTTGTTGTATTTTTCTGCTTATTTTCACAATGAGGTACCAATATCTGCCGTAATCCATCTACTGTCAACTTATCGTCGAAGACAATGTAAGTTTTCTTGTAACTCAGTTTTGATAGTTTGTAAATCCATGATGTTTTCTCCCATGCCACGTCTATAACACTCTTGCAGCTATCCGTCGAATTATCCGAATCCAAATCGGATGAAGATTCTTGTTGTGAATCCGATCCCGACATTTAAACCACATTTAGGTTAGTTTAGTCTGCACTTCAAATGTCAACAAACGTGAAGTTATCCGCACAGAACCGTTCCACACATAATGGCCGCCGCCGCCTTGTTGCGAACTTCAGACTGATGGTGCAGGTTTCAATTACAATATTATTAATTTCACAGAAATTTATGCGGTTTTCGCTGATTTTACTATTTAATTTAAGTTCTCTGGGTTCTTGTTTTCTCGTTGCCAATGTAGTATCTCAATAAAACCCGCGAGTTAATTAATCTGACACAAATTACACAACAATTTTAACAGACGCCATAATTGCCATATTAGGAGAGAGCGAGACAGAGCATCACTAGCGATGTGCGTTCGTAATAGGGCCGGGCTACGAACATCACACAGATGACACCAAAGATGACAGTTGACGTTCAAGGGGTTTGCGGGTTATGTGATTCCACCACGATTTATCAGCACAATCTGTCAATGGCATAAGTGGGTGTGTCGTACAGCCAATCAAGGGGTCTACAGATTATATGACTTCGCCACAGTTGTCAGCAAAGTCTCCAACTACAATTTCATTCAGTGTGACCAGCAAACAGTAAGGAAGCGAATATTCATTCAAACTTCTCTCGTTAATACCTTTTTCACGTGCAAGTGTATCCGTTTTTCTAAAATCACAGAAAAGTTTACACTAAAACAAACAGAGCCCGGTTCAATACTATAAAGGTTGGCTCTGGCACAACACTCCAGTTAATTTATTCCATCTACAAGCGGTTTTAAATTGCGTCCATATTCGAGAAGAACTAAGTAAAATATTAAAACAATATCCTTTTCCAAAATCGGTGATGATTTTCAATTCAATTTATTTGAATATAATGTGTGGATTAAATAAAACACTTGACAGATCATGCAAAATCCATGGTCCAAATTGTGATTTTCATGCAATTAATCAGTACAACTCATTTGACGGTTGCATCAGCAGCACAACATGCGGACGATAACAAATGGTTAGCTTCTGACAGACTGAGACTGACCAATTTTGACATTGACTTCAGGAAAATCGTGAAGTGATTAATAAACAGAAGATATCGGGGCGATAGACAAAATTGACGTTCATTGACTAAATTATTAATTATTTAGGTTATTCAGTAATTGAAAATTATGTATTACATTAATTACCTACATTGATTATTATTAAATAATGATGACTTTGAATGACTGTGACATTGCAACTAAAAATATCTATTCAACAAAATGGCGGATACATTACGGCAGCTTATATGAAATTAGAGTTTTATAAGAAGTCTACGAGAAAACGAATTATTTAAATGGACGAATTAGTATTACAGACAGACTGTGTGGACGCGGTTTAAAGGAATTGATACGGCTAGGAAAAGTTTATGAATTTCCGAACGGAGTGTCATATTAAGTAAAGTAGGAACTGTCATATGACAGTTCAGAGTCAGTGAAATTCGATTTTGTTTTGAAGATTAATCTTGGTTTTCAGAACTAAATTAGTGAATAATCTTTTGATGTGATACATTTCAAATGTACTATCCTTCAGGAACAGTAAATTATGAGATGGTGACAGTGTTTCCACGCTTATCAGTGTGTGTAAAAAGCGATACTTGGGGTGTGTTAGTTTGCACAAGTTAAAGTGAGAATTATTATTCCATATTGCAGGTATAAATACGATGTCCTTTCGTATTTTGGGAAACAGGTAAGTCTAACTATACGTTTTTATCTAGTATGTTGCAACGTCAAGAGGAGCTTCTCAAAATTATAAGCAGATTCTGTTGTAGGTGAGCCATTTTCTATGTCTGCCTGTGCGGTGGATGTCAAAACAAATTTTAATTGTATAAAATATAAATTTATTTGAGTCAACATAAAACAACATATTTTTGGAATGAGGTATAAACATTGAGTGTGTCGGGGACGATCATGTGTAATTATTTTATTATAAAATCTATATTGGACTGATTCATGGTTGCATTTAATTGTGAAGCAAGAAACCAATTACTGTGTGATACTAGTAGTACTAAATAGACAGGGTGATTTTAATTGACTACCGGAGGGGAAATTGTGATTTCTAAGTATTAGTTGGGGTTTTCTTGCATATTGTAGTTTGGCTGGGTTCCGGATGTTATGGCATGGGAGGTGTCAAAGGCTGACAGAACAATATAGGGTAACGTTTTTGAAACAAAAAGAACGGTCTGGGGTCTAAGAGCAAAATGTTATTTTTGGTTTGTCACTTACAAAAATAGATTAATTTCGTAGTTTGTTGGGACTAGAAGTCGGGATAGAAATTATATTGCAAGATATGATCTAGCTAGACAGTGGACATAAGGTGTAATTACATGTGTAATACAGCAATTAACTTAAATCGAGAACAAGCCTATGGAAGGAAATAAGGGGTCAAATATGACACTGACGAGGTATATTGGTCATAGCCTGGTGACGCATTTTTATGTCGTGAGCTTAGCAATAGGAAGGCGAAATCATACCTAATGGGATGAGCGTATAAATTTACTAGTGTTATAAAACTAAATTAAAAGCGCACATTTGGTATTCTCAACCTAGTGCATAATTTCCACTGATATCCATAATAGTACTTTGGCTCAGTTGGAAGACGTCAGCTTTCCAAGATGCGATCGGAGGTTCGAACCCCGACTCAGGTCTAAATTTATCTTTTTGTTTTTTTTCATGGTGCATTTAAATTTAGTTTTGTGGTTTGTAAGTGTGTATTTATACAACGACGAAATAGGGATACGAGATAGCATATTTTTCTTGCAAAACTAATTTTGGAAAAAAAATATTAATTGTACCTATTCTTTGGTGATGGATTTGGGTAGATTTAGGGGCTGATGGTTAATTTTGAATGAAATGTACCTAAACAAATGAAATATCAAAAATTTCCTTTTCTTCTATCTAGGTACATTCGAAGTCGGTGCGTCGGAGTTATCAAAACTTGCTTGACCTCTGTTTAGTATTGATAACGGGAAATTAGGTATCCGGACATACTGGCTTTCGGTAGTGAGGCGAGTTGAGGTAGTTTTGTAAATTGTAAAACTGATTTCGTTACTTTTCGATGGAGCTGTTATTCGGAACGCGCCGGGGCGCTTCGCCTCACCCGTCACTCCTGGCGAGACTGGACTCCTACTTGCGCTCGGTTGCTGAGAGTCGCGGCGTTAGGGTTGTAATTGTTGGTGAACGTCTGGACGTTCGGGTGGGCATGATGCAAGTTGCAAAATAGCCGAACAGGAACTTTGGAATTTTTGAGTTGGCGAGATATTTTGGAACCCAAAATGGCGGATTCAAGTTTTTGAAAAGGAGAGCAAGGGTACTGGTACTGACTAATTTGGGGTTGCAGAATTCAAATTTCAGATTAATTATGGAATCCAAGATAGCGAATTCAACCTTTTTGGAAAAAGTGATCATGGGTATTTCGAGTAATTTGGGGTTGCAAATTTCATATTTTGGGTTAATTTTTAAATACAATATGGCCGATCTAATTTTTGAAAAAAAAAAAGTCGTCACGTATATCGATTAAGACTAATTTTCGGTTACAGTTTTTCAAATTTTTGGATTAATTATAGAAATTCAAGATGGTAGAACAAGGAGAATTGTGGATATATATATATATTATTTCTATTTATGGGTATGAATTTAAGGGTGAATCTATATACTTCCTTTTATACTTATTATTGTAGATATGTCGCTGGCGAGTGTGATCATTTTTGTTTTATGGGGATAATAATATAATGTACAAGCTAAGGTTCAATAAGTATCTAATCTGTTTTGAAAAGATTACATCTCATAAGCTTTGGCTATCTGTAGCAATCGAGTGGACTAGCGGTTGAGGAAGGATGCTTATATGCTGAGTCATTACTCGAGAAGAGACGTATGGTAAATGAAGAATGAAATGCGTGTGTAGATTTGAAGGAAATTATATTTTTGCGTGGATTGTTGCGGATTGACAACAGCTGGAGTGTAGTCAAATTAACCTAGATTTGTTGGTATTTCTGGGGAACAAAAAAAAAAAATAACACAATAGGTCCCTAAATATTTAGCAATAGGTTAAAATCGTTAAAACGATTCGACTCTTTGTATAGAGTAGTATTTATGGACCTATACTACACACGCTTTATGAAGGAAGGGTATACACATCTCATGTTGGTTGAAATGAGCCAAGTACTTCCTTGAGAGTTGACTTATTTCATAAAACATGAAACAAGCGCCAAGATAACTGATTATTGGTGACGGGGTTTGTGAGCACAGTTCGAGCTTAAGCACTGAAGGGTGAACATCTTAGTACTTACACCAAACCGGTTTCTGTTTTATGTGAGGAGATTTTGCGGGATTTACTTATAAGAAGGGCAATGTTTCTTAGGATCACCGATTGAGCAATGTAATCACCGATCCGGGGTAAATCTTCTTAATCGGGCCACTAGGGCCTGGCAGATTCACAACCTGACACCTCTGTGTGAGACAGAAATCCTTGAGGAAGAGATAGTCATTATTCATTGTTGCGGTTCAAAGGGATTGTGTTAACGGACGAAGTCATTGGTGGTCATTTAGTATTGGTATAAAGACACATCACGAGGTTAAGGGGAGGGATTGTCACTGACAAATCTAGGACCTAGGGATGAAGATTCTACATGCATGATCTAGGTCATACATTGCGAAATATTCATCGGGGCGACTGAAACCGAACCGGGCATACTCGCTAGCGGATTTCTGAATTTTTCATTATAATTATTAAAATACGGAAAGAGGAAGAAAACTTTTATTTCATACCCAAAGTTGGAAAACAGTCTTTAAATTCAACTAAGCTAACCTTCAATAGTGTAAATAGACAATATCGGAAACTGATTACATTTAATAACATTAATGTATCAGCTAATTCAACACAATAATAACGGTTCATAAGTGTGCAACAGAAATCTAGAATTATTATAATCAAATGAAGTAATATTTCTACCATCGCAAACTATCGTGTCTGGAAGAGTAAAGACATACTAATTTCAACCTTAAAAGCTAAAGCATAGAGAACTAAATGAAAGAAACGATACGATCACTGGTCGTGAGGCGCATGTTTACGCACACTGGGCCTAGCGCGCTAAAACGACAAGCAAATTTCGACCTTATTTCCAAAGAGCTTAGGTGGGTTTTCGATGCACTCATCAACTCTTCAGAGTTTGGTGATTTTACCAACGTCTCCAAGCTCGTGTCGCTTGTCCCCATGTCGCGATAGGGACATGTCGCTTGTCGCTTGTCGCTTGTCGCTTGTCGCTTGTCGCTTGTCCCTTGTCGCTTGTCCCTTGTCACTTGTCACTTGTCGCTTGTCGCTTGTCGCTTATCCCTTGTCCCTTGTCGCTTGTCGCTTGTCGCTTGTCGCTTGTCACTTGTCGCTTGTCCCCATGTCGCGATAGGGACATGTCGCTTGTCACTTGTCGCTTGTCGCTTGTCCCTTGTCGCTTGTCGCTTGTCCCCATGTCGCGATAGGGACATGTCGCTTGTCGCTTGTCGCTTGTCGCTTGTCGCTTGTCGCTTGTCCCTTGTCGCTTGTCCCTTGTCACTTGTCGCTTGTCCCCATGTCGCGATAGGGACATGTCGCTTGTCGCTTGTCGCTTGTCGCTTGTCCCTTGTCGCTTGTCGCTTGTCGCTTGTCGCTTGTCGCTTGTCCCTTGTCGCTTGTCGCTTGTCCCCATGTCGCGATAGGGACATGTCGCTTGTCGCTTGTCGCTTGTCGCTTGTCGCTTGTCGCTTGTCCCTTGTCGCTTGTCCCTTGTCACTTGTCGCTTGTCCCCATGTCGCGATAGGGACATGTCGCTTGTCGCTTGTCGCTTGTCGCTTGTCCCTTGTCGCTTGTCGCTTGTCGCTTGTCGCTTGTCCCTTGTCGCTTGTCGCTTGTCCCTCGTAGGAAAGTATAAAAGGCCGAGTCGCAGTAGTATTTGGGTTCATTCAAGTATCATCGATCAGACTGGTTGGGTCTCTGGCTGTTTTTGTTAAGAGTTTGGGTTTTTCTTACCGTTGGTTTTACCGGGTGTTTATTATCGTTATATTAAAGTGCAGTGCTTATTTTTGTGAGACAGGCCTGGGAACGTGGCTTGCCATTGCGGAGGAACAACTCCGCAATGAAGAGTTATGGTTCTGGGTACTGGGATAGTGTCTAAAGTAGTTTACTGTTTTCATTATTATACAAGCCAGATCCCAGTCTAGGTAAACACTATAAACAGTTTGCCTGCCTCTGTAGTCTCACCTTACGGTGTCAAACGAGATTACGGTGGAGTCTGATAGCGTAATCAGATTATACGAGAGGATCTGATGTCTCTTTTATACAGACCAAGAGGCAGCCAACACTCTCCCACGTGGATCGAGACTCCTCTACGTTCTAAGGCGTGGCCACAGGTTGGCACAGGAGGATACTCCGCTCGCCGAAGTTCTGTAGTACTCGAGAAGCGGGCTTCATTAAATACGTTTATATATAAACTTAATATACACAATAGGGCCGTCCTACCCCTTGTATTCCCTCTAGACTGCGGTCGCAAGGGGGGGGGACTACTTACATTGGCCGGTACATTGCTATCTCAGTTTCGCCAACTGAACGACTTACAGATCTAGTAGGGATACATTCTTGTTTCTTGAACTAAGGTATGGTTCAAGAGATAAGCAGCCTAGGGACTTCAGGATAGGCATAGGGGTAAATTCATACACTGTTAAGGGCATTTAGGCATAAATAACTGAAATAAGGGTCTACTATACTAATAACAATAATGGAGTTTTAAATTGCTAGCGTGGGCGACTGAGTTCTCTTTAAGGGCAAAGTGATGTTAAGTTCCGTATGTCATTACATGTGAAACATTAAGGTGTAACGATAAATTACTAATTATCATCAAAGGGTTATAGTTCTATTTATGATATTGGGATATCTTTGCAGGATTGTTTCAGAAAGATGAAATGATTCTGGGCTTTATGGCAGGCCGAGCAGTCCATAAAATCCAATTAGGTATCTTATTATCGCAAGTGGAATGTTTCTCTACATTTAAGACACAATTTAGGTTAAATATTTCACATGTAAAGAACGGAATGTCTTAGCATTACCTACAGTTTCCCGCTACAGAATGGTCGTAGGAGTTTGACCATATAAATTAATTATAAATATTGTCACTTCTAAAAGATGTCTGACGAGTTTGTTTGGTGTTTTTTCTCGAAACAGACCGCTAGGTTGGAAACACTGGTAGCTTCATTCTTTGGGTCTTAAACCCTTAGGTTAGTAAGGGAGGTAACTTGTTTAGGGCGTCCAAACCCTCATCTAAACAAGATGTAGCCTGTGTGTGTGATTAAGAGATTACCACACAACCCGTCGATAGTACTTTTGTTCCTAAATACAAGTATCTAGGGGACATTTCTAGCTCACTGTAGGGTCAAATAAATAACCTTGTTTATATGAATGATAAAGCTACATCTTGTTCAACCGGACGCGTAATAGGAGTAGGGGGATTTTCTACCAAAAACAAAAAATATTTTAAATCATAAAGTAATTATAGAGAATAAATTCTAGTCCTCAATATTAGCGCTTGATTTTATCTAGAAATACAAAAATAGCAGTTGGAAGTTACGTACAGATAGGCTAGCTAAAAATATTTAAGGGATGAAGAGTCTACGGTTTTCTGTCAAGCTATCATAAAAGAATCAGGGTTATTACGGTGCACAACATTACAGGGTTCCTACCACTAGCGATCACATTTGGCCAAATCTTCAGGTATTCGTAATAAAAGCACGCAACGAAAGTAGGTTTAATACAGTAGGAAAATAAGCACAATTACAATAGAGTCGTCATTAGAACTAGATTAACGCTAAAGATTACATAGGGTTCTGTAGAGTAAAAATATCAGTAGGAGTTTCAGCGGGTGTGTAGATTTTCAGGGTAGTTTTCAGGGCTGTTCCCGGTTCGTTACAATTTGGTAGCGTGACCTGGATCTCTTCTAGTAGCTAGTTTAGGAGGGTCGTTTCACTAAGCAGGCATCGCCATTTCAATCATCGCCTCATAGGCCTCGATACAATTATATTATAACACACATATATTATACACATAAAAAAAAAGCTCATTCGTATCTCCTGTGATCCCAGAGCTGGCGCGTTTCTCGGCCAAAGAATTAGCATTGCTGTGCAGCGTGGAAACGCCGCCAGCATCTTGGGGTCTTTTCCACCAATGCGCGACCTTGGGGACGCGGGTGTCTAGCATCTACTTTTATTTTTATGTTTTTTTTTTTTTTTTTAGTTTTATTGATTTACTTATTTTTGTGTATAGATTAAGTTAGTTTTAGTAATTTTAGTTCAAAGTTTCATGTACATATTTGTCTGACATTAAATGAAGATTTAACTACATTATATGACAAAAAAAAAATTATACACATTATTAATTTGTATGTATATTGTCTACAAAAATCTTTATAATAAAGATTGTAATTTATCAGATCCTAATAATTCAAATCAAGGCCTAATTGCAGCTTTTAAGCAGCGTGCAGCGGCAAATTTTATGACATTGAGTTCAACCAGTTAATAAACATCCAAATGTTGGAATTTTTTTGAGTTTTCTTGAATTAATTTCTGATTAGCGATCTTTATCGATATTCGCATTAAAGTCTATATTTTTAACTTCTACCTAATGAACTGTAAAACTAAAGACTGTAAGATAAACAATACATTACAAAACAGTACATTTTATTGGGGTTTGAAAAAAATATTGCCCATTTTCATCCTTCGAGAAGCTTAAAAACTTATTTCGGTGTCTTTGTAAGGGGTGAGGTAGCTGACATATTGGTGCGCGGCGTCTCGTGTTCATTCGGTATGTTATGCTATAATTGTTAATAAAAAAGGGACCCATGTCCATTAACGAAGTGTCTACTCGTAAATGCTCGCAATGTATTTTAAGCGAGAACGACAAAGGTCTATTGATTGACCCGCGGGGCTTAATTGCAAATGAAATTGATTAAATAGCCCGCTTATATTACTTTCCCGTTCGAATAATTAAACGTAGGTGGACAACATGTTGCGAAGGTTTGACGCAACTCGACGTTAAGATAAAACGTCGCATGCCTGAAATACCTACCCTACATGTAGTTGTAACAATAGGACTCGTAACACATTGGAAAACTGTGTACCGTATATTTAGGTACAAGTACAGAGGGTCTACCGCGAACGGCTTTCGAAGTTTTCCCTCTCTGTCGCACTTGCGTACGAACTCGCAAGTATGACAGAGAGGGAAAACTTCGAATGCCTTTCGCGGTAGGCCCTCAGTACCTACTCATTGACAGAGCGAGCGAAGCGAACGAAGTTCTCTGTTTCAGCTTGGGCCAAAAATCTTTCGTTTGTCCGGTTGTCCGGCTGTTCTTCTCTACAGGTCGCATTTCTCAACCGATTCTCGTCGAATTTTGTGAACAGTGGGTCGATCACGTAACTTTTCTTACGCGCGTCTGTAAGGTCTAAATGTCAATTTTATATGGAAAAATGACAGTTAGATTGTGATTTTACTGTCAGACGCGCGTACAATGCGTTACGTGATTGACCTACAGGTCTAATAATTATACAGACTTTTTATTGACAATTCAGTTTTTCGAAAATTAAAAAAATACTCAAAAGAAGACTGGCTCGCGTGTTCTACATCTCAGAGAGTTAGAAAATATATAATAGAAAAAAAACACACACACACACTCTGTTCGCGCTCGCGCCTACTAGGCCTAGGTACTTGATTAAGATTATTTTGAGTTTGAGTTTGTGCAAATATCAATTAGGTACCTACCTACTGTCTACTTAGGACTCCATTTTAAGTCAGAAAAACATAAAATAAAGCCTTTCTACGTATTGTCTTACAAACTCTTACAGAACGTTAATAATAGACTCGGAGTAGGCAAGTGCCTAATATTAAAAGTTATTTCTATGTTAGACATAATACGTGTATCAAAACTTAAGTCGTAAGTAGTTTGTCTTTGAACTTTTTTATTCATAACAAGGCTTTTTATGGGTGTTTTATAGGCAGCATTAATAAAAGCATCTCAAAAGTATTCGTCGTAAGTCGTAACTGATAGTGGAGGCCTCAGACTACTCGACTCACTTCAGAGTAGTCGTAGTAGTAGGGACTGAGTACTTTTACTTACTAACTAAAGAATGTCTATTTAAGAATATTTCATATTAGACTGGGGGCATGTAAAATTTATATCGTTGGACAGATATTATCGCACCCTCATCATCATTTATTTTCGCGCGTTACCAGGCTATTTATGAAGAAACGGTCGGAATATAACGCTTAATGTGAAAGATAAGTCTCCAAATTATCCGGCGGGCACACAAACTGGTTTACGGTATCCTATTATCTATAGAACTATAATGTAGGTACAGTCGAGTCAAAAACAAGTTCTCTTGGAATCCTTGATTAGTCTATGGTGCTTCTCAAATCGACCCACACAGACCAATTTATTGTACGGAGAGAGTAAACAAATTACAGCTCCAAACCGAAACATGACAGTTTTATTGTATTTTTGACAGTGATTTGTGTATTCATTCCAAAATAAACGTGAATTGTATAGAAAAACCTTGTTTACTTGAATTGGGAGTTTATATTTAAGTCCTGTGGTTTGGTTATTGCATTTTTTCAGCTGTGAAGTTGAGTGGACATTTTATTGAAAAATCTGTGGGGCGACAGATATTAGTACTTAGATCTATCGTAACAAATCGATCGATCGAGATATCGAGATAAATCTTGAAAGAAACCTAAGGAACCAACATATCTACATCAACTCGGACAGCCAAGCTGCTCTGCTGGCACTAGAATCACTAGAGTCCTACTCTAAACTAGTCCAGAATTGTAAAAATAATCTAAACACCCTGGCGAACTCCAACAAAGTCATACTTAGATGGGTACCAGGGCACTCCGACATTGTAGGAAACGAAAGAGCAGATGAACTTGCAAGGCAGGGCGCAGACACGGCCCTAGTCGGCCCGGAACCGTTCTGTGGCATCACAAAACGGAAAGCATATTCTCTGCTAAACAACGCGGAAAAATCAGAGGCAATCAAGCTGTGGAAGTTCACCAAAGGACAAAAACAAGCTAAAGCCCTGATCGAAGGGTTCAATAGTAAGCTGTCTAAAGAGTTATTACAATTCAAAAGGCACAAAACCTGCGCAGTGACAAGAATCCTGACAGGACATTGCAAATTGAACAAACACCTGTTTCAAATGGGTATGAAGCAGGACACAACTTGCAGGTTCTGCCAGGAGACAGAGGAGACTGCAATGCACATTCTCTGCTCCTGCGGACCACTCATGCATAAAAGAAGTACCTACCTAGGGCGGCACATAATGCACCCACAAGAAGTACAACATATCACCGCCCAAAGAATCTGGAATTTCCTGGAGGCAACGGGACTTAACGGTGAACTCTAAAACAAGGGCTGCCACAATAGATCACTTGCTGGTCGAAGCGGCATATTAAGGCCCACAAAATAATAATAATAAAATCGTAACAAAGGGAGTTTATTCATGTGGCTTCTAGGAATGAAAGCTCAAATCAATTTATTTACGAAATAATAGAAAGGGCAACTTTGTGTGACAAAAATTGACGTTTGTTTTGTTTGCAGTGGCCAAGGGTGGTTTTTAATAATCGTTTAGAGGACCTCTTAATACGCATAGATAGGTATATAAAATTAAACGCGTTAAAAACAATATCGGAGTCGAAATATTTAAGTTTTAAATTTTGTTTATTGTAACTTTTCAGTATGACCTGTGACCTGTGGATTGCAAATATCTCGGCTCCGCTGCATTTTAGAGTATTACATTTAATTACAAAATATATTTGTTTTGAATTAAATACATCTATCATAATCTACCATTTTTACGAGAGGCCGCTCATTTAAAAAAGATTTCAACACTTACCCAAACCCAAATTGATAATGCATGGCCCTTAACGTGAATCGCTATTTTAACAAATTAAGTAGGTAATCAAACGAAAACAATAGAATTAACATCGCGACAATAATAGTTTATTGTGATAAGTGTGCTATTTACACTCTAGGCGGTGTTATTGAAGTTCGATCAGACGCGAGAATGAGTGATCAAAGCTGTTGTAATGTTTTATTCAAGACACTTGCAAGATAAATACCATTACGTGGGATGTACAATTTGTAGTATCAAGGATGCCATGTATTTTTACAAGCTTTCTATTAACTTGCCATGTATGTAACTATGTTCGGGTGAAATCTTGTAACTCAATTTTGAAGCAGATATCTTCAACCGATTGAGCTGCAATTTTGTGTAAAGGTATCGTTTGGATAACAATTCAATATTATATAGTACCATCGAGCTGATCTGATGATGGAGACAGAAGGTGGCCATGGGAATTCAGTACTTACCAGACGTACCTAACCCCGTTCAGTTTGAGCTCGTTAGAATCGTCTCAATGAGTAGTTGATGACGGTATACAGAAAAGTACAGTCGGCAATACAAGCTTGTACCAAAAATGATTTTTTTGACAGAAACTTATTTTCAGTTTCTGTACCAGATATAATTTGAACAAGGTTTACATTTTGAAATATCTGTAGCTTATTTTGAACCGCATTAGGCTGAGTATCCACCCGAGCAGGGCTGTTATTCGCTACGCGCTAATGCGGCTCACCCCGCTGGTCGCCCGTTACGAAACTAGACCTCTAACTACGCTTAATTACTACGCATCGCGGTGTCAAGATATAATTGTGGGTGAGCGGTGAGGTGAGCTTAAAACAAGTTACAGAATAGGGGGCTGCGCGAGATTGCCAGGCGGAAGCGGTTCGCGAGCGCGGGCAGCCACGCTCTTGGTAGATTTTTTCCTGGTTCACTGCACTGTCTCGCAAACAGGCACAGATTTGGTGGGTACTCATCTCCGCCTGTTATATATTAATTTTTCCTCATTAAATATTATAATTTCGGAAGTAAGTCGATATATTGTTGCCAAATAGAAAGAAAGAAAGAAAGATACATTTATTCACTAACACACAGGACACACATATAAAACAAAAAAAAAAACAGTAAAAAACATGTAACAACTGTGTCTCTGCGGCAATGAACCGGACACTGGCTCAGCATTATGCAGACACCTACAGCGCTGATTTTCAGCCAGCACCGTTGGTGATTCACGGAAACGTCATACAATTATAATTATCTACAGAACTATATAATTGTGAAAGGCGAGAGAGAAATAAACATAAATACATAGTGAGATAGTACATGTACGCACTACCTACATGCAACTTCAATAAAATAATAATTACGTTACACATTAAAGTTAATTTTACTATTAAACTAAAAACAAAAACTAGATAAAAATTAGCAATTGGTATATTTTTTGCTGTCAGAAGTGCAGGATTAGGATTAAGATTTTTGGAGCGTCAACAAATAGCCTTTAAGCTTACACTTAAAGGTGTATCTGCTAAGTACTCCAGGCAATGAACTTGTATGGAAAAAATGTCAAATTTGGAAATAATTTATAATAGCAGATTTTTTCTTTGTAATGGATTTATTATCAATGAAATATTTACCTAGCGACATAATCCAACAAAATTTCAGACATCAAAAAAATGATAACTCAACTAGCTTCAGGAAAGTCAGAAAAAAAAAATGGTTTTATCTTTATTTTGGTTCATTTACATTTGCTCTATAATATTCACGATAAATTATTAAAAGAAAACAATTCATGCTTTATTTAAATCTATATAAATACTTCCGGATGGAAAGTTTGTTGGATTCTTGAATAAAGCATCTTAGAATAATGTTTTATAATTAAATAAACAAAAAAAACGCTATTATAAATTAATGTTTTTCAAAACCGTATTTTGCCTGGAGTAAAGCGCCCCTTGGATAGGGGGAGGGATATCACTTCCAGCACTTAGACGCCGCGAACTTGAAGGTACCTCGGAAAGCAGCGGTTCGGTGCATAGGTATTATGGCCATTGCCTTATATCTGCGCGCACTTTTTGACCATACCAGTTTATGAAAAAGGTAAGATGGGGTTTCGTGCCTTACCACCCCGCAAAGCAGAGTGCAGACATGTTTAGCAAGTTAGCGGCGTTCAAGTATGTAGTGATGTGGGACCGGGGAGGGACACGGAAACAAAAACGAGCACATGCGTTATGCACTCGTTGTATGTTATTTATTTATATTTTAACTTAATTATAACTTAAAGTTTGCTATTATCAGGCGGAGAGGGCTCGACCCTGGGTGAGACGGATCACTGCGATCCCAGCGAGCTGAACATATGCGTGGAAAGGATCCCGAGGACACCAGTTGGCTTACCGAAGACAAAAGAGGAGCTCGATACACATTGTCGGTGAGTGGGTAATAATAGCATCGCTTTGAGGGGTAATCACGTAACGTTCCTAACGCGCGTCGGTACAATTTAACTGTAAATTTTCCATATAAAAAGTGACATTTAGACCTACCCGACGTTCGTACAATGCGTTACATGATCGACCTACAGGGGCTCAAACTGAAGCATATTATGCAACTGTTAGTCAAATCAGTGCAGATTCTTTACCGCGCAGGTGGGTACGCGGTAAAGAATCAACATTTAAATGAGTCCTTCCTGATTCGCGCGGAATGCACGGATGCAGGGCGGTACAATTAAAGTACTGCATCCGTGCCGCCACGTTTCTACACAATATAAATACTGCAGCACAAATGAAATACTGTCAATGGCACAGGTCAGGAAATCTGGGTGACATTAGTAAGCTCTCGGTAAAGTACCTACAAAATACCGATTTCAATTCGTCTCGATTCGATTCGTCTTCATTGACAGAAGGGGGCATCCCTAGGATATCGCTTAGACGGAGACATCAAAGTGGGGATATCCCTATGAAAAGCCGGGGACACGTCGTAGTTTGTAAGTCGTACACTATCAGCTGTGTGTTAAAACATAGGCATAGATTATTTCTTCCTATTGCAGTTTCCAAAATTTTATAATGATTGGTTGCGTTTTGGAGGAGGAATCAGTCGAGAGCGAAACCTCGATTTTTGTGTTTTTTGCGTGGGAAGTTTAGTCCGAGCTGCAGTTGCCCTTATCGCACGAATTGGAGGCGGAGGCAGTTTCTAAATATACGTACACAGAAGGAATAGTGATGGGCAACAGTCGTTGACATATTTTGTCGATACGCTAGTCGTGAAAAATTATCAATGACCTGTAGCGAATGTGGTCGCACATTCTCTGCAAAGATAAGCTACGTCAATCACCTGAGAGCTCACGAACGACGCTCCAATTAGCCATATTTCCAGTCGCCGTGGTCGAAATCGGCCAGGATGATGATGATGATAACATAATACTGGCAACCTAGATCGCAATGTATGGAAAATGTTGAAATATATTGTAGTTCTGAAACCTATTGGGATGTGTAGGGAGGGACAGAGTATTAAATTGAATTCACTCTCCGCACCCCTCCGGGGATACCTTCACCCCCCTGACCCCAACAAGTGTCCCAAAACGCGGTTATTACTAGTTTTAAGAAAAACCATAAAAGATACACAAAAAGTGTTCACGACCGAATTGATCCTTGATAAATTAATCATCAATGTCTCATACATACCAAAGCGCTATCACTTGTGGTTTTTGCGCAGTCTGCCACGAAACGTTTTATGATTTATGCATTTTTTTTGCTAAAAGGTTAGTTTTCTCAAGACTTTCTTACTTAACCGCTTTCCGCTTCTTTAAAATGAGGTATCATTTATACACTCCTTCATTGCAATCCTGCAGGACGTTGCAATCCTGCAGGACGTGCTCGACGCCCTGCAAAAAGGTACAGATCCAGTCCCCATAGTCCTGAGGGGACTTTGGACGGAGCTGTACCAACACTGACTGACGCACACATGGACGTTCCTGCGCCGTCGGTCCGCAGATCGCTCGCTGGGCCTCTCCTTCGGGAGTCCCACCCGGCAGGGCTCGATCGCACCGACGGACGAAGCAGATGACCCCACCGGACCAGCCGGGCGTCTCGCCCACCCCAGCCACCCGTCCGTAGTCGCGGACGGCGCCCGATCCCGCCACATGCGGCTCACGCCGCGAACGGCTTAACCGAGCCCACTTAGGGTTCGTGAGATTGCTACGAGAGTCACTCCTTCATTTTTAACCGACTTCAAAAAAAGAAGGAGGTTTTCAATTTGGTTGTGTTTTTTTTAATGTGTGTAACCCTCAGAACTCCGTCATTTATGAACCGATTCGTACCATTATTTTTTTAATTGAAAGTATATTATGCTTCCAGGTTGGTCCCATTGTTTTCAAAACTCCAGTTGAATGATGGAAACCATGAGGAATTGAGGGAACTCCTCAAATATATAAGGCACGAGTGTAGTAATTTCGGTGTTTTCTATTATAATTCGTGTATTTACATCCGGAAATCATAAATTTGGTGAAGTGGAAGTGATCATGAAGACCACAGATGTCTTGTGGTACTTCTCAATGATGTACTTCATACTATAAAAGAACGTCACCGATTCTGATATCATTCCGTTAAAATAGTAAACAAAGAAGTGCCAAAGATGATTCTGAGATCCTTTAGGAATTGACGGAAGTCCTCAAATATTTTCGCCCCACGTACATCGATTTGGTTTTTTTCTGTAATAATCAACGTATATAAATAACGTATGGAAAATAAATGTAGAAATGTTCATGTGGCTTGGCGGAGTACTGAATAGAAGTCGGTTAAAACATTGTTTTTAAAGTAAATTATACGTTTCTATGCTATTTTGAAAATTGTATGTATTCAGCCATTTAGCGAAATATCCTCCCTACACATCCAATTAGGTTTCAGAACTACAATATTTTTCCTAATTTTGATACATTGCGATCAAGATTACCTCTACCAAATGACAATGAATTTTCAAAATGGGGCAGCAACATGATTTGCAGGACTTTAACAATAAACTATATCTAATTTTAAAGAGAAAATTCTATCGTTTACTTTTGTCATACATACCTTGGCAATAAATATTCATCTTTTTGAGAAAATTACACTTACTTTTTTTTTAGAAAAAAAAACCTAGATTTCATAATAAAATTGACTTTTCGTGGCAGAATGCGCGACAATCATATGAGATATTGCTTTGGTATTAATGAGAAGTTGGTAGTAAATTTATCAAGGATTATTTTAGTATTTACACATTTTTCGTGTATCCACATCCCAATAAGTATGTTTCAGAAGTACAGTATTTTTGGAAAAATTTAAAAATTTTGAGCTTATAGTTACTTCCACTATAATAAGAGAGGTTTTACCTACATAAACCTAACAATAGGTTAATCTTTGTACTTGTGAAAGTGTTTACGATACGGATAACAGAGTTTTATTTTACGTTGCCTGTGGGAAATATTTTTTCTAACCTGTACGTGGGTACCAGACTACCATAAAAAGTTCAGTTAACAAAAATAATTGGGATATAAGTAACTTTATATAAGTAAACTTTCTGTAACTTGTTTTAACCTCACCTCACCGTTCACCTCCAAATAAATCTTGACGCCGCGGTTCGTAGAAACTAAACGTAGGCAGAGATCTAGTTTCGTTAGGCTTGACGGGTGAGGTGAGGCGCATTAGCGTGTTCCGAATAATAACCCAGAGGCTTGAGGCGCACAGGAATGAACTAAATAGATTCCGTCCGGCTCGCGGGCGATGTGAAGCTGCGTACGGACTGCCCGTACCCTCTGCTACGCGTAGTCGGTTACGCGTGTGTTTACGCGTACATCGGATCTGGACGGACCGCCACGACCCACTGCCGGCGGCTCGTGCACGAGCCGGTTCGCGAGACACGCGTTCCCCTAGAGTGTACGCGTAGCTGCAAGTACGGACATGGTGTTCCAGGACACGCGTAACCGACTACGCGTGCCAATGTACGCGAAGTCCGTACGCAGCTTCAACGGAACGGCGCGCAGCGAGAGAGTCCTCCCGCCGCCTACAACAGCGCGACAGAAACATTGCGTCAAAAATTTGAGATTTGAAAAGTTGCTCAGCTAGGCATTGCTCTTAACTAAGTTTGTTCGGGTGGAATCTTGCAACTCAATTTTGAAGCAGAAATCTTCAACCGATTGAGCTAAAATTTAGGGTAAAGGTATAGTTTGGTGATGACAATTCAATATCATGTTACCATCGAGCTGATCTGATGATGGAGACAGAAGGTGGCCATTGATGGAATTCAGAACTTAACCGACATAACCCCGTTGATTTTGGGCTCGTTAGAATCGTCTGAATGTTTAGTTGATGACGGTATACAGAAAAGTACAGTCAGCAATAAAGTCTTGTACGGAAAATTAAATTTTAAACCGTCATTTTAGATATTAACGGTCAGCCACAGAAAAAAAACAACAAATGAGAAACTCAATGACCGATATACCAGATACATACTATTATGAAATCACATTTCGGTCGTACTACAATTGGCGGTGTTTGCCCAAATATTCGTGTTGCATATTTTTCCTTCCTACGGCAAATAAAAGAAAGGCAACGACCCAACGCGAACACGAACCCCCAAGTATGGTGCGACCATCAAAGTCTGTCCGAGTTCCATTTCAAGTATTTCAACCAAAATACGATATTATTGACACTCACTTTATTCCAATACTTTAAAAAAAGTCTTTGTCGTTTTAAGGTTTCATTATATTATTGTTTTAATATGTCACCATAATATTATGTTTAACATGGCCGGTAGGATTATCCCACAACTCTGGCATGTTTTAAACAAACCTGTTCTGAGAGAATTCGGGCATTGCTTAGCCGGCCCTATGACTAAACACAGCACGGCAATCGTTATTGAATCCTATTAATTCACGGTCCGCATCGTATTAAAATTGGTTCAGAACATGATTTCAAATTAAATACCTACTTTGTGCGGTAGTTAATGTTTGAAGCTTAGCGTTAATTAATTAGGGAAATGTTTTTTGGTTTATTTATTCCTACGCTTTTCCCTTCAATGGACGCGATAACAAATTAGCCCTCGACAGTAGGTATCGTCGACAGATTGTGTTCGTTAGGAAAAGGTCTCCAACAACACTGACAAATAATCAGACGGATATTTTAGATTTCCCCATTGAATTGTTTTAACACAACATTTGTAACCTACTTTTTTAACTGCCGTCGACCTATAATCAATTGATTCATGGAAAGTAATATATTTTTTTAATTGAGGACCCTTTTAACCCTTCCTCCTTCCGGTTTGCTTGTTTCGGTGAACAATAAATTCATTCCAATTTAGGCCACATTTCCGTTTACTTGAAATACTTACTCCGTAACTTTTCAATACCTATTGTAATTAGTTACAGATATTGGTTTTGCGGACTGGGGCCTGTAGGTAGGTAACTCTCTCAGAGCATAGAATACTAGAGAGAGGACAAGCCGCCGGCGGCCGCGTCGCAGTTGTTAGCTCAATGGGCATACTCTGCCATACTGTGCACGCGTGCTGATTGCAGAGAATATTTACGTTTCTTCCCAAAATGCCTGATATGATGCGCGTGTATTGTCCAATAAGAGCGTAGGTATACAAGTGTGTGTGTTTTAGATATGTGCGTGCTTTGTCTTGTCAGTTAACTTGGGCTTTGTGTGGGTTAATGTAGTTGCTACAGGCGTACTCAATACAAATCGGCCGGCATGTCCGATCTCCTTATATTATTCATACATCTGTAACTCTACTCCAGAAAAGGCCCTTAATATTACTTGACTTTTTGAATAAATAATGTTACTAGCTTTTGCCCGCGACTCCGTCCGCGTGGAACTCGTTTATTTTATATCGTAGCTGCATAAGAAAAAACTTGAAAAAGCACTAAGCACACTGTAATAATCTAACCTTTATTCTGTAAATTAAGTTGTGTATACCTACTTAAAATATTTAATTTTTATGTACCTACCTACCTATCTATAAATATGATCATTAGATAAGAACTCCCCATTGGCACACAAACCTCTCAAGGTTTTGCCTAGATGGGTATGTAACTATTAGCATGTATTTCCTTCATCTTAATCAATAAATAAAAAAAAATTAAAAATAAATTCATCCCCTATTTCAATATTTGAATACCTAACAAGAAACGCACGTTTGTATCGATTCACGTGTAAATCGACTTATACGCGTTTACAAACCGCGGTGGCCATATTTTATTATTAAACTGCGGACTGGGTATGTTGTGTACCTACGGTGTTATCAGCAGACATCGGAGTGTATTATTTTGGAGACAATGATAAAAGTAGGTTATACCTACACAAAGAAAGACTTAATTCAAACTATCACTAGGTTTTGTTATAGTACTATTGCACTATGATAATATATTTAATATCCGCTGGATGCGGGTGGCGCAGGACCGGCCATTGTGGTACTCTTTGGGGGAGGCCTATGTCCAGCAGTGGACGTCTTTCGGCTGATATGATGATGATGATGATGATATTTATTATTATCTCTTTATCAATAATCACAGTTAAATAGAAATAGCGCACCTACTAAACACTAATTACTAAATACTAGTCAAATTCGATGGACAGCTTCATTTGTAAAGACGTGCTATGAAATGATTTATAGACTTCCGGCCGTCTCAGACAAAATGGCGTGTCGTGTTTTGGATTTTATGTTTTGCTTATTTTATTATTTTGTATAGTCCTAGACCGAGAAAAAAAAAATCTTTGTCTGAGTGTTGTTCATCAGCAGCACACACAGCTTACGAAGAATAAAATTCATCTGCATGGAAACGCGTAAAAATTTTTTTTGGGAAACAATAGGAGCTAGGTCGCCTTACACACTTATTAAAAAAACATTATTCTCCTTGTCGTTGGGCAGTCGTGTAAAAATTCAATTGAAATAATATATGCAAGAGTGATCCAGAACTGGAGTCACACGTTTGTTTAATTTTCTTTGGCCATAAAACATGTGACACGTACACGAGTGCGTGCGGACCCATGAGTGCGGAATGGGATGTATGTGACACGTGTATGCGTGTGTGATGCCTGTGTCTGTGCAGACAGCAGTATTCTTAAAGCTAAAGTTTGTCCACGATTAAGTATGTAATGTGGTAAATAATGATCTGGTATATCTTTCTGTTAGGTACTTGATCATTTTCAGACAGTAGTTTTCTTTTTAAATAATCTGTGAGATATAATCGATAAAATATAAATCATCATCATCATATCAGCCGAAAGACGTCCACTGCTGGACATAGGCCTCCCCCAAAGAGTGCCACAATAACCGGTCCGCAAGAGACCTTTACCAGGTCATCAGTCCACCTTGCGGGGGGTCTACCCACGCTCCGTCTTCCGGTACGTGGTCGCCACTCGAGAACCTTTTCGCCCCAACGGCCGACGGTTCAATCAATGGCAAATGGGCAAAGTAACACGCTCACTACCCGGGACCCACCCGAAATAAAATACATCTTAAAATGTCATATTAAAATGCATTATTAGCGTGTGTGAGTTTTCGCGTTATATAGGTATAGTATCCTATAGTATTTTAGCTACGAAATAATAAGTTTAACAAGAATAGCAATAATGATAATCGACGTATTCAAAGGATCCATAGATGTACATATTTAAACAATCGAAATCGAAATACGAAGGATGGAAAGGATTAGCTGGACGGAGAGAAAGGCAAACGAAGAAGTTTTAAGGATGGTAGATGAGAGAAGATGTTTGCTAGGATGTATTAGAAATAGGAGAGGCAAGATGCCACCTGATACGGCACGACAGTTTCTTCCTAAACATCCTGGAGGGTAAAATTGAAGGCAAGAGAGGCATAGGAAGGCCTAGGCTAACATACTTAAGCCAAATAAAAGATAAAGCTGATGTCGAGTCATATGAGGAAGTCAAGAGGCTGGCAATGGACAGAGAAAAGTGGCGGTTACTCCACCGACAAGTGCAAGGCTCTTAAGTGATGATGATGATGATGAGGCACTTGGCAAGGTTTGTAGCCCCTCTACATGATCGTGCTGCTATTTGTCAGGCGTCATTAAGTTTTTGTTGAATGATGAGAATCCAATAAAAGTGCCGCTACTCTTTCTCAAATATACTATGCTATCCAAAACAATGAAAAGAGGCAAAATTTGTAAAGGATTTGTATTGCTTGTTTTCCTTGCTCTCATGTCTAGTTTGCGATTTGTCTGTAACGAAGTTACGAATGGCGTACAGTGGAGTGGAGTCAGTCAAACTTCGAAGGCAAGCCGACATCCACTGAGCGGCTCACCTGGCTTACAATTTATTCAAAAGTTATTGTACAAGATGGGTTAAGGATTAAAATGAACACCGCGGTGGAAATTGAGTTCTCAAGACGTCTCGCTGCTGATGTGATTTTTCTTCGCGCTCTAACGGTATTATATTCATAAAAACTGGACCGTTTGATAATAATATTTTTAATACAGTTGCTCAAAAAGTGGTATTTTTTGTAGCTGCAAATCGTGCGCAAAGTTGTATTTTGCGCACTTGTGCTTTTTACTTTTCCACGTGTATCGAACGACGTTTTTAATACAGTTTGGAAAAAATAAGAAAAACAACAAGTAAGGAATTTGAAACTTTCATATTATTAATTCTGTTACATTATTAATACAGTTGAAAAATAATGAAGTTGTTCAAAAAAAAAATTTTTTTACTACAGTTTCTTACTTGTTGTTTTTCTTATTTTTTCGCAACTGTATTAAAAAAACCTCGTTCGATACACGTGCGGAAATGTCATTCTTCACTCATCCCGAGACTTGCCACGAGCCGTAGGTATATCTCGTGAAGTAATGACATACTTTCCGCACTAGCATCGAAATGTACTATTATATAATGTTGCACAGGGTGTTCAACATCGGCATGACCTGCATGGACGCGTGGATCAAGCGCTGCCTGCCGACTGACGGACAGCGACTGGTCCACCAGCAGATCGGCGGCGCACGCGCCATTATGCGCTTCCTCTGCGCCAACGAGACCACAGCACTGCGCCGGGGTGAGTTCATACAGTATCCTTATTTTATTTTTTTTTCGTGGAGGAAACTTGCGAACCAGGTACAGTCAAGGGCACCATGTATACACCACAAAGTCGCAAAAATATGTACACAGACCTTATTTCTGCAACAATAAGGTTGTAGTATACATATTTAAATATGAAACTTTGAGTGAATACATATTGGTACCCTTGACTGCACCCAATCATCGGAGGATGACTGGGTTATGTGGTATTTCTATCCACTAAAAACTCCACGGCAGCCGGCATCTGTGCTCTCATGCGGAGGACTCCAGGATCCCATTCTGAACGCACTGGAGCCCCCCTCGCGCCTCGCCACAGTCCTAAGTATCCTAGCATGGGGAAGGACGTCCATAGGTCGCCATCACGTTCTGGCTAGGGCTGTACGCTGCCACTCAGGCCATGTTTTTTATCAGACAATAATGCGTATTTACGCTTGCGTCATCAGAAGAATTACAAGCGCGCTGCCAGGTCAAGTCTGAATTGATTTGAAACATACGTTCAGATTGAATAGGTACTCGTACATTATATACATTTACCTATTTTTAATTCTTATCACAACGCAGGTGTGCGACAGATCGTCCTGAAACATACCTACCAGATTATGTATTCATCAATTCTGTGCTTTCTGAATTGACAACGTGATTCCCTCCGGGTGAGGTCGGATATATTGGTTAGCCGTATTTAGGCTGGATTGCTCGACCATAGTTTGGCCTTACATGACTGACCCAGTCAGTTTGGTCACTTCTGCATTTGGCGGGGCGGTATTGGTGCGGTATCAGTAATCTATCAGTTGTCAGTGCCAACTGTCACTCGAGTCAGTACAGATTCTTTACTGCACGCCTACATTTACGCGCGGGAAACGATTGCGGATTGTCTGCCCTGCTACCGCGCAATTTAATAATATAGCCAAACATATATATATGTATTTTATAATTATGTGTGTTTAACTATTCTTCTGTTTCTATTTGTTCTTGCTTTACAGCAAAGGGGAGGCCTATGCTGTAAATTTGCGATCATGTGCTATTCTCATCCAAGTTGCACCTGCTATCCTAACAATGTCTTCGTCTTTTATGGTGTCTTGGGCACAATTTAATAATGCGTAGTTTAATACTACTGCGCAAATTTTATACTGTCTCGTCCCCATCCATCCGTTCTCATCCATTTCCTTAAATGGGCGACATTAGTAAGCTAAAGTACAAAGTACCGCACTCATGATTTCACACAGCATGAATCGCCGGGCGAGCACTGTGCAGACTTAGTTCCTAGGTACTAAATACTGGTAGGTACTAATTATTGATATACGAGTAGGCCCTTTCTCTTTTCGTGATAAAGGTAAACATATTTCACTTCATTCATTCAAAAAGAATGTATTATTTTTAATTTTGTAGATGTATTTCTTGCGAGTTTGGTCAACCTTGCTTTTCTCAATTACTGATAGACAAGGGCATAAGGGTATAAGGGCAGAAGGGGAGCGGCGGTAAGCCTTTAGAAACATCTTCATTATTAGTAATTCGTCAAGGTATTGCTTTGACATTTACGTAATGTTATTCGGTTTCAATGGAAAACAAGGGTACTACTACGCTATATACTGAAGTATATAAAGCTGCCTATATTGGGCATAGGCCGGTTAACTTAATTAAACATATTAAACGCTGCAATTCTGTTTGCATGCATGCATTCATTTATTGGAATCAGTGAGTTAATAAATCACTACAAATATGTAGAATGCAAGTTACGAGTAATTAAATGAGAAAACATTTATTCATTTTATCTCCAACGCAGCTGAAAATATATTTTATTCCAAAATGCGTTCTAATTCTAGCACTATTGCTCCAGATGTTGATAGTTGTAGGGTAGGGTAGAGCCATTTATTTATTTGCATCAGGCAACAATCGCCCATATTTACAAATACCTTACAGACTAACATACATATCAATAATCAAAATTGAAATAACTCAATAACACACTCCATAATTTGTAGCTCAGTTCTGCATTATGATATGAATTACGATTGTGTAGGCAAGTGTCTGTGGGTCTCCAGTCTAGACACTATACCTAAACTTAATTTGTTTAATTACAATCTAAAGTTTCTATACTAACGCTATGTTCCACTAAGGCATCTTATATTTTGATTTTTTTATAATTTGACATTACAAGCACCTACAAACTAGATGAAGCTCTGGAAGTCAGGATTACTATTTCGGGCGATTCGTACTTCGAGGAAATGAACCAGTTCAACGCCAACCTATAACTCGTTTAAAATAGCTTGGCGTACTTAACCCTTCGTATGCGGATGTCAAAACTGGCTAGTCAAAAGATGACCTTGGGATTTAAAACTAAAAGTTCAAATTCTTGGCACGGATCAGCGTCTAAGCATACGACGGGTTAAGGTGCTGGTAGACTTGAACATTGACATGTAACAGAACATCGAGTATTCACCGTTTTTAAATTTGCAAGAACTAGACGTGCACGCACACGCAACGCAGACGCATCCGGTGTGACATATCTAATGGGGAGTCATACCTACTTTACAACGCAGCGGCATCGGCATACTATTATATTATTCTGTGGCAGCGGTGTACGTGCTGCACACGCAATCGGTGTGTCTCGGCCTAAATGCTCGGATCGGCAAAAAGCTTGAAGCGAATTGACAGGGACGGACAGAAGACCGCAGCCATTATAACTAACTTTAACTTTATAATTACTAATATTTAGCTAAGTATTACTAACAATAATGATCCATGTTGGTCCCTGCATAAATTAATCGATTGATTGACAACACCTAGTGGTCTGTTGATATTAAAATTTGGTGATGTGTTCCTACACCCAACATTATTGGGGAAACAAAAGCTCACCGTCTCCGCTGGATTGGTCATGTTGAAAGGATGGAGGAAGTTTGGGGCCAATATGCTAAACGGGCATATTTAGGACATTCAGTAGGGCGGCGACCCGTCGGACGTCCCTGATGTCGCTGGAACGACGTCATCGAATTAGACCTGAGGGCCTACCGCCGATGGCATTCGAAGTTTTCCCTCTCTGTCAAATTTACGTACGAACTTGCAAGTCTGACAGAGAAGGAAAACTTCGAATGCCTTTCGCGGTAGGCCCTCTGAGCGACCTTAAGGCGACGTAGGCTCGTGGTCTCACTCACTGAGCATTAGCGTGAGTTCGGAAGCGCGGATATCATGTTTTTTTAATTTGATTTTTTTGTGCGTTTTACTACATAAAAAAGTAATAGCAATGTTCGTGATTTTTTTCTATGAAGCGAAACTCAAAAACTCAGGACTCAAATATTATTAGCTGCTGTCCCATGAAAAAGACCTCAAGGTTGCTTATTAAATTTAAGGCAGCCGTATTATAAACCAAACAAGAGCAACGACTTTTTAAAAATACGTTTTCTGAGCTCACGTCGCCTTAAAGCCATGAACTGGAAGGAGATGGCGCAAGATCGGGTCAAGTGACGACAACTCGTGTCGGAGGCCAAGAACCACTTTGGGTCGGTGAGCCATTGAAGTAAGTTAGTATGTAAGTAACCAGGAGGTGGCGAGTAATAAAAGTAACCAGAGCTCCCGAGTATGAGTTGAAGTGAGGGATCTGCATTTGTATGTCAACACAACACAACCAATCCTCAAACCAATAAAAAGTCAGCAACTTGTGGATTCGCAAGCGTCTATCCTACTTAACGGCCTCCGTAGCCCAGTTGGTAGTGACTCTGCCTACGAAGCTGGAGGTCCCGGGTTCGAATCCCGGTCAGGGCATTTATTTGTGTATATATGTTTCTGAGTTATGGATGTTACATATAAGTATATATATGTATTTATCTATTATATTTATCGTCGCCTAGTACCCACAACACAAGCCTTACTGAGCTTACCGTGGGCCTAGGTTGATTTGTGTAAGATTGTCCCGTAATATTTATTTATTTATTTATATTATAGGCGCTTGCGACCAGGGGTCGGCAACCTTTTAGCAACCAAGGGCCGCATTAATTATTTGTGACTTTGTCAGGCAATTCCAAAATTCTGAATTCAACTACCTTTACATACAAAACAAGAGGCTCGCGGGCCGCAAGCAAAGCTGTCTCGCGGGCCGCCTGTTGCCGACCCCTGACCGTATCCTATCCTATAGACTCTATAGGATAGGATACGGTCTGATTATGATCAGGCATGCCATCTTATATTTTCCACAGTCGTAGTACAAAAAAAGCTTTATTTTTGTCCCTTTAGTAAAAAGTATAAAACGGGTCTTAAATATAGAACTGTGTAATAAAATCATCTCTCTGAGGCCCTAGCACGATCGGTTTTATAATAATAATTCATTTATTTCCCATATAGGTATACTTAGATACACTTATGTCCGTCAACAATATACAATAAGATTTATAATTACGAATTAATATAATTTTAGAATTAGTTTCATTACGAATATTTAAATATATATATTTTTATATTATGTTTCTACATGATTAACAAAATATTAGAGTTTTCGTTGTAAAATATATTTTAATGATTAATGATTTTAATTTATTTTTTCGTCACGTTTTACGTGACGTTTCAGTACATTTTCGCCGTGAAACGTGACGATAAAACCTATCGTGCGAGGCCTTTGGCCGAATGTCACGTCACGCACGGCCTGCTCTCAATTATAAAAAGCATTGGCAACTGAGTGGATCGGGCGTGAGACTTACAAACGTGGGTATTTAATATTGCCTCGTACCAATGACTTCACGACTTATTTACGGAATATCATTTTATATTTCGTTACTAACCATTATTTCCGGTAAAGGAAAACATCATGAGGAAAACTACATAACACAATGAAACACAAAGAATTGGTCGGTTTTTTTGTATATATTAATCTTTACAATTGTTCTCATATTTACTCTGATCGTCATCCTCTTAACTTTTTCCTGATTGTACTCTAAAATAGAGCGGAATCCGCTTTGGCACCTAATCCCAAGATATGGCGTAGGCACTAGTTTTACGAAAGCGATTGCCATCTGACCTTTCAAGTTTCTAACACAGAGGAAAACTAGACCTTGTTAAGATTATAGACCAGTTTCCTCGCAATGTTTTCCTTCACCAAAAAGCTACTATTTAAGAAAAATTACTAAGTTTTTAGAAAAACCCAGTCTCATACTTATCCGTTTCCGTTGGCTCAGTAAGATGGCTTCAATCGGGGCCGCATACTTCGTGGAGTCGCACTTGATACTGGCCAGTATAAACTGGCTTTCTAGTAGCCCGAATCACAGCACTGGTCTGTCAGGCCAGAAAGTGCGGCCTGCGGTAACGGTCAATGGTAAATTCGACAGCTAATTACAAGTTTACTACTGACCGCCGCGGCCAGGCCGCGCCAGTCTGTGAGAGGCTTAATAGGACCGCTGTCATTTTCTTCTAACATTATTGTTCGTATGAATTAAAATCTATTTTTAAAGCAAAATGTTCAAACACTCACTACTTGTAGGTGGTGACCTTGTGAGCATTAACCACTTTAATGAGAATGATACACTGAAATCTGTATTGACATATATTTCCACTTTTATACAAGGCATTTAAATAATATTCACAATAAAACATGAGAGCCATATGCACTGCTTGGCTACAAGAAGAAGAAGAACAATAATAGTACACATGCCCTATAATACAAGATCATAGAGTATATACATAATTATAAAAAAGGTTGTTGTATTTCACCAAATCGACAATTGTCGCCCGACAATGACAATTCGACTTACATGGCTGCATCGACAGGTTAACGTGGTTGCTGGACAGCTTATTGACCCAGCAATGTACGAGGAATTGTCATGGTCAGGTGACAGTTGTCAAGATGGTGAAATAGGGGCCCAGGTATCATCTGATGAAAGTGATGTTATATCCAGAATTCCTGAAGGAGCAGAGCTGCTGGGCGCGCGTGTCTCCGGAATGGTCGAGCTGCATTAACGAACTGCAGGACGCAGTTCGGGACATCAGCGACCGCGCTCAGCTCTTCACCTACTTCAACAGGAATGGGGAGCTGTGTTGGTGAGTATCTCGTTCACAATAACGATACGTAAATTATTATTTGGGGGCACGGCAGTGCCCCCGATAAGTCAAGCAAAAGAGCAAAAAAAGGCACGGCCGTACTTCCTTTTCTCGAAGCTATTCGGGCCTGTAACTTAGTTGTGGAAAAAACTAGAAGCCTGAATAGTCAGTGACGAAGAGGGCATTACATTAAATTTGTTTCTTTCGAATTTGAAAAAAATTGTAAGTTCGTTTGCAGACGCCACTTCCATTAATAATTAAAGAAGAGTAACATAATTAGAAAGCAGAAATGTAAAAAAGTGAGCTTTGAGCGGCTGAAAGAAAATCATTGAAATACTCGAAGAAAATATTACGTTCAGAATTGAAGTGAAATAAAATCGTATGAATACTTGGAAAAATATGTTTCAGAATTAAATAGCAAACCGGGGCTTATTTTATAACGTTTTCGTAACATTTTGTTGATTGAATAAAATTTGTGTAGAATTAATTTATGGTATTGGTAATGGAAAGAGGATGTAAATATTTAGTTCGCAATGGAATCGATTAAGGCCTCTCACAGACTGGCGCGGCCTGGCCGCGGCGGTCAATAGTAAACTTGTCATTAGCTGTCAAATTTACTATGGTCCGCCACCGCAGGCCGCGCCAGTATGATTCAGGCCTTGGAAGCGTGTTTTTAATGTGACAAGCATTACGGATCAAGTTAGAAAAGTTTATCCTGTCAAAATTAAAATTTAATTTAAATTTAATTTTAATTTTGACATGAATGACTAAGTCATGTCATAATAATTATTTTCACATGCCTCAAGGCAGAATTTATTAAGGGTCAACAATGTAACTACACTTATAACATCTACTGTACCATATGTTCTGGTGAATTAACTTTTATTCATTTATTCATTCCTTATACTCAACTTTCTACTTAACACTTAAAATGCAGGTTACAACGAATGTTGTAATACTTGGCATGCAATACACACGCTATGTCTGTATAGCACCTACTAGTATATATTAGCACCATATAATAGCACCCAATGTCTGTAACTGCCTAAGTGGGAAGCTCTACAAGTCAGGAACATATATTAGTGAGAATAAATTAACGGTCTTGCAATCCGACTTGCACTCCCTCAAGTTTGGAGTAAGTCTACGTAGTTAGAAACTTATGCTTTTGTTTGAGTGGGACCTGGAATATACACCGTGGGCCCGAGTTATCCGAGAAACTTATACCATCGATTGTAATATCAAGATCTGCTCATTTTAACTATTATTTTTCAGAACATAATATTTCTTGACTTAAAAAAATCGGTTAAAAAACGCACTATCACTTCTTGCAAATGCCACACACCCTGAACTTCTTATCGATTTTGGGAACTTACTGATATTAATATTTCAAGAGACGATTGTTTTTCTCAAGTAAATTAAGACGAGGGCCGTCGTTGAAGATAATCTCAGCGTGGACATGCTTCTGATTAGAATGACCACATCTCCGAATCACCGAATTATCCGAATTTCATTCTCAGCTCGGCTGGCAATCGATCCAACTACTTAGGCAGAGTGCATGTCCTTACTTTTTAATATTGCAACTCATTCATAACGTACTCTTTAATATTGCATGCCTTCTTATTTGACGGAAATATTTAGTTATATGGCTGATGGCAGGGTTGCCGCTTACGGTCGAGTACCTCTAACTTCACTGGCTCTTCCGTCATATAGGACGCGTATTTATTCCAGAACTTTCACGGTGCGCGCTGTAAAATTGAATGGAACGAGAGTATTTATATACAAACAAATAATTCAATTCATTTTACTGGTTCCGTTTAAAAACCTCTGAAGTTGAGCTGCAGTGTAGGTACTAATTGATGGCAAGTGACGTATGACAGTTTAAGGGGCTTACAGCGCTCAATGACCTTCGATCTGTTACTGTCCGTTTTTTCGTGTTTTTTGTGGCTTACCGTATTAACAACAACGAGGTTTACCGAAATAGTGTCCCATATTTACTTCAAAGCTCACCGTTTTCAAGATATATGGCACCAAACTTTAGCAGTTTTAGGCCAAAAAACCAGTTTTTTGGACGTAACTTTTGTGAAAATGAGTTAAAAATAAAAATCTCTCTTGGGTTGTTAGAGACGTCAATAAAGAACAGTTACATATCAATTTCATATATAAAAGTGCATAAACAACACACTAATATCGAAAACAGACCTTTTTGGACCATCTTTGAATAAATCATATAAAATATGTATACATTTTTTTCTAAAAAACTCTCTTGCAAAAGTAGATAAAGGATTGAAGAACCGATTAACGTTTGTACCATAAATATATCTATTGTTATGACGGAGGAATATCAACTCAAAACACATCAAAACTAGGTAGTCAATTAGCGCTTGGAGCCCCTTAATGGGTTCGTTTACTTTAAAGCGCGTGAATTTTGGTAAATAAAACAATATTTCCGAAATTGAAAAACCGACTAAGTACTCATCATGAGATGAGCGAGCATGAGCTCGTGTGTTATTCGCTAACCTAGTGTGTTTTTATCACAGCGTATAGGTAGTGGATATGATTCCCTATGCGTTCCGATCAAAACTAGAAACAGTTACGTAAAACTCTAGAAGAAATATGGATCTAAAAGTAAATAGCTCTGAATTCAAGTGTTACGTGTTACATTGACATCATCATCATCCTCCTAGCGTTATTATTCCCGGTTGTGCCCCTAAAGGAGCCCGGGGTCCGCTTTGACACCTAATCCCAAGATTTGGCAAAGGCACTAGTTTTACGAAAGCGACTGCCATCTGACCTTCCAACCCAGAGGGAAAACTAGACTTTATTGGGATTAGACCGGTTTCCCCACGATGTTTTCCTTCACCGAAAAGCTAACGGTAATTCCGTACATAAGTTCCGAAAAACTCTTTGGTACGAGCCGGGATTCGAACCCACGACCGCCGCTTGACAGCCGCATGCCTGAACCACTAGGCTACCGTAGCTTCGGTAGTAGGTAATAGTACATTACTTACCTAGGGCGGTTAAACAAAAAATGTCTCAAAACGCAGGTATTTGACGCCCGAGCCGAAAGCAAGGGCGATAAATATGCGCTCTGAGGCTTTCTTTATTACCGCCCGTGGTGAGTACAAAATTTTACGTCTCTATCTGGCCAGGAAGTGGGGTTTTCCGCACGCATAGCGTGCGGTAATTCCTACTTTATGGCGAGGTATGACGTAAATAATATAATACGATACTAGGAATTGCAAGTTCCAAAATTAACACTTTCCTTACAAATGTTTTTTGGACTAAGTATAATGAATATAATACGATACTAGGAATTGCAAATTCCCTACAAATGAGTTTCAGACTATAATGAATAATTAGGTACTGAACAATTTGATGATAATATTGTTTTATATAATTAATGCACGACACCGAGGGGAACCTCAGCTATCACAATAATAACCTGAGGTTGAAATTAATGAAGCCTTCCATAATGTAGGAATACTTACAAAATTAAATAATCTAAGTTCTCACAGTTATTTAAAAATGTAAATTTCCTTGAAGTTTATGTTGGATAAAGAGCAGCGTACTCATATATACAGGATGTGGCCTGTAATAGGAGCAAAACATTAAGCAGTAGATTATTAAGCTTGTGAACAATTATTTACACGAGGTTTTATTTGAAAAAAATAATATTTTTAGTTTTTTTTTTAATAAGTTTACATGTATTATTTTGCTCTTCTGGAGACTATAAGTAGCTTTTTATTTTAAAAACCAAAAAAATTAAATAAAAATAAAAAAAACACAAAAATATCTTTTGAAAACAAAAATGCAAAAACTATTGTGACTCATTACATGATGTTACCTCAAAATCTGCATTGACTAATTAGGGTTCCGTAATCGACTAGAAACCCGCTTTGTCTGTCCGTCCGTCCGCGGATAATCTCAGTAACCGTTAGCACTAGAAAGCTGAAATTTGTTACTAATATTGCCGACAAAGTGGTAATATAAAAGTGTTTTTTTTATTTTATTAGGGTACTTACCTCCCCTATACGTAACGTGGGGAGTGTTTTTTTTTTCATTTCAACCCTAACGTGTGATATTATATTGTTGGATAGCATAGGTATTTAAAAATGAATAGTGGTTTGTTAAAATATTTTTTTGATAATGTTAATTTTTTTTTTCGAATCCAAAAAAAAACAAGGGGTTACTGCAAATGCTCTAAGGAAGCGTCCTTTTGAATATTTGCTCCTATTACAGGCCACATCCTGTAAATAATGCGCAGAAATTATCTACTCAGTGTAATGCATCTAAAAGAAAATCTTTATTTATTTAATTAAAATTTAATGCACCAAATGGGAGAGTAAAAGTAATGGAAATAAAATAATATTCTACGAAAGAATTAAAAAGTGGCAAGTATGGTGATGATTTAAACATTACATATGTAATCATTATTTCTCTATCGTTTTCCCGGTTGTATCCCAAAATTTGGCCTAGGAACTAGTTTTACGAAAGTGACTGCCCTCTGAGCTTCCAACCAGAGGGAAAACTACACCTTGTTGAGATTAAATAGATCGGTTTTCTCACTATAATATATGTATTTAACATATCACATAAATGTTCTTGCTCCGGAACCTAGTTCAGCCGGGTTAAAGTGAGTCATTTGAACGACAAAGACTAACAACTTCTATTGTCGAGTAATTGCAATGGATATGGGTACGATGCTAGTCGTTAACTCAGTACAATTTGTCTTTTAGCGTGAGCGAGATAAGGATTCAGTATCAGGTTAATTTTTTGTACACGGCTAGTATACGTAATTTTAAGGTAGGTATTATTTTTGAAATCGCTGAATTTATGGACCGGAAAGCGAGGAAAAAAAGTTAATTTTTCAGCAATGATAACAACATGTTTGTATATCCTTGTTTAGAGAAATATAAAATTATACGAAAATAGTTTTGAGAAATACGCCATCATTCAAAAAATCAGGGGCATATGAATCAAATTTACGATAAAGATTTCACCTGGCCTATGGAAAATATTTGTCCACGATACATGTACCTATTAAGTTTAGAGATTGAAAAAAGCTGGGATGACAGTTAAATAGTAACAGTCACCATACTCAAGCTACATGAAAAGTTCTTTAAGATGGGATTTTTACCAAATCGTAAATCGAGTCTCTCTACATAATTTCCAAGAGTTATGATTTTTCAGGATATAATACTAATTCAAACCCCATTCTACTGTTGTATCAACTGCAACCGAATGTTCGTTTAGCGGAACATGCGTAATTTTAAAATAAAATAAAATAATAAATAAATATTTCGACCTAAGATAAATCTACCTAGTGCCAAAGTAGCCAAACTTAGCAAAGTTCTGCTATGGGTACTAGACGACGATACACATGCTTAAATAGATAAATAAATAATAAAATAAAATAAATAATAATAAAATAAATTTATTTCGGAAAACTGGTTCCACTTTTTGCTAGTAACAATTGCCTTAAAATACTATACACATGAAATACAGGGTGGGCCAAAAATTCTTGCACTTTTGAAACTTTGATGAAAATAAAACCATGAAAGTTAATTTCCTGATCAATTAATTTTTGTGACTAACATCTACATATTGCAATTTATTTTTTGAAAATTATATCTTTGAGATGACCCCCATCTCGTCGCTGGCACTCCTGCAAACGACTACGCAGATTTTGGGAAACTCGCTGACACATGCTGCGAGGGATCTCGACTATCTCATCGCGGATGTTTTGCATGATTTTGGATATTGTCTTCGATTTTTTAACTTAGAATTCGACTTTATAAATATCCCCGCACGAAATAATCGGCGGGAGTGAGATCCGGGCTTCCTCTTAAATAGGCGGCAAACGGTTACATACAAATTGTTGCTTTTATAAAACTGTTTTACACAAAAAGCTCGTCGTTGATCAATAAAACGCTTTATTGCAAATAAAACTGCATAAAGTAATGTCAAATATCCCTTCACTCAAAAACGATATAATTTATTATTATACAAACTATTCAGTGTTGCCATCTGCAAAAAATAATGGTCCAGCCTGTAGATAAAAATAAAACTAACTAACAAGGCTCCTCCCGTGTTTCATCTATCCCTATTGACGTGCAGCAGGATGCCAGAGTCTAGCCTCTCGGCACCCATCTCCAAGATATTGTTGCCGTTCCCCCGCACACGTCTTATCTAGACACGCGGCAGCGTGTCAAGCCAAGTTCCAGCAAAAGAACTGGCTAGCCAGCGCCAAGTGTAATATTACACGAACCACTTGGTGCCACTTTTGACCCTTCTATAACTCAAAACCTCTTAACGTAAACACATAAAACTACGTGTGTTTAATTATATCCATAAGGACATCAATACGCCCAAATTTCATGAAGCTAGCTTAAACGGTTATAAAGATATGAAGGTCAAAACGTCGTAAATTTTCCCACCAAAAACATAAATGTATATAAGAACAAAATAACATTATCAACAAGTATTAAACTCTATGTCTTTGCTTTATTGGATACCTATAACAATTGCTGTTATTTGAAAATGTCAGATCTTAAAGTAGGTTAGATTTGACTTGGCCAGTTTTTATCAGAATTAATATATATATATATATATATATATATATATATGTTGAATAACTTTATAAAATGACTGACTTTATAAACTGGCCAAGTTAAATCGAACCTACTTTAAGATCTCACATTTTTAAATAACAGCAATTGTTATAGGTATCCAATAAAGCAAAGACATAGAGTTTAATGCTTGTTGATAATGTTATTTTGTTCCTATAAATACATATTTGGATTTTGCATAGAACTTGGCACTCATTTAGATATCCATTCTTTTTGCGGCGAAGCCCACAGCCAAGCATAATTTATGTATTGAACTTGGCGCTCCTTTTTTACATTTATGTTTTTGGTGGGATTATAATAGACGCCGACTTCTTGCGAATCATTGCGTAAAAATCATAGGAAATTAAATGCATAGAAAACCTCCTTAACTCAGGTAAAAATATTCGTGCTCATCACACAAATAAATGCCCTAATTACCGGGATTCGAACCCAGGACCTCTAGCTTCGGTGGCAGGGTCACTACCAACTAGGCTAAAGCGATCGTCAAATTATGGTGCTTTTGGAAAAAATATTCTTCGGAACTTTTGTATTTCGATAATCGAGATCAATTTCGTAGTGTCGTGCGACAGTTTGAATTTTGTTTGACGTCCAAGTAACCACATACCTACATGTCTACCTATTTACATGTTTCTATATTGTTTGTCTTTCTAACTGCTTTGTTTGTGTGAGGTGTGCAATAGAGACTATTTGTATTGTATTGTATTGTTGTAAGCTGCTTGGCAGCCTGAATTCTGACCATCTTTTGCCACATTTCCAACCAGTAACGTGAAAAGAAATATTGTTTTCGTAACTTGTTATTACCTACTATCTATCTATACATATAAATGCCTATGTCCTGACTGACTCAATCACTCACTCACTCATCAACGTACTGCCGAAACTACTAATGTTAGAGAGTTGATTTTTGCAAAGCAGGTTGCTTTTATAACAAGAGCTAGGGATAAGAAGGGATTTTTGAAAATCCCCCCCCCCCCTAAGGGGGTAAATAGGGGTGCAAAGTTTGTATGGGAGAACCTTATCTTTTGAGGTAGAGACTTTTAAAACTTTGTAGAAAGATTAGTTATTAGAATACAAATAAAGTAACTTTCAGCGTTTTGGAAAATTCTGCCCCTAAGGGGGTAAAATAAGGGTGCAAAGTTTTTAAAGGGGAAACAATTCTTTTTTAAATAGAGACTTAAAGCTTTGTAGAAAGATTGGTTATTAGAATACAAATAAAAAAACTTTCAGTGTTTTGGAAAATTCCACCCCTAAGGGGGTAAAATAGGGGTGCAAATTTGTATAAGGAAAACTACTTTTTTTTTAAATAGAGCCTTAAAACTTTGTAGAAAGATAACTTATTAGAATATGTAAAAACCACATTCAGCGTTTTACAAAAATCATTCCCTAAGGGGGTTAAAAAGGGGTGCAAGGTTTATATGGGGAAGACTTTTTCTAAGCTAGAGAGACTTTAAACTTTGTAGAAAGATAACTTATAAGAATACAAAAAAAGTACTTTCAGCGTTTTGGAAAAGATCATCCCTAAGGGGGATAAAAAGGGGTGCAAAATTTGTATTAGGGAAAGTTTATGTGTTTGAGTTCTAACTCTCTAGACTTGAAACTTTGTAGAAAGATAACTTATTAAAATACAAAAAAGTACATAAAGTGTTTTAGAAAACTCCACCCTAAGGGGGTTTAAAAGGGGAGCAAGCTTTGCATGGGCAACCCTTTTTTTGATCTAGAGGCTTGAAACTTTGTAAAAAGATTACTTATTAGAATACTAAAAAAGCACTTTCAGCGTTTTATAAAACTCCACCCCTAAGGGGGTTAACAAGGGGAGCCAGTTTTGTGTGGGAAATACTTTTTTTTAACTAGACTAAGTTTTAGAAAATTATATCCCTGGTGGTTAAAAAGAGGGACAAGCTTTGTATGGGCAACACTTTTTTTGAGTTAGAGACTTAAAAGTTAGTAGTAAGATTACTTATTTCAATACGAGAAAAGTGCTTTCAGCGATTAGAAAAATTCAACCCCTAAGGGAGTTAAAAGAGGGTTCAAATTTTGTATGGATAAGAAAATTTTAAAGTTAGAGATTTGTAACTTTGGTCTTATTCTGTATGTTAAAAGATTACAAAATTAATTTCAGAGTTTTTTCCAAATTCATCCCCTAAGAGTATTAAAAGGGGGTTTAAAATTTGTGTATTTCAAGACATTTTTAAAGTATGAGATTTGCAACTTCGGTTTTAGACTGTTTGTTCATTAACTAGAAAATGAATTTCAAAGATTTTTTTAATGTATCCCCTAAAAGAGTGTTCTATGTTTGTATTGAGAGCAATAATTTTCTAAGACGATACCAAGTTCTACGCGGACGAAGTCGCGAGCAACAGCTAGTAGTATATAAGTAATGACGGGCCGACCAGCTCAATGTCATTTTCGTATGGGAAAGTGACAGTTGAGTTGTCCTAACGGTCGTTCGAAAAATAACACAATGGGGAATGGATGAAAATTTTAGAAGTGCCTGATTATTTTTTTGGTGATAGGATTAAGCTTCCTTAGCACCAGAAAAAAGTTGCAGGCTTTTCAGCTGCGTCAATTATTTTTGAAAAAGATAAACAGTTTCCTCACTTAAGGCGTGTCCGCTGCGCCAAAAAACTAACAAAACATGTTAGCAAAACATGTTACAAAACATGTTTAGGTACAGTTGCACTTCCATTGCGACTTTGGTTGAAGTGAACGATGTATTGTTTGTCACTTTACTTTTGACATCCGACATCTGTCATCCCAGTACAATTCATTCCATGACAAAACATGACCCCCTCCCCCGCAGACGAACGCGGGGAATGTTTTCCATCCGTGACTGAAAACATGTTTCTATGTGTGTAAACAAAACACATGTTAGCCACTCCCCTTTTCTGTTTGAAAAACATGTTAGATGTTTGCAAACACCGAAAACACGGCGCAGCGGACGCGGCTTTACGTTTTGGGTTTAGGACGGCGAATGAGACACTTTACTTGATCCGTCTCATTATACAAATTTTCTTTTAAATATCTGACCCTGGCAATGACAAATATAGTTGCCCAGATGTCAATATCATTGCCAGTGTCAGTTTACCACGGGTTTTTAAGAATATTTTTTGTAATATGAGACGGATCAAGAAAACTGTCTTATTCGCCGTCCTAAAATTTTCATCCATTCCCAATTACTATGATGGGTCCTCGGTCTGGGATACTTTACGAGATTGCACAGTGATATAGCCTCCTGATACCTATTAGTCTCCTTGTATCTACCTACTGATTAATTTGACAATTAGGCCTGGTTTTAAAAAGATTTAAACGGAGTTAATTTAGTACTAAGCGGTAACATCTGCTAACGAAAATAATGAATTTCAAATTAAAGAACAAAATTGAAGAAGTTGCTCCGAGCAAGATTCATACGCGGTCAGAAATCCGGTCTAAGTACTATTTGATCTGGCATCAGCGTATTCATAAACGTTCATCAAGCCTATTTTAGATAAAATGCCGTTAAAATTCGTTTGTTTATCTGTCACTTTGGCATTTGTGTTCGTATGAAACGGACAAAACACCTTTTATTTGACAGAGGCAATTTAAGTATAATGAGTAAGGGTTAGAGTCTACCAAACTGATATTTACAAAACCGAACCTACGAGCCGCCGTACATTGAGCCACTAGTGGCCGCCGCAAGCTACATACGTGTTCATTTTGTATACTTACTTGTATAGCATCGGAGCCGCGTCTGAGCCACACGCCGCGTTTAGTGGCAGCCACTAGTGGCTGTAACGTTGCGAGCGCTCTTGATGTGTCTGATATGATAACCAAGGTATAAGCCAAGTATGTGTAATAGTAATGTTATTCCAGTGCAAGGGACGACTTCATGGCATGCGTGACGCAAGTTGGGCGGCTGTGCTCGGCGACGGCAGGCAATCTTCTTCGCCGTCTCGCGTGGGTTCTCGCGCAAGACGTAGCTGCCTGCAGCCAGCCCCACGCCTACTGCAAGGCCTCGCCTGCCGCCGTCTCCGCACCGATACTCACAGCACTCTCTACAATTTTCCTTTACCCACCGCGACTCTAAACTAATCTAGAATTGTATATCAGTTTAGTATTTTAGTGTCGCCCGAAACCGCATATTCAACGACTTCGGGTTTAACTCGTTAGAGGGAAGTGAGGTGAGGGTGTGAATTGATGTGATGTTATTAAGTTAAGTAAAGTAAGTTACATTTTAAATGTTGTTTAACCTACTCTTAGGCAACGACGCTGCAGGGGCGTCGTGTGAAATTCTATCATAGTAGTCCACGACACCACTAGGTCGTCAAAAAGAATAACTAGACAACACAGGGGGCCTTGCTGAAGAATTGAACATAGAATGTGGCCGATCGATCAAAGTCGAAGTGCTTTATGGACGTATACTTAGTGTCTAAAATTACATATAAGTACGAGGTAAAGAAATATAGATTCTCATTTTCTTCAAACAATTTATTTACGCGCGTTAAGGTGTGTCTTTGGTTTGCGTAGAGTGTCTATGTTAAGCCCACAAATTGGATGCCATATAAGCGGATCTCGAGGATAATGCCAAAACGCACGTAGAAATACTTCTTTGGAAATGGGGCCAAAGGATTGTGATACCAAACAGGGAAAAGAGAAAGTAAACGTTTCATGTACCTATCTATACCTACTTAATACCTTACATAAATTCATATTAATGTTTTATTCAAACCTTACTTCATAACTTGTGTTCATTACTTTTTATTAAGTATATTTTATAACAATGAATAATTCAACCAAACAGGAAATAAAACACCTCCTTATGTGAAATCTTTGAAACGACAACTTTATTCGTCTTTGTCGTAACAAAGAGTATAAGAGCACTTGGTTATGCAAGATTAGTATAGCTAAATTATACCGACTGGTAATGTCAACAGTTGCATTAGACTTTGTAAATAAGATCACACACTTCCATATAAGTATTCTTATAGTTCTATCACCTCGCTTATGCAAATAAATATTGCCCTATCGCTCTTCTGAACCCAAATCAGCGTCAAAACGCGTTACAAAAGACCGCAGCCATAATAGTACAACTACCACGGGCTCTGTGGGTAAGTGATGTTTTGTAACTGCGGGTGTAGCATGGTTGCCATTTTATTATCGTTGTGGATAAGACATCCGTCACTCTCGCACTCGCATACTTGTCAGAGCGCGACGGATGTCTTGTCCACAGCAATATGTGATAAAATGGGGCAAGCGTGCTACGCTCGCTGGTGCAGGTAACGAATTTCACTAGATCTCCAGAACATACGCTGTGTTGACAATGTGGGACCAGCGATTGTATCTAGCTGTTGACACAGCGAGTCCTCAAATCAATAAAGGGCCGGCCACGCACATGTGACTCTTTGGTGTTGTAGCGGGCGTAGCATGGTTACCACCTCAGTGCATAGAGGACAAGCCGTCGGCGGCCGCGTTGCAGTTGTTAGCTCAATGGGCATACTCTGCCATACTGTGCACTCGTGCTGATCGCAGAGAATATTACGTTTTTTCCCAAAATGCCTGATATGATGCGCGTGTATTGTCCAATAAGAGCGTAGACGTATACAAGTGTGTGTGTTTTAGATGTGTGCGTGCTTTGTCTTGTCAATTACTTGGGCTTTATGTGGGTTAATGTACTTGCGACAGGCGTACTCAATACAAATCGGCCGGCATGTCCGATCTCCTTATATTCATACATCTGTGGTTACCACAGAACACTAAATACTATAGAAGGGGTATCAAGCCCGATTTCCATAGGGACCGGTGTCACCACCTCGTCTCCTCCACGTCGCCTACAACAACACGGCGATCGGGTGATTTTGGTACGAAAGCTTGAGCGCATGCTCAAACTCTAGTGGTGCACGTGCCACGCCCACATCGCCATTCTATAGTATTAAGTGTTCTATGATGGTTACCATTACCATCCGAAGGCGGCGGTGGCGACGAACGGTAGCATCGTTGTTTGGTAATTTGGGAAAAAATTACAATAATTCTGTCAATTGCAGAGGTCATGTTTCTTGTAAAGCGATAGCAATTTTTATGTAAAAACATGCGACGGCCGAAACCGCTATCAACCGGGTGTTGTCCAACCGAAGGTTATTCGCGTCTAGAGATGAATTCTTCACAAGCTGCATACTTACTTATTCTTCAGTTCACTGCATTATGGACGTCCCTTGCACTGGAATATCAAACAACAAAATGAGTGAAAAATAAACGATTAGTCCAGAGGGGTGATCACGTTAAAATTCAAAATTCAAAATTCAAATATTTATTCTGTAAGTAGGCCTCACTCAAGGGCTCTTTCACATGTCAGAGCTTACAAATACAATTAATTAACATTAAATGACTTGAATTGAATACATTAGCCGAGAGATGTACAGAGTTACTTTTAGAACGCACGTTCGGACAACTCAACTGGGCTGTTATTTGCTACACGTTAATGCGGCTCACCCCGCCGGTCATTCGTTATGAAACTAGACCCCTACCTACGCTTAACTACTACGCATCGCGGTGTCAAGGTATAATTGTGGGTGAGCGTTGAGGTGAGCTTAAAACAAGTTAAATAATAGGGTAGGGGGGCTGTGCGTTCGTAAAGCTTCGTGATCATGATCACTCCTCTGCTGAGCATAAGACGCCATTTTCTGATTCAGTGAAACTGTTGACATTGAAGTCTTAATATTTACTTGTCTATGTTATTTTTATGGAAAAATATGAAAGAATAACTTATCGGGGCTGATGGTTTTAATGGGGAGGTAAGGCAATACGATGATATGCGGATTCAAGTCCCGCAAGATCACTCATTAGTCTCATTACCCGACTGCGCAACGCAAAGGAGGGTAATGTGTTTAGTTTACCAGTCTATTTTCCATTGTGTTTGTGTACTGTTCCAAAGATAAGTCGAGTAGTAAACACACATACCTATGAAAATCATTCACATCACCTGTTCTTGTTAAAACTCTTTGCTGTTGCGTTTGAATATTCTTGTTACGATTGTTAAGTATTTTCTATGACGATATAAATTTATCGTTTTTGAGGCAGTGGAATATCATTAACAACTAAGTCAATGTTTAATGTGTAAACTAAGTATGTACTTCCCGTAAAAACACGAAAACCCAAAAAACCTTTTATAGTATTTACATAGGTACATGATCAATACCAATGCAATTTCAAGAAAACTTTTAATAATAAGTACATACCAGTGGCGGAGCGCCCGTGCTAAGCCGATTCCCACCGACTTGCCTAAAATTTATTTTTAGGCAAGCCCATAGTTATTATACTCTAAACTCGTACATAACTTTTTTTGCTCCGGGTTGCCTATCGAAAATTTTCACGCGCCGCCACTGGTACAGTCGCCATCACATACATAGGTATACTACGTTTCAAATACCAAGGCTCGATTGCACTTGAGCCGGTCAATGGGCGTTAACAATAGGATTAGTGATAACAAAAGATACTCCAAGCCAAACATTATGAGCCCCATTGTTAAGTTTCAAGTGCAATCGGGCCTTGGTATTTGAAACGTACACTATAGGTGTTCAAAAATATCGTAACATGCACCCTAATGCCTTGAAAATAGAGGTGTGTTCCGATGTTTGTGACATGCTTGTTTGCTCCGATGTATGTGATGGCGACTGTACCAGTGGCGGTGCGTGAAAGTTTTCGATAGGCAACCCGGAGCAAAAAAAGTGTCCCTATGTATGTGATGGCGACTGTACTTACCTACCCTGTTGAACGTAAGATCAAGCCATCAAGTTAATGCCCTATGGCATTGATCAATCTGAACAAAAATGTTTTATGTAAGTATTATAAGTGTCTAAAAGAATAAATGAAATGTTTGGAATGCTTGTTTTCTTTATTGCCTTTGTTAAAGGTTTTTAAAAAAGATCCTTTCGGCGAAATTCTTTTGAATTTCAGCAAGTATTTCTCAAGCAAAAAGTTTTGCTTATTGTTGAACAAAAAAAACCGGCCAAAAGCGAGTCGGACTCGCGCACGAAAGGTTCCGTACCATTATCTATTAAAAAACTATTTTATTGTGTGTTTTTAGTATTTGTTGTTATAGCGGCAACAGAAATATATCATCTGTGAAATTTTCAGCTGAAACTATCACGGCATCAGTGAGATACAGCCTGGTGACAGACAGACGGACGGACGGACGGACAGCGGATTCTTAGTAAGACTGCGCTGTATTAAAGAATAGCTGCTCTCGTCACAGAATAAGTAATAGTACAAGTACTCTCGTGCCTCCGCCCGCGTGTTACGTACGAACAACCCGGGCGGACCATACACAGGTTTAGACCATACACAAGTTTAGGCCATACACTGGTTTAGGTTCGCGTCTTTCCTGTGGAAATTGTCAAAGTTAAGGGCTACAAAGCCTAATTCTCGGTTGGACTCTTTATAAACGGCGTCTTCTCCTATAGATTATTATTCATTATGCTATAATAGTACATTACTTACCTAGGGCGGTTAAACAAAGAATGCCTCAGATCGCAGGTATTTGACGCCCGAGCCGAAGGCAAGGGCGATAAATATGCGCTCTGAGGCTTTCTTTATTACCGCCCGTGGTGAGTACAACATTTTACGTCTCTATCTGGCCAGGAAGTGGGGTTTTCCGCACGCATAGCGTGCGGTAATTCCTACTTTGTGGCCAGGTATGACGTAAAAACATTATTTATATGTACTCTAACTATTGACCACAGGAAATACGAGTTTTGTTTTAATACACTGTGCATGCATGACCTTGTTATTTAATACATTGTTCGGAGCTTACCCAGGAACATACAAACTTACAAGCTACAAAGTTATATTTCAGTTCCTCATACAGATATTACCTACCTACCCACTTTACTATTAATGTACGATTCAAATCTCATGCATACACATCTCGCCCCGTTCCGCTGCATACCGTCAGTCAGTCCGCTCAGGTCGGGCCTAGCTGAGTTTCTTGCTGGAATATTTTCAGCTTAGGCTAATAAAACTCCCAGCTCGATTCCACTTACACCCTTAAAACCGCCTCAATACTCCAGGCAAAATACGGTTTTGAAAAACATTAATTTATAATAGCGTTTTTTTTCTTTATATAATTTTAAAACATTATTCTAAGATGCTTTATTTAAGAATCCAACAAACTTTCCATCCGGAAGTATTTAAATAGATTTAAATAAAGCATGGATTGTTTTTTTTTATTATTTATCTTGAATATTATAGAGCAAATGTAAATGAACCAAAATAAAGATAAAACCATTTATTTATATTTTTTCTGACTTTTCAAAAGCTAGTTAAGTTATAATTTTTTTGATGTCTGAAATTTTGTTGGATTTTGTCGCTAGTTAACTATTTAATTGATAATATATCCATTACAAAGAAAAAATCAGCTATTATAAATTATTTCCAAATTTGACATTTTTTCCATACAAGTTGTCAGTTCATTGCCTGGACTACAACTAATTCCACTGGGGCGCAAACTCTATTGCCTTGTTCGACAAATATATTGTAATAGCCAATTATGCCCTTTAAATTCGTTTGTCTCTAATCTATCTCTTTGACATTTGTGTTTGAAAGAACGCCCGGGACCAAGCATATTTTAGGTAACAGAGGTTTGTCAAGTTTTGTGAATAATGGGGTTAGAGTATTCCAGTGTTAAAACCGCCAGCTTGGTCGTTCCGGAGGAGTTAATGAACAATTAATGCAGATAAGTATAGTGCGTTCAATATAAAATGGCGTGATTCCACTTGAGACCGTCATTAGCAATAACAATAGGCTTAAGTTGCTAAACACGTGCGGCTGGCGGTGCTTCAAAAGATCTTGATACTTTTCCTGTTACCTTTCCGTTTAGCAAAATTAACACAGTTCAGTTGTTGTTTGAACTTCGAATTGGTCAGTACATTTTCGATATGTATCGTCCTTGGGTGAAATCACCTACCCCTGTGCCACCTGATAATAATGCAGATAATTCGAATGTGTTTAAAAAGCATCTAAGTCATGATGCTCAAATAATTATTTTGAACGTTTATTTCAATTTAATTGGAATTGTGAGTGAGAAGGGAGCCGTTAAAGAAACTTCCCGTCTGACAATTAATTCTTTAATAAAACGAAATTATTAATTCTTTAATAAAACGTGGTATTTCATTTCCGGCAAAGGCAACAGTAAAACAGCTATTGGAAATTGTAAAACAAAATGAATATCTTTTTAAAAAAATCTACGCAGTGGATAAAATGGCCCAGGAAGCAGGCACGAAGTTTGTAGACTTCCTCCGTATTACTGCATTTTTAATCCAATAGAGTTGATGTGGAGTTATTCGAAAAAAAACAATACGAAGAGAAAACGTCACACCGACCATTGGAGATAGTGTCATAACTAAAATTCGTGACATTATTAATACTTCGGATCCGATTCTGTGGAAGAATTCTACTATATTCTACTTAAAGTACCTACATGAACATGTATTAATAGGTAAATGATAGGTCCAGGTTCTGATAGTTACTTTTGATGATGATTACATTCTAATCTTAAATGAATTATGACTCGCTGTCTCTAAATTATTTTAATTTAATGACTGAGCAATTAAGACGAAACTTTTTATAGGTCAATTTGCACCATCTGTGCAAACCACCACTGATAAAACAGATTACCCAGTCTTTATAATTAACCAAGCAATTTAAAATTATACGTTTTCCTTTGATTATAGTAAAACTTCGTGCGATTTTTCTACCATAACCTACACAAAAGAAGATGGTAGGATCAAGTTTTCATACGTTTTTTTATGTTTTTCCTTTGTGTGAAATGCGATCAATTTATCCCTGCTTCTATTGTTATTTTCAGCTTGATTTATCAAACCATTAGAGAGAAAATGTAATGGAAAAACGTTTGCGCTGTGATTCTTTCATTACATGGTTCGTATAAAATGTATGTCAACAAAAACATTTAGAATTAAAGGCGCAATTTATGCTATGAGGAATCAGCAATTTATCAGTTATAAGTACTTATTATTACGTTCAGTTATTGCATATACTTCATTAGGTACCGATCTAATAAATGTTTACTCACCCAATTCTAATAAAGAAACGCACTAAATATCTACTGTTAATGGAAAATAAATCATTTTAAAAGCGCTTAATTTTCTTTTTCTCTTAAACTCTTTAAATGTGAAACTCTATTAAATGTAGCAGAAAATAATAACGTAATCCTTAGAACAAGCCTTGGCATTACTTTTGCTTCAATCCAATAATGCGTAATAAATTGCTTTACCTGTAAATTCTGTATAGCCTGTACAGTAGACGGCAAACTTCGTGCGCAAATGAGGGGAAGTGGGAGGGCAGCTTGCACGTACAATTCGCCTTTGCGCAGGCAAGGTCATTTGCGCACGAAGTTTGCCGTCTACTGTAGGAATGATCGTAACTCGTAAATTGCGAAAGCATGTCCCGATTTATACACGAAGCGAAGCTATCATGATTTTTCGGGGGATTGAAATATCTGTGCAGGAAAGGAATATTTGAATGTCTAACAGTTCTTGTCCTATTTTAATATTCCCTAATGCTGCCTGCCATTACGATCATGTCCTACCGTTTTTAGCTCAATTATGACATTTGGGCCAAATTTTATGGTCCTAAAGTTTATTTTTCATAATAAAATATTATTTGCAAGTGCTAACTTTTATTATTAACGATTATTTGTCGTAACGTTCAATAACTACCTATACCTAAATATGGCTGACTTAATACATCCCGGACATCATTTTTATCCTACTATTTTATTCCCCAATATAATTAAGTCAAAATAAATGTGTGTGTCAAGGAACTGTAGTTTAGCTTGGCTGATTTTTATGCAACGATGGCTCAGCTTTCAGGAAATACGGGTTGGCACGCGGTCCATACAAAAGCATGAATTTCGAGATTTGCCCTTATTTCCTCTGCCAAATTTAACCTATGAAAAAAAAACTAACATAGATTAACTAAGAGTTTCACTATGCATGCATATGTTGTGTTGTAATTGATAACTGATTTTGTTAAAAATGAACTAACTATGCCATCGCCTACAGATGTCTAGTTGAAATAAGTCTTTCTAGTTGAAACCGCAGCTCGAAATGCAAGTTTTTGTGTGGACCGCGCGCCAGTCCTTTTTGTCCCGTCACCGATTTATTTCTCAGCTGCAGTGCACTTCCCCGCCCACCGGCCGGGCTCCTGCCAGAAACTCTCTTCTAGCGCCATGGTTTACTTACCATATCTTCTAGGGCTGGGAACCCCGTGGAAGTGGGGTGCGCTAATTCGGCTTCTTAAACCTATTTTTCTACTCGACGACTTTAATCTTTGAATTAAGATTTCGTACACGAAACTAAGATCACATACTTTTTAATCCTGGAAAATTACTAAGCTGCTGCGCTTCATTTCAGCAGGGCGATTTTCAATAGATTGCAAGTTTGTTTAATAAATTGCTATTTCCGTTGACTCGTAGAAAAAGTAGGTATTGTATACAATAGTTATATAATTAGCTTTTTAAGTCTCGTACCTTAATTAGGCCACTCAGCAAGCTTCGTGGCCTAAACGTGGTACTCGACTTAAAAAGCATCCATTATATAACGATTGCATAAACTACAATTTTTGCACTCTGGGATATTTTAAGAGTATGGTAATTTCTTCTTTCACCTAATACGCGGGCGGAGCCGCGTGGCCTATTTCCATAAAGATAGCGTTTCGCAGAGTTTGAAAAATAAACCCGGTGTGCAATCTCATGTGCAGGTTGGTATTGTTGATAGGAAAAACCGGCCAAGTGCGAGTCAGACTCGCGCACGAAGGGTTCCGTAACATTTTCTATAAAAACTGCAAAAAAAAAAAACACGTTTGTTGTATGGGAGCCCCCTTAAACATTTATTTTATTCTGTTTTTTTGTATTTGTTGGCAATAAAAAAACATCATCTGTGAAAATTTCAACTGTCTAACTATCACGGTTCATGAGATACAGCCTGGTGACAGACGGACAAATATACAGACGGATAGCGGAATCTTAGTAATAGGGTCCCGTTTTTACCCTTTGGGTACGGAACCCTAAAAACAACACAAGAGTACCTAAATATAAGTTTTTTTTTATCTGTTTATTATATTATATACTAGCTGCCCGTGCGGCTTCGCCCGCGTACCTATTGCAAAGAACGCAGGCAAACCCGCGAGATAAACATCCAGAAAGTTTATTATACACACAGGTGAAGTGATATTTTTTTAAATCGGTCCTGTAGTTACAGACATTATTCCCATTACATACAAACTTATAAAGCTATAACCTCACCGACTTTTCCTCTTTATAATATTAGTATAGATTTTTTTTTCTCAAGACATGTATACTCCTCGAGCCCACGGCCAGCGACAAAATAGATATTTATTCCTTCAGAGTAACAAATACAATGCAGGGCAATTTACCATGAATCCAAGGGAAATGAGCCACCTTTCAAACGTGATATATGAAATTAAATTTGTACTCCGACAGGGTTTTCTTTTGAAGCAGTGGCCGATGCCTCGGCCAATAAGCTTATTTATTGAAACTAGATCGTAATGGAGGTAACAGAATCTGATCCAATAAGAATTTTTTATCGATAAATAATAATGGAAGAATATTTTTTATAATTATGTGTAAGTACTTTGAATTTATTTTGCGACTTACTATGAGTAGGAGATAATATAGGCACGGCCTTCACCTATCTGTTTAAACTTTAAAGGATGAAAGTATTTTATGTCGAATTTAGTAAATAAAAACATATTTCGCTAATGGGTTGGCAAAAAAATACCTGTAGGGTACCTAGTACTAGTGTAATAGTAGTAGGCACGGAACCCTTTGTTGTGCGTGGTCCGACACGCACTTGGTCGCTTTTTTCAATAAACACTGCACTCAATAGTTTTCTTCTACTCAATTTATTTTAATGCTAATCGAAAGTATGAAGCCTCATATATAAATATAATATACAAACGCTGGATTGTCTATTTATTCAATAGGCTTCATACTTTTCATAAGAATAAATTTTGTTTGTTAAACTAATTTAATAAATGCTTGACAATAGACGGAATATTCTTGTACAAGTATTTTTTATAGATAAATAATACTTTATACAAGAATATTTACATTACGGAATGTAGGTAGCATTAGATTTCGACGGAATATGATGGAACATGGTCTCACGGGTCCACTAATGTTTCCCAACCTAACATTTGGCAACCTGTGATTCATTTCGTATCTTTTGATTTCCCAACGTCTTAATATTTCTGAAACTGTTAACTATATCAGGATTTTTATAAACTAACCTAACCTATAGGGTTCTACACGATGGTCCTAAAATAAATCCTGATATTTACAGTTTCAGAGTTTGGGAAATGAAAAGTTGCGAAATGAATCAAGTTTGCCAAACGTTAGTTGCGAAAAGAAGGTGTTCCGGTCTCACGTCTGGAAATATTTTGATCGGTTCATAAATATTACATTTGAAAATTGATTAACGATGTTACCTTTGCCAAATGGCCGTCAATGTGCGCTATGCGTCGTTATATATGTACAATTGTACAGTCAGCATTAAAAGTAGATACGCAAACGAAACTTCAAAAGTATTTATTAAAAAGGGAATTAGAACTGTTGACGTATTCGATTGCGTAGTTACCTACTTTTGATGCTGAACTGTACAGTGTACATCCAAGCAGGGTAGGTTAGATAGGTAGTGTACCTACCGTTTACTAGTGATTTTTAATTTTAGAATCTTTCGCTTACTCGGGACTCAAAATCACCCCTGGCCCCGTAGCATGGATAAGTGACAGGATAGAGCTTCCGTCCCTGGCTGACACCGTTCGATAGAACGAGACGACGCGCTTATCCTATCACTTATCACGGGGCCTGCTTGGATGTATAACGACGCATTTGCACTTTGGCGGCCATTTGGCAACGTTTTTAAAGATTGTTAATGAATTTTAGTTTGAGTCAGGAATTGATCCTTGTTCCGTAAATACCTAAGCATGATAGCTTTACCTCACTATAACGGAACATATTATTCCGACTATTAACTTCTTAGGAAAAAATTGACAAAGGAATAGTTTTAAAGAACAGTTACAGTAATTTAGCCGAACTACACGTTTTTGGATCTATGCCAACATCAATTAATAGAACCATTTGTGTCCAAGAGTTTGCGGTGCACGGTGGACGCAAACAGCTGAGGGTTGTGACAATTCTGATGAGAAAACCGATAAACTATTAATCAGGTCCGGATAGTTTCCACCATTGGAATTATTTCAAACTTAGACCATTTAAATATTTTATTATGCAGGGTAAATTTTGTATAGGTAACACTAAAAATAAAACTACAAAATCTAATAGTACAGTGTTTAACAAGGGGCGTATGAGGAACATTGCAAACGAGAGTCTATCAGAAGCCCGACGCCGTAAGGCGGAGGGCTTTTGATGACTTTGATGACACATTTGCGAGGATATAAATAACTACAAAAGACAGAAAAATCTATGTTTTATACAAGCACACCAATCAAATGTTGACAAAATTGACAACTTCACTTCGAGATCAGTGCGAGTGGGGGGCGTAGCTTCAATATTTCAACCAATCACAGAGCATGGAGCAAAGCATGTGGTTCTTGCAGGGCATGGCCTGCCCGATTTTATTTTCCAACCAACCACAGAGCCAGAATTCTTGTCGTACGCGGCCGTCCAGATTTGCTTAACCAATCAGATCACACGCACAAGCTCATTACTCCCTTGGGACCATTATTTCCCGCGGGAACAATTTAGGCCATTGTTCTTCTGTATACAGGCATGGAATAACACCATTTATGATCAAGTGTGATGAAAATAAAATTATTAGGTAGTTACGTACGATCTTACAAATTCAACTCTTTATCATAGTACCGACAACAAAGGTGATTTGATTTCAGAAATAGTTATCACAAGCCATTCGAAGAATAATAATAGGTTGATTTGTGTAAGATTGTCCCGTAATATTTATTTATTTATTTATTTATTTATTTACTAGGTAGGTATTTTGCCTAAGAAAATATTTTTTAATCAACACTGTCTCTCCTATTTTGACCTTGTCACCTTCGGGAAATCTTGACATATGGCCTATTTCACAAAGTTCCAAGTTACAGTTTTACAAGTCCATACTAAACTTAATTGATAAATTTCCAAACAATAACACATTGATAAGAACATTATTTTGTGAAATTTAATTTGTTTAACTTCCACTACGCCACCAAAATTAGATATACAAATACTTATTACCTAAGTAAGCTTTCTGACGGTAACTTTCGTGAGTCGGCTGGATGCAGGTGGCGCAGGTCCAGTTATTGTGGCACTCTTTGGTGGAGGCCTATGTCCAGTAGTGGACGTCTGTCGGCTGATATGATAATGATGATGATGGTAAACTTTCGTGACGTAGTGGAACGAATCAAACTTCAAAAATGAATGTTCTTAACAATGTGTTTTTTTTGTTGGAAGCTCAATTTTCAACACAGGTGACATGGCCAGGCGTTATTGGTCTAGCGCCTGCGTTTTGCCTGTGTAACTTGTCAATCAGTCAGATTTTGCTCTGCAACGTTTTTTATTTTTATTTCAAAATAAAGATAAAAAACCTTGCAACGCAAAATCTGACTGATTGACATATTTTAACGCCCATCTTCTGTGACCGTTGCATGAAGCTACAAGTTACACAGGCAAAACGCAGGCGCTAGACCAATAACGCCTGGCCAAGAGTTGCAACGTAACATACGCCACGGCATGACGTGAACATTAGGCACGAAAACTAGTGTGGGGTTACAAATCGACTAGAATTACCGCATTTTAACAAATAACAATAACACAAATAAACCTACTTAAATACTGTTTTTCCGCGTCTAACGCGATATTTATTTACCTACAAAATAAACGTGTCTAATGGCTTACTCAAGCAGCAGGCTTTGCAGAACCAAGGTAATCAATATAGCCCTCCGAATGGCTAAACTTAAGTGGCAGTGGGTGGGGCACATTGCACGTAGAACCGAAGGCCGTTGGGGCGGAAAGGTTCTCGAGTAGCGACCACGTACCGAAAGGCGTGGCGTGCGTAGGTGGACTGATCAGACCTGTTAAAGATCGCGGGAGTCCGATGGATGTGGGTGGCGCAGGACCGGTCACTTTGGCACTATTTGGGGGAGGGCTATAATGTCCAGCAGTGGACGTCTTTCGGCTGATATTATGATGATGATGATGATGAAGATGAAGACCGCCATCAGGCATCGCTGTCCAAAGGGCGCAAAGTTGTGCGATTGAAACACGAGCTAGCGAATGGATTCTAGGGTTGAACTACGAGCTAGCGAAAGGATTCTATGGTTCGAAAATGGAATCCTGAGCGAAGCGAATGGTTCAAAAATAGAATCCTGAGCGTAGCGAGTGTTGCAACATACGAGACGTAACATTACTGCACCCGTGTGTAACACAGATCTATTCACCTCACTACAGCGAGGAAAATACTCCATAAGAAAGAGAAAAAAAAACAGGTGGGAAAAAATCATCCTGTCTGGAAGTGGCGTTTACATGTCAACAAAAACCATGCATTTCACAGACACGCGTTCGGATTTAAAATATTCGTTGCACTGTTGTGGATAAAATGTAGTTTTGCTATTTGTTTTTAAAGAATAAAAAAGGGCTTTCCGAGCTAGTGAGGTGAAAATATTGAATTTGTCTTAAGGTATGGTTCATTCCCTCGAATAACCTATTCAAATTACCTAATGACTAATGACCTAATGACTACTCTCACAAAAAATTTACCATTCGATGTTTTACTAAAAGCTTATTACTTGATGCAAAATTAAGCTTTACATGGACGTAGGTATTTCTAGTTACACCACACACACCTGAGAACATTTACTTGTTTCTCTTGAAAACCGCATTTCTCGTTCTGAATACATAATTCTCTACTTCAGAGACATTTGGTAATACCGATGCGGTACGTTACTGTGGGTACTTACCTCTGTGTGAATCAAAGCAGATGCGACCACGTACACACGTAATGTCCCTGGATAATCGTACGCTTAAGTACTGCGCCAGTTTCGAAGTTACTCACGGGATATTTTATTGACACAGGCGGTGGATGGGCTAGCTTTCCAATCCGAGCAATACATGTCTTGAATGCTCCTTCACCTGTTCTAAGGGCGAATGTAATCCTCAGAATGTTGTCTCGCTCGCTCGCTAATGAAACGAACGATATGCGGTGCTCATCGCCCACGGGAACTTGCGAAAATCGGTAGAAAATCGGTATTTTTAACACATTCACGGCCATGCTAATCTCGTAGCGCTACGCCGTAGTCCGTAGCAGGTTAAACCTCGTATGTAGCGAAATCATCATCATCATTATCATATCAGCCGAAAGACGTCCACTGCTGGACATAGGCCTCCCCCAAAGAGTGCAACAATGGCCGGTCCTGCGCCACCCGCATCCAGCGGACTCCCGCGACCTTTACCAGGTCATCAGTCCACGGGGGGGCCTACCCACGCCGCGAAATAAATACATTAAAATAAAACGAATATTTAAGGGGGATTCCCATACAGCAGACATGATTTTTTTGCCGTTTTTAGAGTTCCGTACTCAAAGAGTAAAACGGGACCCTATTACTAAGACTCCGTTGTCCGTCTGTCTATCTGTATGTCTGTCTGTCTGTATGTCTGTTTGTCCGTCTGTCACCAGGCTGTATCTCATGGACCGTGATAGTTAGACAGTTGAAATTTTCACAGATGATGTATTTCTGTTGCCGCTATAACAACAAATAATAAAAACAGTTTTTTTTTCTTTTACAATCTTACACAAATTGACCTAGTCCCAAACTAAGCAAAGCTTGTACTATAGGTACTCATCAGCCGAAAGACGTCCACTGCTGGACATAGGCCGCCCCCAAAGAGTGCCACAATGGCCGGTCCTGCGCCACCCGCATCCAGCGGACTCCCGCGACCTTTACCAGGTCTCGTCGGTCAGGTCGGTCTATAGTGTACTAGAATACATATATGTACCAGTGTGTAACCGCCATACGATAAAAAAAAATAAGTGTACTAGACGACGATAAACATACTTATATAGATAAATAAATACTTAAATACCTACATCGAAAACATCCATGACTCATGAACGAATATTTGTGCTCATCACACAAATAAATGCCCTTACCGGGATTCGAACCCGGGACTTCCGGCTTCGTAGGCAGGGTCACTACCAACTGCTACAGGGGGCTCCTATACAACAAACTTGATTTTTTGCCGTTTTTATAGATAACTAGCTTTTGCCCGCGACTTCGTCCGCGCGGAACTCGTTTATGCCGTAACTTTATCCCCCCTTTTCACCCCCTTAGGTGATGAATTTCCAGATAAAAACTATCTTTAGTAAGGATTCTTTGGGAAGGCTCCGGAATTCAAAGTGTCTCTACACCAAATTTCATTTCAACCAAATTAAGGAAGAAAAGTTAACAGACAGACAGAGTTACTTTCGCATTTGTAATATTAGTATGGATTGTATGAAGGAAAGGGTCATTATGGCTGAGTTGCATGATTTTATAGATGAGCTTACTCCGAACGCCTTTTTTTACAAAATAGACTCCGCCGCAAACTTGGTTTCTATGACCCGCCTCACCATAATAGATGCATGTAGGCTTTTTTCATTATTATTTTGCATATTTTCATATCACACGGCCGTAAGGACCTTTTCTACTAAACCGTAGGATTAAATTAACTGACTTGTAATTTAAATATTTTATATCTATCTATCTATCTATACATATAATAAAGCTGAAGAGGGTCGAAAGTCTGTACATGGAAGATATTCGAAAAAAAATTGCCTAGGGATACTTAAAATCGATAACAGAACACGTTCCAACAGTTTTTAGAATTTTTGTCTGTTTGTCTGTTTATCTGTTTATCTGTTTGTCTGTTTATGTGACCGCGCATCACGTGAAAACGGCTAAACCGATTAAGATTAAATTTGGTATAGAGATAGTTTGAGTCCTGGGGAAGGACTTAGGGTAGTTTTTATCCGGAAAATCAACCCCTAAGGGGATGAAATGGGGGTTGAAAATTTGTATGGAGCTACTTAAACCGCTGCACCGATTTGGATGAAATTTGGTATATAATTAGTTTGAGTCCCGAGGAAGGTCAAAGGATAGTCTTATCCCGAAAATCTTCCCTTTAGGGGGTAAAATGGAGGGGTGAAAATTTGGATGTAATCCATTTTGATAAAATTTGGTTTAGAGGTAGTTTAAGTTCTGGGGAAGGACATTGGATAGTTTTTATTCTAGAAATCTTCTCCTAAGGGGGTGAAATGGGGGGTGAAATTTTGGATGGACTCCGTTTAGACCAAATTTGGTATAGATATAGTTTGAGTCCCGGAGAATGACAATGGATAGTTTGAATCCCGAAAATCATCCCCCAAGGGGATGAAATAGGGATGAAAGTGTGGATAAATCCCATATAGTTTAAATTTGGTATAGAGATAGAAGGAGTCCCAGGGAAGGACAATGCATAGTTTTTATCCTGAAAAATCATCTTCTAAGGAGATGAAATTTGGTATGGAGATAGTTAAGAGTCCTGGAGAAGGACTTAACATAATTTTTAGTCCAGAAATCATCTCCTAAGGGGGTGAAATGGGGTATGAAAATTTGGATGGAACCCATTAGGTATAGCGAGTTGGAGTCTTGGGGAAGGACATAGGATAGTTTACTCCCAAAAATCATCCCCTAAGGGGGAGTAATTGGGGGTGAAAATTTGTTTGTGACCCATTTTGATGAAATTTGGTTGAACGATAGTTTGAGTCCCGGAGTATGACAACGGATAGTTTTAATCCCGAAAATCATCCCCTCAGGGATGAAATAGGGGGTGAAAATTTGGATAAAACCCATTAAAATGAAATTTGGTAAAGAGATAGAAGGAGTCCTAGGGAAGGACAATGCATAGTTTTAATCCCGAAAATTCATTTCCTGAGGTGGTGAAATGAGGGTTGAAGATTTCGATAGAAACTTGATAGAAGATTTAGATGAAATTTTGTATAGAGAGAGGTCTCAGTCCAAGGCAAGAACATAGAATAATTTTTATTTCAGAACACATGAAAGGAGGAAATAAGGGGAACACATAAGGGGGTGAGAAATCGTGGATGAAAATTTGGATTGAACCCATTTACGGTATAGTGGTAGTTGGGAGTCCTGGGGAATAGGAACATTACATAGGTAAATATATGTATGTGACGTTCCAAGGGTAAAGGTATCTTATAGCGGTAGTTTCGAAGATGTTTTCTAAAACGGGGTAAAAAAGACGTTTTATTATGTCTATTTTGAAAACTATTAGATGTAACATTTTGTTGACGTATCTTTATTTTTAATATAAAATATTTAAATTACAAGTCAGTTAATTTAGTCCTACGGTTTAGTAGAAAAGGTCCTTATGGCCGTGTGATATGAAAATATGCAAAATAATAAAATAATACTGAAAAAAGCCTACATCTATTATGGTGAGGCGGGTCATAGAAACCAAGTTTGCGGCGGAGTCTATTTTGTAAAAAAAGGCGTTCGGAGTAAGCTAATCTATATTATCATGCAACGCAGCCATAATGACCCTTTCCTTCATAAAATCCATACTAATATTACAAATGCGAAAGTAACTCTTTTTTTTTTTATCAGTAATCAGTATCTTTATTGCTTTCATAGGTAAATACAAGATGGTACATTATATATGTTCAGCTATGAAACCCTGTAGGGCACTACAATATTAAATAACTAAAACTAAAATGTATTAATTTGCAACAGCTTAAGGTGCTTATCTCTTAATTGTTAAACCTATACAAAACAGTGAGCATGCAAAGATAATCTTATGATTATTAAATATTACAAATATTTAATAATCTAGCTATAGCTATACCTATACTATTATATCAGTAATTAACTTTCAAAAAATTCTTGCAGTGAGTAAAAACAGTTTTTACTTAGAAACTTGGTGACTTTTTTATTAAATAATTTATTGTTCTCCTCGTCCCTTATAATCTTTGGAAGTTTATTGTACACCTTGATACACATTACGTGGGGACTTAAGGGGGTGGAAAGGGGGGAGAAAGTTACGATATAAACGAGTTCGCGCGGACGAAGTCGCGGGCAAAAGCTAGTTAAAAATAAACATACGTCAACAAAATGTTACATCTAATAGTTTTCAAAATAGCCATAATAAAACGTATTTTTTACCCCGTTTTAGAAAACATCTTCGAAACTACCGCCATAAGGTACCTTTACCCTTGGAACGTCACATACATATATTTACCTATATAATGTTCCTATTCCCCAGGACTCCCAATTACCGCTATATACCGTAAATGGGTTCCATCCAATTTTTCACCCGCTATTTCACCTCCTTAGAGGATGATTTTCGGGATAAAAACTATCCGTAAAGAGACGTATATGTGACAACTGCGTCCGTGCTTTCAAAAAGCATAAAAATTAAAAGATGAAAGTTTCAATTTCATAACCAAGTTCGTGCGAAACAAGGAGCCGCTGTAAGGCATTGCGAGTGTAGGCAGCTTTGAGTGAACTCCCCTCCCTTCGTATTTTGTGAAAATTTGTTTGGCGACGCTCATTGTCAGAAGTGACATAGGCGCCATCATCTGTCCTGCCCTGCACCACCAGTTTCTCCTACAACGCGCCGGCGTGAGACAACACACGCCCACACCCTATTGGTCCAAGCTGACATCGTCAAGGCGACCAAAGAACGACCACATGCGCACAGACGATTTTTCAATCAATTTAAAATGAAACTGTCACCATTGATTTTTATTTATGTTTAGTTTTGATAGTTATAATATGTGATAAGGCGTTTTAATTGATATTTTTTATAGGAAAACGATTTGTTAATAGTTTTAAATAAGATAATCATAAGAACCATATAGTGCCTGTTGCCCCGGATGGAATGCTGTGTTTGTCAAAAGATTTTTTCATCGGCAACAGGTCTACGTATCCACCAGGGACGTATCCATCAGGTCCGTATAACCTCTGTACCATCTACAGCACACATCCCGGCTCCCTGCTCCCATCCTACATTACCTCCCACCCCCGACACTCCTCTCCAGACTCTCCTCGGCCAACTCAAGCAGTCAACTTCCATTATAAAACGTATACCACGCGGTGCCCGATCGACGGTTTCAGAGGCATTAGCGGGCGCAATCAATAATTGCGTTAGAAACAACAATAGTAATTCTTGGCAGGACCTCCTTACCTTTTCGTTTAAAATTCTCCATGTTTCAGAAGAATCTAACAGTAATATTTCCCTAACGCAAAAAATAAAAAACAACATTTTAAATCCGTCTATACCTATTTGCGCCCCTTCGTCTGGAACTCACAGAAAGAAGTATGACTTGTTTGGAAAGGTCGAGGAAAAAATACACGACGGTGATCTCAAAGGAGCAACACGCCTGTTGTTCTCAAACGACACCTTAGCACCCGACACACCGGAGACCAAAGCCGCATTACAGTCCAAGCACCCCCCAGGCCCTTCCACCCCGATCTTCGTAGACCCTCCATCCGACCCCTCAGCCTGCCTCCACGCCACAGCAAGAGACGTACTAACAGCCCTCGCCTCGTTTCCAAAAGGATCGGCGTCTGGTCTAGACGGCATATCCCCACAGCATCTGATTGACCTCACCAGCTACGGCACAGGTGTAGCTGGTGAACAGTTGACCACAAGCCTCACAAAACTGGTCAATCTCATGCTTCTGGGAGATGTTTGCCCGGATGTAACGCCGCTTATATATGGAGCAAATCTTATTGCCTTGGCAAAAAGGGATGGTGGCGTACGCCCCATCGCAGTAGGCTCTACATTCCGACGTTTAGCAGCCAAGATCTGCGTCCGGCTCACTAGAACAAAATTACAGGCCCTCTTTGAACCCGTACAAGTCGGCTTTGGAACTCGTGGAGGTTGCGAGGCAGCAGTCCACGCTGTTCGTACCTTTGTAAAAAGTGATTCGTGCGAGGTTCTTCTAAAATTAGACGTAAAAAACGCATTTAATTCGGTCAATAGGGACACCCTGCTAAACGAAATTAAAACACATGTCCCAGAAATTTATAACTTCCTTCTCCAGTGCTACCACTGCCCCTCAAAACTAGTTCATAAATCCAACGAGATTCTTTCGGCCGTCGGTTGTCAGCAGGGTGATCCCCTCGGTCCAGCGATATTTAGTTTGGCAATAAATGCGATAATCCACAACCTAAATTCGAAATTAAATATTTGGTACCTCGACGATGGGACCTTAGCCGGAGACGCACAGACAGTCCTAGCAGATTTGGTGCATGTTAAACGGCACTTCAATCACATTGGTTTAGAATTAAATTATGACAAATCTGACTTATATATTTCGGACAAAGTTAATCCACTAACCGCTTCCCAAATCGCTCAAAACTTTAACAACGAAGCTCTTAACATAAAAGTAGTATTGAAGGACAGTCTGCACCTCCTCGGCTCCCCCATCTTCGAGGAGGCCATTCCTCTTGTCTTAAATAAATCAACAACAAAATTCAGCAAGTATTCGGACCGCCTTGTCAAAATTAGCAGCCACTCAGCTTTATTTATTTAAAAATTCTGTCTGTTTGTCCCTAAATTCACTTACCTGCTTCGCTGTTGCCCCATTTGGAAATTCCCACATTTGACCACACCTATTGACAGTCTAATGAAATCCCAAATTGAAAACATCGTGAACATTCACTTCAGCGAACAGGCATGGACCCAAGCTGCCTTACCAATAAGGAATGGCGGCCTAGGAACCCGCAAAATTTCAAGTGTGGCTTTGCCGGCATTCCTGTCTTCAATCCACAGCACGCTAGATCTCGCAGGTAAAATACTAAAAGCCCCAACGGGCATTAACTGCGAGATTGCATGTTTGGACGAGGCCATGAATGCCTGGCTAGCTGGACCGAGTCCAAATCTCCCGTGCAAACAACATACGCAAAGGGCATGGGATACAATAGCCTCCGTCGCCACCTTACAAACATTAATAGAGCCTTCAACAGGCAGGGACCGGGCCAGGCTGTTAGCGGTGTCCAAGCCAGAATCTGGTTACTGGCTCCATGCATATCCCTCGCCCAACACTGGTACTTTTAGCGACCCAGACACTCTACGCATAGCCGTCGGTCTCCGGCTGGGAGCTGGGATCTGCACAGGTCACAACTGTGTTTCTTGTGGGGCTCCAGTGGACCGATTCGGCCACCATGGCCTCTCCTGCTCCTCGGGCGCCGGCCGCCTGTCCCGCCACGCCGCTCTCAACGACATTCTCAGAAGAGCGCTCGTCAGTGCCAACGTTCCCGCTGCTCTGGAGCCCCAGATTGTGCGGAGCGATGGCAAGCGCCCTGACGGGATGTCGTTGATACCCTGGAAGACGGGCCGTGCGCTGGTGTGGGACGCCACCTGTACAGACACCCTGGCAGCGTCCTACCTACCAGCGACTACCAAACGCGCGGGGGCGGCGGCAGACGCCCGGGAACGCCTCAAGGTCTCAAAGTACAGCTGTCTCGGCGCCCAATATCAGTTCTTTGCTTTCGGCGTCGAGACACTAGGTCCTTGGGGTAAGGGTGCGCTGGATCTCCACAGGGAGCTCAGCAAAAGGTTGAGGGAGGCAACGGGTGACCCTCGCGCCGGCAGCTTTCTCGCGCAAAGGATCGCAATCGCAGTTCAGCGCGGGAATGCTGCCTGCGTGATGGGCACCCTGCCAAGAGGCCCAGGCCTCTTATTTAATTAGTTATTTTATTTTATTTTTTCTAAGTTTAAGGTTTAGTTTTAGTTATTTTAATTTAATAATAGTTTAGTTTTGTAAAAGTTTTATACATGTTTTTACTATTTTATCCATTAAACTTATTTGTCTGCCAATATACTAAAATATAAATTAAATTAAATAAATGTCAATTGCCTAAGAACATGCTTAACATAAATACAAAAATTTAAATTTGAAAAATCCGTTGTTATGACAACGGGTAGTTTTTATCCCGAAAATCATGGAGAATGCTCCAGGACTCAAGCTATCTCTATACCAAATTTCATCTGAATGGGCTACATCCAAATTTTCGCCCCCATTTCACCCCCTTAGGGGATGATTTCCGGAATAGAAACTATCATTTGTCCTTTTCCAGGACTCAAACTATCTTTCAACCATATTTTATCAAAATGTGTCACAAACAAATTTCCATCCCCAATTACACCCTCTTAGGGGATGATTTTCGGGATAAAACTATCCTATGTCCTTCCTTAACTATCGTTATACCGTAAATGGGTTCAATCCAAATTTTCATCCACCATTTCTCACCCCCTTATGTGATCCCCTTATTTCCTCATTTCATGTGTTCCGGAATAAAAATTATTCTATGTTCTTTCCTTGGACTGAGACCTCTCTCTATATAATGGGTTCTATCGAAATCTTCAACCCTCATTTCACCACCTCAGGAAATGATTTTTCGGGATAAAAACTATGCATTATCCTTCCCTAGGACTCCTTCTATATCTTTACCAAATTTCATCTAAATGGGTTTTATCCAAATTTTCACCCCCTATTTCATCCCTGAGGGGATGATTTTCGGGATTAAAACTATCCGTTGTCATACTCCGGGACTCAATCTATCGTTCAACCAAATTTCATCAAAATGGGTAACAAATAAATTTTCACCCCCAATTACACCCCCTTAGGGGATGATTTTCGGGAGTAAACTATCCTATCTCCTTCCCCAAGACTCCAACTCGCTATACCGTAAATGGGTTCCATCCAAATTTTCATACCCCATTTGACCCCCTTAGGAGATGATTTCTGGACTAATAATTATTTTAAGTCCTTCCTCAGGACTCTTAACTATCTCCATACCAAATTTCATCTAAATCGGTTCTATCCAATTTTTCACCCCTCATTTCACCCCCTCAGGAGATGATTTTTCAGGATAAAAACTATGCATTGTCCTTCCCTGCGACTCCTTCTATCTCTATACCAAATTTTAACTAAATGGGATTTATCCACATTTTCATCCCTATTTCATCCCCTTGGGGGATGATTTTCGGTATTCAAACTATCTATTGTCATTCTCCGGGACTCAAACTATATCTATACCAAATTTGGTCTAAACGGAGTCCATCCAAAATTTCACCCCCCATTTCACCCCCTTAGGGGAAGATTTCCAGAATAAAAACTATCCAATGTCCTTCCCCAGATTTTAAACTACCTCTAAACCAAATTTTATCAAAATGGATTACATCCAAATTTTCACGCCCCCCATTTTACCCATTCTTTGACCTTCCGCGGGACTCAAACTAATTATATACCAAATTTTATCCAAATCGGTGCAGCGGTTTAAGTAGCTCTATACAAATTTCCACCCCCCCATTTCATCCCCTTAGGGGTTGATTTCCAAGATTAAAACTACCCTAAGTCCTTCCCCAGGACTCAAACTATCTCTATAATAAATTTCATCTTAATCGGTTGAGCCGTTTTCACGTGATGCGCGGTCACATAAACAGACAAACAGATAAACAGATAAACAGACAAACAGATAAACAGATAAACAGATAAACAGATAAACAGATAAACAGATAAACAGACAAACAGACAAAAATTCTAAAAACTGCTGGAACGTGTTCTGTTATCGATTTTAAGTATCCCTAGCCAATTTTTTTTCGAATATCTTCCATGTACAGACTTTCGACCCTCTTCAGCTTTATTATATGTATAGAAGAAGATAGATAGATGGTACGGAACCCATCTTGCGCGAGTCCCACTCGCACTTGCCCGTTTTTATCCGTTTTTATTTGAATATAAAATTAGGATTTTAACAAAGAGTGTCATTTGAGTGGGTAGGTAATGTTATTAAAATGTTCAGGTGTTTTATAACCAGTAGCACGAATTAGGTTTTTTAGTACCGCTGTTTAAAATAATACTTACTTATCCGAAAAACCGCCCCCACGAACATCTACACTCTACACAATGAAGGCTTTGTAAAATTAGATCTTAAATCTCAGCATAAAAGGTACTAAATACGCGCTGGGATTCCTTTGTTACGCAGATAGCATCGTAAACACGAAGAACATCATATCCTTCGTTGTGCAGCGACATTCAGCATTATTCAAAAAGACACGTAAAAAAGAGAATTTGGACAAGTTGCTGTGAAATATTAGCATTCAGATTTCAATTTTAGATAGGCTTTGCTCTCCTCTATCGCGTGTCAAACCTTTTTTTCTGCCGTTGATATATATATTTTTTTTATTCATTTATATATATAATTATTTTACAATACATGGCCAGGCAGCGGACAAAACCCAGCAGGGTTTAACTGCCACTGCATTCACTCAATTAATATTTAGTTTATACATAGGATAACAAGCTTATAAAAATAAAGCGCACACGGCGATTGCCTACACAAAATGCGACATTATGACGTGATATGCTGTGAAGCACTTGGGAGCACGCTGGAGATGTGCATACCGTTTCTTATCCTATTGCCAAGGCTTAGGGTCCAAAAACTGCATGCACGTCTACGGCGGCAACAGTAATTTAGATTAGCTATTTCATTAATTATTACTATCAGGATACAGAATACTCGTGGCAGGAGCTTGTTTCGGCATATGCTCGCGAACGATTATTCCATTCTATCACCGGATAAGCCCAGTCAAGTCAACTATCGTGTTGATCTTTGTCCCTCTAAACCTGATCTGGTCCTTATAAATAAAACAAAAGATGTATCTGATATACAAACTCTAACTGCCCTCTCTTCAAATCACCTACCCCTATACTTTGAAGTTGGTGGAACGATCATTCGCAAAACAGTGAAACAGTTTCAGTATCACCGCGCAAACTGGAAGGGCTTTCGCTCCTCGTTGAATGAAAATATTTTTCTCTGCGCCCGGACATTCAAATCTGCAATTGAAATCAATGCAGCCGTTGACAACTTGGAAAACTGTATCATTAAGGCTCGAGATGATCATATTCCGGTTGGCATCCAAGCAGACAATATGATTAAACTTCCACAGTACATAAAAAAACTTATAAGACACAAAAATTACTTACGTCGAGCTCAACAAATCTGTAACAACCACGATGGTAAAAGGCGCATACGATCTAACATTAACTACCTACAAGTACAAATACAAATTGAAATTCGTAAACACCGTGACCGAGAATGGAACCACAGGCTAGATAAAGTTGACAATCCCAGATCAGACATCTGGCGTCTGATCAAAACAATCAGGCCCAAATCCAGCACGATTCCCCCCTTGAAACTAAACGACACGACTTTAACTGCAACTGTCGATGAGCAATGCAATGCGCTCGCTAGTTCTTTTCGTAATAACATGAATCTTACTACTAACTGGTCTAGCCCCAATCTTGACCTAGAAATAGAAAGTTCTACAAAAATGACTAATGATTACACCATCTTGGACCTTAATCACCCAACGCGACCACACGAAATAACAAAGTACATTAGCAAACTAAAACTGCGTAAATCTCCTGGGGAAGATGGAATTAATAATTTAATGATAAAAAACCTTCCGCAGAAAGCAATTGTCTTACTTACCAAAATATTCAATGCTTGCTTGTTTCTTGGTTATTTCCCCTCATCCTGGAAAACGGCTAAAGTAATTGCTTTAAAGAAACCAGGCAAAGATGATACCTTACCAAGCAGTTATCGACCTATTAGCTTACTTCCCTCTCTAGGCAAACTTTTTGAAAAGGTTATCTATGTTAGATTAGCTGCAGCATCCAAACACCTACTTATCAACGAGCAGTTTGGATTTCGCGACTCGCATTCCACAGCCCAGCAACTGGTCCGAGTGTCAGAGCATATTTCTCACCATCTTAACCTAAAACAATCGTCAGGAATGATTTTGCTGGATATCGAAAAGGCTTTCGACACTGTGTGGCACGAAGGCCTCCTACACAAGCTGATCACTCTTAAAATACCAATGCATTTAGTAAAACTTGTGCAATCATACATCAAAAACCGTACCTTCTGTGTTCACATAGGCGATAACAAATCTATAAGGCAGCTAGTGCCTGCTGGCGTGCCCCAAGCATCCATCCTCGGTCCCTATTTATTCCTTACATATATTAACGACGTTCCCATACAAACACGGACCCATCTGGCCTGTTTTGCTGATGATACCGCATCCTATACGTCATCGAATGACACTAACCTCATTATCAATCGCCTCCAGTTGTCCCTGGATCTGCTTCACTCATACTTTACCAAGTGGAAACTCAAACTCAATGAGGCAAAGACTGAAGCGATAATGTTTACTCGTCAGCGTAAACCCCCTGACAAGAAACTAAAAATTTCTGGTCATGCGATCCCTTGGAGCAGCGCAGTCCGTTACCTGGGCGTTATCATGGACAGTAAACTCAATTGGACCAAGCATATATGCAAGCTGCGTGTCACAGGTGCACAAGCTCTTGGTGCACTTAGTCCTGTATGTACGCGCGGGCATCGGACGACGGCAAAGGACGGGGCGTTTGAAGGGCAGATCGGGCGGCTGCGCTCGCGCACCGCCAGTCAGCGAGCCACCTCAGCGTCAAGCGCATGTCGCGCAGAGCTATTTTGTCATTAATTTCGTGCTTGTGAAATAAATAAATGTATTAAGAAGAATATTACATTTTTATTGTCCTGCTTGGACACTGTATTAAACCGTAGGTGCAACCTCAGTCCTCGAACGAAACTCAGGATTTACACCACTCTTGTCAGGCCTTGTCTTACATATGCATGCCCCGTATGGAGTAGTACCTGCTTAACTAATTATGAACTATTGCAGACAATCCAAAACAAAGCTGTGAAAATTGCGTATGATACTCCATTCAAAACGAACCTTAAAAAAATTACATATTTCCGAAAATATTCCATTGTTACGTAAGTTCATAATCACCTTAACACTCAAGTTCTTCGATAAATGTAGACATCATAAAAATATCTTGGTTTCAAATATTTCCAATAAGACGACTTCTGATCTTAAACATATCGACGGATATGGCACTTACCGTTTACCCCAGCACTATTATTTGTTTCCTCCGACTGACGTCACACTGGTCTCTGCGCATGCGGCGGGTAGGAGCAAACATTCGAATGACCTGTCTCGCAACCCGCGTCGCCCCGTCACGGCCTGCGTGGCGCGGCCGCGCGGGAGGCAAGGTAGCTCACTCGCTTACTATTAACCAGTTTAGTTAAATTGTATTCATGTTGCCTACGGCTAAGCACTGGTGTGTTCAATATTTTGTGTTACCCGCAATAAGCGGTATCATGTATTTATTTAATATAAATAGATATACCTAATTTTAGTTTGTGTTCTGTTTAAAATTATATTAATAAGTCTTAATGCAAAAAGTGCACCCAATACAATGGGCCACATTAAATAAATACCCTTAGGTATATTTTTTAATATTTATAACATATGTAATCAGTTTCTCTATGTAATAATCAGAATCTTTTTATCATTGCAACCAGCTTTCAAAGGCGAAAACTAGCCTGTATAAAGTAGCTTTTAATTTTAGTTTTTCGTGTGTAAGTCTATGTGATAGTGTTCTTACATTGTACTTGTTTTAATGACAAATAAAGACCTTTTAAAAACAAAAAACAAACAAACAAAAACTATCAGGATGAAGTATGCCGTTACAGTGCGACTACGGAAAAGTCAGAAGTGCGTTGCCGACCCTTCATTGGTTTGAGGATTTGTTGCGTTGATAACTAGAGACCTATGCAGCAGCTCTCTCTGAACAACACTGCGGATTCTCTGGAACTCACATTCGTACAGAGCAAAAATAGTGTAACAGCAGAACCTAGGTAACCGATATAGCCCTCCGAATCGCTATCGCAGTGGGCGGGACATTGCACGTAGAACCGACGGCCGTTGGGGCGGAAACCTGGTAAAGTTCGCGGGAGTCCGCTGGACCGGTCATTGTGGCACTCTTTGGGGGAGGCCTATGTCCAGCAGTGGACGTCTTTCGGCCGATATGATGATGATGATCAAAAATAGTGTTTTTATTGCGGTTGCGGTCCTCGGTAAAATTAAGGTGTTTCCCCAGTTGGCCTGTTTAGATATTTTATTTAATTTATATACCTTTTTTATTTTATTTGTATATTTGCATCAAAGTTTAGTTACCGAAACCTAACAGATTAACAAAAGTTAAAGTTTCTTAAAACAAAACCTCATCAAAATTAAATTAACAATGTGGAATACGCTTCACAAATAATTTACTGGCAGGAAGTGAAATTTCAGTACCTAATTAAAGCCGTTTTCATAAGAGTAAGAGGCACGAGAAGACATATCAAGGTATGAATGTGAAGACGAAGCGGGAATCCTCTGAAGATCGCTCTGCCATAGTCGCCTATCAGTCGGTATGTAATTGAACGAGCGAGCGCCGCGAACGAAGTTCTATTCTTCAGCTTGGGCCAAAATTCGTTCGTATGTCCGGCGTCTGTCCAGCTGCACGTGAAATTTTGTTGGCAGGTACATTCATTATATAGTTTTTTTTGTCGATTCACAATTCAAAATTAAAAATAATATATTTAAAGAGACTAAGTATTAAAGAATATTAGAAACTCTCGAGTTCTACAGCTCACAGTCACTTCCTAGTTTTTCTATAGGAATTAATTTTCGTTTTCCATTCATGACAAAGTTACACAAACTTAAAAAAATATATTTGAATAAATATTGAAAATCGGCACACGGTACATCTCGTCTGGCATTTGTTACGATACAAGCAACAGATTTGTCTAATAAAAAGAGGATGTCACTTTTTTGGGTCAAAAAACACACTGTGTACCTACTGTTCTGCGAGTAGTCAATCAAACCACGTCCATTTCCATGCATGCATATGTTTGATATTAGGTAAGTATTATGTAAAAATAATTGGAGTCTCGTCAGCTAACAAACCGCACTGTGGTTTGGCAGAAGTTTGTAATTAATTTAAGTTTGTTTTAAACCAATAAACATTTATTATCATTATAGTATTAAGGGTCACTAGGACTCTCGATTCTCCATTAAAACTTAGGTTCTCATTTAAAACCGACATGCTACAATAACATGAAACTTTGTATACACAATAGGATCCTCCATGTCTAGGCTGAAAACTAATTTCTGTTACTAGAAAAAAGAAAAAAAATTGAGCGAAAAATTAAAACGTTTTTCATACAAAGTCTCTAATCGCTTAATTTTGTTTCTATTATATTTCTTTTATAATTTATCGCAACAGAAGCTAGTCTCTGGCCTAAATATGGCCGATCTTATCGTGCATAAAACGTTTAATTTTATTCCAATATACCGTTTTAAAATAAGAATGAGACTATGTTTGTATGGAGACTATGGAGAGTCGCCTACAGCCGACCGAATCTTAACAATGCTTATTTAATTAATTGTACAAATTCACATGCGCAATATGGATGAATGGGGATGGAGACACCAAATAAAATAATCAATAATGTTGCATTTTCTCGAAAAAGGATTAAAAATACAGTCGAATGGAGAAAAAAGTAACACAAAAGAATAAATAATCATTAAGTAAGTTATAAGTGTCCGAAGTTCTAAAAGGGGGTATATGCTGGCCCTTTTTCGCAAAACGTGCCTTCATCAAACTATGACGGTTGACATAGACTATAATGAATAGGTACCGTTGAGACCCTTGACGTCACGAGAAATTTAACTCTACACAAGAATAAAGAGATCGAGTGACGTTAATAAAATCTAACATGCCGATTTTAATTCCGAATGGACAGTCTGAGGCTTGCAGTAAATTGCTATGTCTATTACAGGTGTTATGTGGGAAGAGTCGGTATTTCCCGCCATTCCCAGGTTCAGCTTCGTTCGATATCGGTTGTTGAGTGAGGCGGAGTTCAGTTTAGTTTAGGGGACGACGGGGGAAAACGATCACTGAATAAAGAAACATTTTGTTATTATTTCTTGTTCAATTTTGTATAATAGTCATGTAAGTATAATACTTTCTTGTAGTACTTATTTGAAAATTCTCATACGAAACGATTATTTTATGAATTTTGCGGGATATTAGGTGAGGCTGTTGACCAAAAAAATGGAAGGTCCATGGAATTAAAGAATATGTCTAGGCGCATATTTTTTAACTTAAATTTAAAATTCAAATGTAGTGTTCGCCATAAAAAATATGTCTGATTAGCAGATATCGTTAATTTTGTAGCATTTTTGGTGCAGCGTAGTGTTGTTATCGGAATTGGCATGGACAATAAGTATTGTTAATTAGCATACCTGTGCTAACTTGGGGCACGTTTTAGGGATTTGATATCGATAAAAAAGATGTCGACATATATTATATATACACGTGCTCATTGAAAATTCTAGATTACTATAAAAAGGTTCGATATCATATCTGAACACATATCATATCTGTTTTATTTTGACTCAAAATTCATTATAAATATTTCAAGTATGTTGACCACTGTGGACGTTGAGAGAACGTTTAGTAATTTAAAGTGGCTATTTTCATCTATACGGCAATCTTTAAAGAGCAATGCCTAGCTGAGCAACTTTTCAAATCACAAATTTTTGACGCAATGTTTCTGTCGCGCTGTTGTGGGCGGCTGGGGCGGGGGCTGTCTATGTGTGAGCGCACGCACAAGGCGCGAGACGCGAGCACTCTCTCGCTGCGCGCCGTTCCGTTGACATCGCCCGCGAGCCGGACGGAATTTATTTAGTGCATTCCTGCGCGCCTCAAGTCTCTGGATTGTTATTTGGAACACGCTAATGCGCCTCACCTCACCCGTCAAGCCTAACGAAACTAGACCTCTGCCTACGTTTAGTTACTACGAACCGTGGCGTCAAGATTTATTTGTGGGTGAACGGTGAGGTGGAAAACAAGTTACAGAATAGCGGACCTGCTGTATTTGTTTTTGGTATAATTGCGAAGTTTACTTATATCCCGCTAATTTTTGTGAGTCGGCTTTTGTTTACTGGACTTTTTATGGTAGTCTGGTACAGGTTAGAGAAAATATTTCCCATAGGCAACGCAAAATAATACTTTGTTATCCGTGTCGTAAACACTTTCACAAGTACAAAGATTTACCTATTGTTAGGTTTATGTAGGTAAAACCTCTCTTATTATAGTGGAAGCAACTATAAGCTCAAAATTTGCCAAAACTACTGTACTTCTGAAACATATTTGGATGTGGACATGTAGGACAGAGTATTAAAAAAATATATATTCACGCATCCCCGGGGAGCTTCACCTCCTCTCACCCCCAAAAGTGACCCGAACCGTGGATTTTTATCATTAAAAAGAAAACCGTAAACAATACACGAAAAATGTGAAGAACTAAAATAATCCTTGATAAATTTACTATCAACTTCTCATAAATACCAAAGCAATATCTCTTATGATTGTCACGCATTCTGCCACGAAAAGTCAATTTTATTATGATTTCTAGGTTTTTTAAAAAAAAAAATGAAAAGTGTAATTATCTCAAAAAGATGAATATTTATTGCCAAGGTATGTATGACAAAAGTAAATGATATAATTTTCTCTTTAAATTTAGATATAGTTTATTTAACTCCTGCAAATCATGTTTCTGCGCCATTTTGAAAATTCATAGTCATCTGGTGGAGGCAATCTTGATCGCAATGAATCAAAATTAGGAAAAATATTGTAGTTCTGAAACCTATTCGGATGTGTAGGGAGGATATTTCGCTTAATGGCAGAAAACATACAATTTTAAAAATTGCATAGAAACGTATAATTTACTTTAAAAACAAAGTTTTAACCGACTTCAATTCAGTATTCCGCCGAGCCACATGAACATTTCCAATTTTTTTTTCAATTTACCACTTGAACTGATTTCCTAGAGCAAATACGTTGATTATTACAGAAAAAAACCAAATCGCTGTATGTGGGCCGATAATATTTGAGGACTTCCGTCAATTCCTCAAGGATCTCAGAATCACCTTTGGCACTTCTTTGTTTGCTATTTCAACGGAATGATATCAGAATCGGTGACGTACTTTTATAGTTTGAAGTACATCATTGAGAAGTTCCACAAGCCATCTGTGGTCTTCATCATCACTTCCACTTCACCAAATTTATGATTTCTGGACACGAATTATAATAGAAAACACCGAAATTACTACACTCGTGCCTTATATATATATTTGAGGAGTTCCCTCAATTCCTCATGGTTCGCATTATTCAACTGGAGTTTTGAAAACAATGGGACCAACCTGGAAGCTATACTTTCAAAATAAAAAAAGAATGGTACGAATCGGTTCATAAATGACGGAGTTCTGAGAAAACACACATTAATAAAAAAATATTTTGAAGTCGGTTAAAAATCAAGGAGTGTATAAATAAATTATACCTCATTTTAAAGAAGCGGAAAGCGGTTAAGTAAGAAAGTCTTGAAAAAACTAACCTTTTAGCAAAAAAAATGCATAAATCATAAAACGTTTCGTGGCAGACTGCGCAAAAACCACTTTGGTATGTAAGAGACATTGATGATTAATTTATCAAGGATCATTTCGGTCATGAACACTTTTTGTGTATCTTTTATGGTTTTTCTTAAAATTAGTAATAACCGCGTTTTGGGACACTTTTTTGGGTGAGGGGGCTGAAGGTATCCCCGGAGGGGTGCGGATAGTAAATTCAATTTAATAATCTGTCCCTCCCTACACATCCCAATAGGTTTCAGAACTTCAATATTTTTCAACATTTCCATACATTGCGATCTAGGTTGCCTGTATTATGTTATCATCATCCAGGCCGATTTTGACCACAGCGACTGGAAATTTGGTGACTGACGTAGCCTATCTTTGCAGAGAATGTGCGACCACATTCCCTACAGGTCATCGATAATTTTTCACTACTAGCGTATCGACAAAATTATGTCAACGACTGTTGCCAATCACTAATCCTTCTGTGTACCTACGTATATTTAAAAACTGCCTCCGCCTGCAATTCGTGCGATAAGGACAACTGCAGGTCGGACTAAAATTCCCACGCAAAAAATACAAAAATCGAGGTTTCGATCTCGACTGTTTCCTCCTCCAAAACGCAACCAATAATTTTAAAATTTTGGAAACTGCAAGAAAAAGAAGTAATCTATGCCGCTACGTTTTAATTTTTTGGATATTTGTTGTCATATTTGTATACTGCGCCTTTTTTGCAGCGAATTCAATAAAGCCGTTTTTTGCAATTTTCGAGGCGCTGTAAGATTCTTTAAATTAAAAATATCCAAAAAAGCAAAACGTAGCGGCATAGATATTGATGATATTGATCATATTTGAAAAAATCATTACTCTGGGTTCAAAAACCAGGGAGGAAACAGTCGAGAGCGTTTGTATGGGAAAATCGCAGATAGCCATTCCTCTTCGACGAATATGGAAAAAAAAATATTGTATACTATAAATATTTTGCTACATCACTTTAGTATAGGTGCCCCGAGTTAGCACAGGTATGTTAATATTGACATTATTAACGCTAATTGAGCATTACGATTGAAATAGTTTATACCAATTCCGTTAACAACACTACGCTGCACCAAAAATGCAACAAAATTAACGATGTCTGCTTTTTAGACATATTCTTTAATTCCGTGGACCCTTCGCTTACTTAATTACGTATCATCTTTATGTTAGGTCTGTTGCATCACCTAATGAGAATTCTGATTACATTACAAACAGGTAGGTACAGTCAAATAATTTGATTCCTAGGCCATCATAGAACCTTGCCGTTGTAAATGCTATGTCAATACGGGTTACTAGGATTATTGCGTCGCTATGTAGCAGTTATCAACCGACGAAAAAAACGGAGGTTCTCAAGTCGACGCGTATATATATATATATATTTTTTATGTATGACCACGCATAACTTTTTACAGAGTTCGATTTTAAAAATTATTTTTTTATTGGAAAGGGAAGAAGTTGGTCCCATATAAATTTGGGAAAAAAAACCAACCTTAAGGGTAGGAAAATAGGGGATGATTGATTTTTCGTCGGTTAAAACTTTGTTTTTAAAGTAAATTATAATGACAGGGTTCTAGGGTGGCCTAGGAATCAAATTGGTTGTGACCGTACCTAATAACTAGTCAATAATTGAAAATTCTCACTGCCGTTACTCCTCAGTGTTCAGTTTACGTTGCTTCATGAAAATAGATTACGTGCTTGCTAAACATTAATGGCTACCTTTGACAATACCACAGAGGTCAGGTGAAGCATGCCTCTCGATCGTAAAAAAATCTAATTTCACTGGAAATATGTTACGAGCAGAATGAAACGGAGCCAGGGAAACCTTTTTTTTTACTTGAACTTTATAACTTGGCACATATAGAACCCGTGTGTATTTCATTTTTATTTATTTGTGTATACAGGGTGTTTTTATTCATTTGCTTTAACTTCGACACAGTGCTTGGTACATTCACAGAAACAAATTAGCATAATTATTTCTTGAGAAAAAAAAACTCGCGCTTTAAGCGCACTTTTGGACCCGATTTTACAACTACAAGTAATACGTTTCAGAACTCCAAAAACGTCATAAATGTACTAAGATGGAGGACAACTTACTATGGGAGAAATGGTGCTCGTTAAGGACGACCGCCTGCCTCCTAATCAATGGTTACCAGGACGAGTAACACAACTTTACCCCGGCCATGACGGCGAGACCCGTGTGGCTGACGTACTCACCGCGTCTGGAACTCTCCGGCGCGCCTTCAATCGCCTATGCCCACTGCCAGTGAAAGACCAGAACGTTGTTCCAGGGGGGGCAACATGTTAACGCCCAGCGTATATGTGCCATGCAAGCAAAGGCACACACACACTCACACGCGTCTGCAGCCAGCCAGCACGGACGGGACCGCGCCCCACTCTCAATTCACCATCTAATGAACGCATACGTTATTTACTTTACGTCATACCTGGCCATAAAGTAGGAATTACCGCACGCTATGCGTGCGGAAAACCCCACTTCCTGGCCAGATAGAGACGTAATAGTAGATTATACACCAAGGGGATAAAGCACTGTTTTATGTCACGGGAGCGAATTGAATCCCGAACGTAACGAAGGACTCATAATTTAACTCCTGAGCGTAGCGAGGGAGTTATAAGTTAACTCCTGAGCGAAGCGAGGGAATTAAGACTGAGTCCTGAGTGCAGTGAGGGGTTCAACCGCCCAAGACTAAAACAGTCTTATCCCCGAGGTGTATACTCTACTTTTCACACCTTATGCGAGACAAAAAAACAGGCTCAGTAGATAAATAATGTTTATTTAGCAAATTAAAAGTACATAGTAACATTAGACACGTTAGTCCAATTATGGAAAGATAAGGTAATGTTTTTATTTGGTACGTTTATTGAGGTTGAGTTGGAGTTTATTATGCCTATGGCATCTAATTTGATAAACTCAGGAGTCAAAACACTTTCATCACTCGACATTTTCAATATTATTTTTGAAATTAAATCTTCTATAGGCACCTACAAGAACTCGATTTGTTCGTCACGCGTGAACAAATGAAGGCGCGCGGCGTTCCAAATTCGAAAGCACAAGCCGTGGTCCTAGATTCGAAATTCGAATTTCGAGCACCGCGGTCCTCCGGACCGGGGTTCACACGGAGGCAAACTTCATTTATTTTGTCAAATCAAGTAGGCCATGGCCTAGGACAAATTGTGTTTAGCAAAATTAAACTTTATGCATATAGTAATAAGAATTATGAAAAGTGAAATCATATTATTAACCAGCGGGTTACAATGAAATTCAGTACAACATTATAACCCGGCTAATACCAAGGGATTTAATGTCTTGCTTTCGGTAGGGTTTACATGACCTATAATTCGGCATTGTCGAGCATGTGGTTTGAAAAATGTTGTACTCACCACGGGCGGTAATAAAGAAAGCCTCAGAGCGCATATTTATCGCCCTTGCCTTCGGCTCGGGCGTCAAATACCTGCGATCTGAGACATTCTTTGTTTAACCGCCCTAGGTAAGTAATGTACTATTATGTAACTTTAAAATAGTAAACGGAGTCAATAGCAAGAACTTTCTACATTATTTCTCGCCTCCGTCCACTTCCTGAACTATATTGTTTTCAACAAAATCCATACATATTTCTATGGATAGGTCTTCAAAAATGATATTAAGGTTTCTAATATATTTTTTTTCTAAACAGAATAGTTTACGCGAGAGACACTTCCAAAGTGGTAAAATGCGTGTCCCTGTAACTTCTAAAATAAGAGAATGATAAAACTAAAAAAACCTATGATGTACATTACCATGCATATTTCCACCGAAAATTGGTTTGAACGAGATCTAGTAAGTAGTTTTCTTTTAATACGTAATAAATCGTAAACCGCAATTTATTTTACGTAACCCTTCATGTGCGAGTCCGACTCGCGCTTGGCCGCTTTTTTTTTACCTTGGCAGAACTTCGCTATAAATAGTGGTAAAGGTATGCTATTTCTTGTATTATAATTTACAACTAATGCTCTTTGTTAAGGTATTATTCTTTTTTACCTAAGTTACTATACGTCGCAATCGATTAAGATATAGTGGGGTGATGTTCCGGCCATCTTGTAGCTATAGCTTCGCCTGCCCTTAGGGTGGTCAATCCACATTTATGATATTTTTACTTTATTGTATTTTTTAAGGGGAATTAACTTTATATATATATGTATAAAATTAGTTAGTTCTTTTTGTCTTACTTACTTGTGATTCACAAAGATAAATAAGACAGTTAATTAGGAGTTAGGTACCTTAGTGATTTAAATAGTGTCGTCGCTTTGATAATCAGACAATTTTTTTACAGAAATATAACGATACTTATAATGGATTCACCAAAGAGACGCAAAAACGGCATTATAAATCTAAAAAATATTAGACCTGAACTATCCCCCTTCCTTCGTTTGCTGTCGAGTAACTTAATATGATTTCTGTCAACCATATCGAAAAAAGAGTAAATGTATGAAACTATCTTCAGATCAGGCCTGTCTTCGCCTACCATCGTTTTTTTTAAATAAGACTTATGTGGCATTGTTTAGGTTCATAGTCGAAAAACACGTAGAAATAATAAGATAGCTGGCGGCAACTTCTGCCTATAATGGGGAATGGATGAAAATTTTAGAAGTGCCTGATTTTTTTTGGTGTTAGGAATAACCTTCCTTACCATCAGAAAAAAATTGCAGACTTGTCAGGTGCTTCAATTATTTTTGAAAAATATAAACAGTTTCCTCACTTACGTTTTGGGTTTAGGAAGGCGAATGAGACATTTTCCTTGATTTGTCTCATATAACAAAAAAATATCATAAAAATCCGTGGTTAACCGACACTGGCGATGATATTGACAGCTGCAGCAGCTATATTTGTCATTGCCAGGGTCAGATATTCAAAATATTTTTTTGTAATATGCGACGAATCAAGGAAAGTTTCTCATTCGCCGTCCTAAACCCAAAACGTAAGTGAGGAAACTGTTTATATTTTTCCTGAAAAATCTGCAATTTCTGTCTGGTGTTAAGGAAGGTTATTCCTATCACCAAAAAAATAATCAAGCACTTCTAAAATTTTCATCCATTCCCCATTGACGCTCCGGCAGTATGCGAAGACAGGGCATTTTGCCTATACTTCGCCTACCACCATTCGAGTTCAATTGTAGCCATTCTTTAGCGAAATTTAGACCGGACGTTATGGTAAACTAGAGCCCTATATAGATTAATTCGATTGTTGATCTTAAAACAAGCGAAGAAACATGTAAATCAGTAAGAATTTTTCAAAAAAGTGCCAAAACCCAGGAGTCTTTTGGAGTACCTAATAATACATTTTGAGTCTACAACCCTATTATTGTTGTACAGTTCAATCTACTTTAAATTAATGAATCGTGGTATAATATAAATAAATCCCTCTGACCCGTCCAAAGTTTGGACTTTGGAGTAGCTCCGTTGTTTTGGTAATTTGTCTACGGAATGCCGTTGTCACAAACAAATATTATTCACGGGTCTAACGCGGTATTTAATTACTTTCATTTCCAAATAGCGTGGAAGGCACCTTGGGGACCTACGAAGAAACCCTTCTAGTTTCATTCTCGAACATGACTGTGCAACTCAAAAAGTTGGAAATAAACACAATTCAAATATCACGTTCAATACGTCGTGAGTTCGCATCGCGGCTCTTACTAATTAGTTTTTCGAAATAAAAATTATAATATCTATTAATATTAATAATTGGATGGATTCAAATTCAAAATTCTAATTCTTAATTGTTTATTGCATAAATCATATTACAATATAATTATTAGGTGGAACAATTAATAGGTATCCATGTGACGCCCTGGAAGGGCACAGCAACATACTTAAAACTGACATGCTCATAATTTAAAATATTTTAAACTAAGGGAGAGGCTATCAAAATATTAAGTACTCATTGTGTTTCTCGTTAAAATACTCATTTAAGTTGTAATAGCATTTGTTAACTAAAGTTTAATATTTTAGGTGTTTTTTGAAAAGAGATAATTTTTCTATATTTTTAATGGAATTCGGTAGGTGGTTATATATTTTAATAACCAGACCTATAAGGGGGACTCGGTAATTTAAGCTTACCTATTTAAGTTGAGATTGTTTCTTTTGATTTTTGCTGTAGTTGGTGTAAATAAGTTTGTATCGTTTCTTACAAATTTGCATGATCGGAAGATATACGTCGATGGGAGAGTAAGTATTTTAAATCCATTCGGTCTATGTTAGTGAGTATTCTAATACATTTCTTTTGGAGAATGAAGATTCAATTTCTGCAGCTCGCTACTATTCCCCCAGAGTACGAGACCGTATGTCAATCTTGAATACGCGTATGCGTAGTAAACGGAAAGAGCTGTTGGAAAATCGGTCGCTCATTTGAGATGTTGTATAACCATACTTATATGTGGTTTCCAGTTCTAGGGACGAGGTCAATACCCAATACAATAGCTAATTTGACAGATTCTAGGGTTATATTATTATAATTAAAAGAATGGGTAATGGCTATTTTAGATACGGCTTAATTATATTTTTTTTGGTTTTTTCTAAATTAAGTTGAAGATTATGAAAGTCCAACCATTTTTAAATTTTTTGCAATGCTAAATTTATCTTACTTTCAACTTATTTTTTCTCAGAACATGAAAAAAGCACCGAAACATCATCTGCAAAGAGAGCGCTGTGCTCTTCTATTGCATTTGGTAAATCGTTAACGTACCTACATAAATAAGAAATAAAATTCATCCCAAAAGCTACCTTGAGGGATTGAACCTCTCAGAGTGGCTTGATCTTATCTGAAATGTCGTATCCGACCTGTCGCAAAGTCTGTATTTTCTATTTCAATAAACTGCACGCGGTTACTGAGGTTGGACTTAAGCCATTTATGAGCCACTCCTCTAATTTCCGTCCTATACAATTGATCCAATAAAATCACATAACTGACTCTATCGTACGCTTTACTCATGTCGAGTAAGAGACCCACAGCGTATTTTTTTATGTAAATTTAATTTATGATTTCCTGCACATATTTATAAATAGCTAAAGTAGTAGAACGGTTTTGCCTAAATCCATGTTTTATTTTTTCAAGTTTACTTTTACTTACTGATCTAGACATATTTTGACCTGACTCTTGACCGGTTACACTAAGCGGTTGCGTAATAATTTCTTAAGATGAATGAAGCTTGCCTACTGGTTGTAGTTCTTTATAATGTGGTATATGGTGGTTGGAGGTCGTTGTGGTTCTACGTCCGTAGGAATAACCCTAGAAATCCTACACGTGACCTCCGGGTGGTGCTAAAAGAACAACTAACTCGGCATGAACCTCGCAGCGCACACTGGAACTCTATCAGTGACATCGATACGAATACATATATGTGCCAGTGTATAACCGCCATACGATAAATAAATAATGTGGTATAGATCAACATGGGAATTAAAATCACATAATTTTAGGTGACTTGTTTGTTTATTGAAACAATAAATGTAATAACGTAATCTTTATCTTATAAAAATAGTATTATTTACGGGTACAGTCATCGTTTGAGATATGTTTAAAGTCAACTATCTCTTTTATATAAGCAAAAGTGTACATATAAGTATCTTTGACACTAACTTTACAAATAAGACAATGGGTCGGTGTACGATACACATAGGTATAATAGGCTAATTTAGGTTTGTCCCTTTTGCCAAACCACAAGCCAACCCTAAGCAGGGTCGAGTTTCCGGTTTCAAGGCTACTGTAACAAATTTAAATTCTGTTACTCGGAATGGAATTTTGCTTTTACTCGTAATGTAAGGTGAACATTATATTCGCATTAGTTTAGCTTGTACAAGCTGCCCACGCGGCTCCATCCGGGTATTACAAAGAAAGAATGCAGGAGCGGTACTATCGGGATAAAATATAGTATGTCCATTTTAAAGGTTCATTCGATATGTAAGTAGTTATGCAACGCGTTACGAAATAACCATACAAAATTAAATAAATGGTGTACCCCAAAAATAGTAGATGCCTATCAACGTACCAACCCAGTAAGCTGTCTCAGTTGTGTCATTTTTTTCAGGAGGGCAATTATCAATAGCAAAATGTATTAAAAGCAAATATAAGTGCATTAAGTATGGTAAATCCAATCTACCGATTATTTTCTTTTCTTAATTTCTTGCGTTTGATTATGAAAAGAAAAAAAATTTTACTGCGGAGAACTTAGTCCTCTCGATTTAGTGCGGCGCTATCAGGTTTTTAAAAAGCTTAACGCAGCGAGAAATAATTAGACTCTTAGGCAGGGACGAGTATTTACTTTTTAAATTTTGGCGGATGAATTACCTCCTAAAAGGATTATTAAACTCGACAGAGAAGAGTATTAACTTTTTATGGCGGATGAAAATTAGGCACTTTGCGTGATCGTTTTTCAATCAAAACGCGACGCTTTCCGATCATGTTTGAGAAAACATACAAACTTACAACATTACAGACTTTTCAACGGTAGAGGGCGCAGGCTGGGTGCTGCAGCAGTTTCATTACTGCATTTTTAAATTTAACTAGTTTTTTTCTTATAAGCTAAAATTTTTCTCGCATTTTTTTGAGATGAGCACTGTGCACACCTCGGCCTGAACTAGGGATTGCCTGTTTCGTATTGACTATACGACCACGTTTACGCTCGGCCGTTTATCATTAGATCATTACCTACACTCGGGCTATCTCTTCCCGGCCTTTATAGTAATGTACTATTGAAGAACCCACATTTATCTGCAACCTTGCATGTCGGAATATTTTACTCGAAATAATACACAGTAGTATTCTTAGTAGCAAAAGTAGCACGAATTATGAACAAACATCTTACTTAACTGACAGTAGGTAGTATTAAATTTCATAAACACGGATTATAACGTTTCATAAACTACTACTATTATTTACTATTGACCGCCACCGCAGGCCGCGTTAGAGTGATTCAAGCCTTATAGGCATCACATTTGGCGGTGCGGTACACAAGCAAGTGGCAAGTGGTCAGCTATCAGTCAAGCCAGTAAACTCTGTACTAATTACTGGCTTGACTGATCGCTACATTGAAATGCGTGAATATAATACTCTCTGCTCAAATTACAGTATACCGACCGGTAAGGAAATCTGGGCAACATTAGTAAGCTCTCGGTAAAATATTGTCTGTCTGTCTGTCTGCCTGTCACTAGGCTGTATCTCACTGATACCGTGATAGTTACAGTTGAAAATTTCACAGTTGATGTATTTCTGTTGCCGCTATAACAACAAATACAAAAAACAGAATAAAATAAATATTTTTATAGATAATGGTACGGAACCCTTCGTTCGCGAGGCCGACTCGCACTTGGCCGGTTTTTTTAAATAAATGAGGGCCATGGAGTTTCAAAATGGCTATTGGCAATTTGTTTAAAAATCTAGGCGCCATTCCAAATATGCTTTTCGAAAATAGGGCGTGTGATGTGTGTGAAACGTACACGATATAAAGTGGATTATGAAATTAAAGATAAAAAATGTAAACAAATGTGTTGCCACTGCAATAAAATCAATCCCAAGAAGTGGAAACTAAAAATTCGTTAAATACGCGAGATAAAAAATAATGCGACTAATTTATACGTAAAATAATGCCTGGAAAATATTCGTAAATATTTAAGTAAGCGAAATGAAAACGTAATTATTTTATATTCATAAATATGAGCAGTTTATATTTACGCCACTGGCAATGGTTAGGAATTGTAAACCTTTGGTTCGTAATTTAATTAATATACCTGGATATTCCTATTCCTTATTCTTATTTTTTTAGTAAAACCGAAAAATTAATTCAAGTTCCATTTATACTGAATCGACTTGTCTATTCGTACGTAGACCGCTTAAATATCTTTGCCCCGAGCTGAGGCGGCCATTTTCTGAAATCTGAATCGCATTCGTTTTCTGACGTTTGTCGTGATCGAATGTTTTCCTTTCCGCTTCCTAATAAGACATATAATAATGGCACGTCTTGCTTCGATCGCTTGGTGTGGTTCTAGTGGCTGCTGGCAATAGGCTTTTGCTGTATATCGTACCCGGACTATCGTCACCTAAGTACCTATTCATACCAACATACGACATTAAAGTGATTAAAGTAAAATATAAGATTGTTTTAAAAGTAGTGACGATATATTCATTAGTTAAAACCAAAACCTGGTTGATTGCCCCTGAGACGTCACTTTGATGTTGACAGTTCTTTGTTTACATTTTTAATCTTTAATTTCATTATCCACTTTAGTAGGTAAGGCTACGTCTACATTACAAAGTTGCTAATGTAGACGCAGCCTTACTCTATCCAATAGTAATCATTCATTCATTATTAACCATTCGGCATAAATTTACTACCTAAAATAGATTAGTGACAACAATCGTAAGTAACAAATAACTTACTTCAATCAATTATTATTCAAAAGGCCGGATGGCTTGACCCTGGTGCCATGGCAGAAAGGTAAGTGCCTGCTGTGGGACGCCACTTTTGTGAGCACTTTCGCTGCCTCGCACCTTGGTCGCACCACCGGGGCAGCAGAAGCTGCTGCCGATGCGTCTGCGCTCAGATAGCGGGAAAAATACTCCGCGTTGACCAAGTATTCGGTTGTCCCTGTTCTGTTGCTGGTGCTCAGAGGTCAGAACATTCTTGGCGGAAGTTGGGCGCCGTTTGCGACTGAGAGGACATGACTCCCGTTACGGGTCATTCCTGTTGCAAAGGTTGTTGATCGCAATTCAACGCGGCAATGCGGCGAGTGTGATGGGCACCTTTGCACCCGGAAAGACAGGCGACGGGTTATTCGACTAAGTGTAATTTTATTGACACACTAAAATATGTTTTTTATTGTTTCAGATTTGGACTAAAATAGTGTTAAGGACCTAGTAACTCTGATTTAGAAATGATATTTACCTAAATACTTGCTGTGTTACAGAACTGAGATGGCGCAATGCCAAAACGTCTAAATTGAAAATAATGCCGTAATATTTTGGTCTCCTGAACTGTCAGCTTCGTAATAGATGAACGCAGGAAATATGGCTTCCTTTTTCTTAATAGCTCGCCCAAGTGAGGTACTAAAAGTGTTCGAGAAAATGTACAATCTTACCTGTAATTAATTTATCAGGTTACCTTAGAGTTTAACGGAAACTGCAGGTAACTTTCCAAGTAATTTATATACAAAATAAGCAACCAATTTTAGTTAGTTAACCGTTTATACGGGGTTGCGCAAACTAGCACTCTTTACGGTTTATGTTTGTCGAAATATTAAGTAGGTACTGATGGTAGTTCTAAATGAATCCTTTATGTTTATTGCACACAAAACATTAAAATATGCATAATAATATACATTGTAGGTACTTAAAAAACAAACAAAATTGCCCGCCCTCAACACAACCTAATGTTGCCCGGAGCATCGATCCCAAGACGCTTGCCGCGTTCCCTGGTTACCTTATTGGATGGCCAGGCTCAGCCTTTCGCTAAGTATGAGCCCGCCCTTAGATCGCCTGAGACCCTGATCAATTTCGGGGATACTTTTTTGACCAAATCCTTCGTGTCGGAAGACCAAGGTCAAAGGGTCTCTACTGCAAGTGCCGCAAATACATAATTATCCTGTAAGAAAGCGTATTGCGGAACTTGCCAGTTTGGGCGTCATTAGCGGCCGAGCCTGGCTAGTTAGTTAGTTATACTGGGCGTTTTCCGCAAGTCGACATCCATTGTGCCTATTTTGCGTGAAACGGCGGTGTGGCGCTACTCTAACCACCCCAGCTCGTCTAAAAAGTTGGTGAGTGCCTTGGTGTTGCTGACTGCGTCCCGTAGTGTGTTTGGAGAACCTAGGTGCTTTATTCTGTATACTTCTACCTCCTTGCAGTCCAGTAGTATATGTTTAGTCGTTTCTTCTGCCTCCATGCACGCTCTGCACATGGGGCTGTCTGTGATACCTAAGTTATAGAGGTGTCTGTTCAAGGTGTTGTGTCCTTTTATTATACCCACTATCTTGCGCAGCCTGGCTATTTGGCAGACCGCACGACATGGGACGGGGCCAACGTATCCACGCAGGTCACGTCCCATGCCTTGGCACCCCCTTGACGCTGTGACCCTTGGATCGTCCTAGATGCCACGGCACTAGAGTGCATCCGTCGGGCTTTTGCCGTCTATCGCAGACAGACCTACAGGCTCCAAAGTGGAGGGAATGGTGCAGAGCCGAGAGCCCAGTGGATGAGGTCATTCAGGGCAGCGTGTCTGAACACTCGACCGGCACTCGACTGGCAGTGAATGCCATGGTGACCAAAGGCATCAGCCGAGCCTCCACAGTGGCCATAGTGGCTGCAGGGGTGCGGCTCACAGGCCCTGAGCCCTAGCCTTAGGCACACAACTACACGCAATGCTCCCGGCTCCGACAGGGAGCCAATATTCCAGCCAGAACCCGGCTCCGGTTCAGGCACAGCCAGCAATCGGGCGCGTTCACCTGTGTGTTGAGGCTGTGTACTTGCTGTGGATCTCAGTGCAATCGCAAACCGGTTTCATTTGCCGTAAACGCGGCTTCTTGCTCACTCAAAATTCAAACAGTGTGTCAATGTACATTGACAAATGTTTGAACAAGAGCCTGACTTGTGTACCGAGGATTCCGTTCAAACTTAGTTAATAAATGATGATTAATAAATATGTACCTAGATAGTTATATAATGGATGACCCCCGACACAAAAAGAGGGATGTTATCAGTTTGACGTGGCTGGGTCTGTGTGTATGTGCAGCTATGTGTCTGTGTGTGTGTCTGTGGCAGCTGGACAAATAGACCGATTTGAATGTGGTTTTTTTCATCCGAAAGCTGATGTGATCGAGACGGTTCTGAGCTACTTTTCAATTTAATCGGTTTAGCCGTTTTTGAGATATTGAACTTTGAAATGAAAATATCGGGGGTTTTTCAACTTTTCTAAGTTGTTAATTATTTTTAGTCGACTTAACTAGTGCATGTCCTAGCACATGCATGTGTAGTGTGTGTGTTCGTCCTATAATTCTAGTTCCATAGGAGACCGTTAATAAATTAACGGTAAAACGAAAAAATACAAGAATCTACTGTCTAATTTAATAAATTTCACGTAAACGGATCTTTTCATAAATTCTATTATTAAGGTTACATTCACAATTCACGCGCAGTCACCATTACGAATAGAAAAATGTCCTTCACATGGTGTAGCAGTTTTCCTTTGTTTTATCACTTACTTGGCATAAAAACTCGAGAGCAATATATCAGTCGGTCGAGCAACATGACGCGGTTAAGGTGGAACGAGAGTGAACTATCCATACAATCGTTTTTCGGATTAGGTACGTTACCTACTAAATTTTTAAGTTATTACACTTTTGTATAGTCAATCGCATCACCTTAACTATTCCCACAAAACGTTTTGTGTATGAGAATTTTAATATGCAAATTAAAGTCTTAATCAACACTTTCTACGAACTTCGTAAATTTTGTGGAAATTAGTTTTTTTTTTTTTTAAACCAAAAAAAATACAGTTTATTAACTTAATCTAATCTAATATTTGTTGGCGATTGATTAGGTGATATGATTGTCTGAATAAAACAATAAATAACGCTATCTTTCCCCTTAAGTTGTTATATCAGACTGCTGTGAAGTGAGATATGGCTACGACTGAGTTGTTTCCTGTCATTCCGCTAGAGTGGAGGATTCAAGTGATTAACTTGTCTGCGCTGTTGAGTGCGGTTATGCGGTATAATTCTAGTGCTATTATTTTACGTGCGTAGAATTGAGTACTTAATCTAGAATTATATTAACTATTAGCTTTTGCCCGCGACTTCGTCCGCGCGGAACTCGTTTATATCGTAACTTTCTCCCCCCTTTTCACCCCCTTAGGTGATGATTTTCCAGATAAAAACTATCTTTAGTAAGGACTCTTTGGGAAGGCCCCGGAATTCAAAGCATCTCTATACCAAATTTCATCTCAATCGGTTCAGCGGTTTAAGCATAAAAAGGTAACAGACAGACAGAGTTACTTTCGCATTTGTAATATTAGAATGGATTGTATGAAGGAAAGGGTCATTATGGCTGAGTTGCATGATTTTATAGATTACCTTACTCCAAACGCCTTTTTTTACAAAATAGAATCCGCCGCAAACTTGTTTTCTATGATCCGCCTCACCATAATAGATGCATGTAGGCTTTTTTCAGTATTATTTTTCATATTTTCATATCACACGGCCGTAAGGACCTTTTCTAGTAAACCGTAGGACTAAATTAACTGACTTGTAATTTAAATATTTTATATTAAAAATGAAGATACGTCAACAAAATGTTACATCTAATAGTTTTCAAAATAGCCATAATAAAACGTCTTTTTTACCCCGTTTTAGAAAACATCTTCGAAACTACCGCCATAAGGTATATTTACCCTTGGAACGTCACATACATATATTTACCTATGTAATTTTCCTATTCCCCAGGACTCCCAACTACCGCTATACCGTAAATAGGTTCCATCCAATATTTCACTCCCTATTTCACCTCCTTATAAAAACTATCCGTTGTCATTCTCCAGGACTCAAACTATCTCTACTTATACCAAATTTCATATAAATGGGCTACATCCAAATTTTCACCCCCATTTCACCCCCTTAGGGGATCATTTCCGGAATAGAAACTATCATATGTCCTTTTCCAGGACTCAAACTATCTTTCAACCAAATTTTATCAAAATGTGTCACAAACAAATTTACAATCCATTCATCCACCATTTCTCACCCCCTAAGGGGATGATTTCCTCCTTTCATGTATTCCGGAATAAAAATTATTCTGTGTTCTTTCCTTGGACTGAGACCTCTCTCTATACCAAATTTCATCTGAATGGGTTCTATCGAAATTTTCAACCCTCATTTCACCACCTCAGGAAATGATTTTTCGGGATAAAAACTATGCATTGTCCTTCCCTAGGACTCCTTCTATCTCTATACCAAATTTCATCTAAATGGGTTTTATCCAAATTGTCACCCCCCATTTCATCCCTGAGGGGATGATTTTTGGGATTAAAATTATCAGTTGTCATACTCCGGGACTCAAACTATCGTTCAACCAAATTTCATCAAAATGGGTCACAAACAAATTTTCACCCCCAATTACACCCCCTTAGGGGATGATTTTCGGGAGTAAACTATCCCATGTCCTTCTTCAAGACTCCAACTAGCTATACCGTAAATGGGTTCATCCAAATTTTCATACCCCATTTCATCCCCTTAGGAGATGATTTCTGGACTAAAAATTATTAGTCCTTCCCCAGGACTCTTAACTATCTCCATACAAAATTTCTTCTAAATCGGTTCTATCCAAATTTTCACCCCTCATTTCACCCCCTCAGGAGATGATTTTTCAGGATAAAAACTATGCATTGTCCTTCCATGGGACTCCTTCTATCTCTTTACAAAATTTTAACTAAATGGGATTTATCCACATTTTCATCCCTATTTCATCCCCTTGGGGGATGATTTTCGGGATTCAAACTATGCATTGTAATTCTCCGGGACTCAAACTATATATATACCTACCAAATTTGGTCTAAACGGAGTCCTTCCAAAATTTCACCCCCCATTTCATCCCCTTAGGGGTTGATTTCCAGGATAAAAACTACCCTAAGTCCTTCCCCAGGACTCAAACTATCTCTATACTAAATTTCATCTTAATCGGTTAGGCCGTTTTCATGTGATGCGCGGTCACATAAACAGACAAACAGATAAACAGATAAACAGATAAACAGACAAACAGACAAAAATTCTAAAAACTGTTGGAACGTGTTCTGTTATCGATTGTAAGTATTAATATAAATTAGTATAAATATTTTTTTTTCGAATATCTTCCATGTACAGACTTTCGACCCTCTTCAGCTTTATTATATGTATAGAAGACCTTGTTTAAACATATGATTAATAACGTGTCAATTCGGCTATAAAGTCTCTACTGTCTCAAGATTAGAGGAAAATCCCCAAATATGGACTAGGTACATATACTTACATACAAAAAAAAAAAAACAAATCTGTCAAAGGCGACGGGTGTAAATTTTTTTTCTCTTCGTATTTATTTCAGCAAAATATCGTAAAAAGACATATTTAATATTAATATTTTCGCACCGAACCAATAAAATACCTTAAGTAATTAATTCGATGATACATTTTTATCATAACGTGTAAACGACGCTGAACGCTGAACATCATTACGCCAGCGCCTGCCAGCAGTCTGCCCTCTGCAGGCCCTCGCCGGCCTAGCCGCGCCCGCAGCCCGCCCGCTCGGCTAAATTCACCACGAAGGCCTTGAATGCGTCCAGAGACTGCGCCCCAAAAGCGCTGTCATGCCGCTGTCAATCAAGCCTGCCAATGCATAACGGCGTGTCTTCTCGTTTTGTGTATAATTCAGAGTGTTTACGGACGAACTTACATATTTCCAGGATGTATAAGCAGGGCAAGGTAAGTATTTTGTGCTTAATGAAGTACTGCTTGGATTAGTTTTTTTTGCAACGTGAAGACGGATGGAGCGTCGACACTACTGCCCCAGAGGGTTATACCATAACTAAGACAGGAAAAACCGTAAGCGTAGTAAGTTGCGAGTGCAGTTTGAAATATGGTAGTTTTTTTTATTTCTCGAAGTGCGTACGTGAATTTAGAGAGTTTAGTTCTTATATGTTTTATGTGAGATTTCCAGGTTATATGTTTATCTATGACTATTCCAAGCAGGGTAAATGTATCGACTGATTCTAAAGTTATGGAATTGTGACTATAGTTGATCGTTAACGCGTCTTTCTGATATGGATGGAAGGTCATTAGCTTTGTTTTTTTATAATTTACTAGCTTTTGCCCGCGACTTCGTCCGCGCGGAACTCGTTTATATCGTAACTTTATCCCCTCTTTTCACCCCCTTAGGTGATGAATTTCCAGATAAAAACTATCTTTAGTAAGGACTGTTTGGGAAGGCCCCGGAATTCAAAGTATCTCTAAACCAAATTTCATCTCAATCGGTTCAGCGGTTTAAGCATGAAAAGGTAACAGACAGACAGAGTTACTTTCGCATTTGTAATATTAGTATGGATTGTATGAAGGAAAGGGTCATTATGGCTGAGTTGCATGTTTTATATATTGGCTTACTCCGAACGCCTTTTTTTTACAAAATAGACTCCGCCGCAAACTTGGTTTCTATGACCCGCCTCACGTAGGCTTTTTTCAGTATTATTTTGCATATTTTCATATCACACGGCCGTAAGGACCTTTTCTACTAAACCGTAGGACTAAATAAACTGATTTGTAATTTAAATATTTTATATTAAAAATAAAGATACGTCAACAAAATGTTACATCTAATAGTACTCAAAATAGCCATAATAAAACGTCTTTTTTACCCCGTTTTAGAAAACATCTTCGAAACTACCGCCATAAGGTACCTTTACCCTTGGAACGTCACATAAGTACATATATTTACCTATGTAATGTTCCTATTTCCCAGGACTCCCAACTACCGCTATACCGTAAATGGGTTCCATCCAATTTTTCACCCCCTATTTCACCTCCTTAGAGGATGATTTTCGGAATAAAAACTATCCGTTGTCATTCTCCAGGACTCAAACTATCTCTATGCCAAATTTCATCTAAATGGGCTACATCCAAATTTTCACCCCCATTTCACCCCCTTAGGGGATGATTTCCGGAATAGAAACTATCATATGTCCTTTTCCAGGACTCAAACTATCTTTCAACCAAATTTTATCAAAATGTGACACAAACAACTTTCCACCCCCAATTACACCCCCTTAGGCGATGATTTTCGAGATAAAACTATCCTATGCCCTTCCTTAACTATCGGTATACCGTAAATGGGTTCAATCCAAATTTTCATCCACCATTTCTCACCCCCTTAGGGGATGATTTCCTCCTTTCATGTGTTCCGGAATAAAAAATATTCTATGTGCTTTCCTTGGACTGAGACCTCTCTCTTTACCAAATTTCATCTAAATGGGTTCTATCGAAATTTTCAACCCTCATTTCACCACCTCAGGAAATGATTTTTCGGGATAAAAACTATGCATTGTCCTTCCCTAGGACTCCTTCTATCTCTTTACCAAATTTCATCTAAATGGGTTTTATCCAAATTGTCACCCCCCATTTCATCCCTGAGGGGATGATTTTCGGGATTAAAATTATCAGTTGTCATACTCCGGGACTCAAACTATCGTTCAACCAAATTTCATCAAAATGGGTCACAAACAAATTTTCACCCCCAATTACACCCACTTAGGGGATGATTTTCGGGATTAAACTATCCTATCTCCTTCCCCAAGACCACACCTTCCAACTCGCTATACCATAAATGGGTTCCATCCAAATTTTCATACCCCATTTCAACCCCTTAGGAGATGATTTCTGAACTAAAAATTATTTTAAGTCCTTCCCCAGGACTCTTAACTATCTCCATACCTAATTTCATCTAAATCGGTTCCATCCAAATTTTCACCACTCATTTCACCCCCTCAGGAGATGATTTTTCAGGATAAAAACTATACATTGTCCTTCCCTGGGACTCTTCTATCTCTATACCAAATTTTAACTAAATGGGATTTATCCACATTTTAATCCCTATTTCATCCCCTTGCGGGATGATTTTCGGGATTCAAACTATTCATTGTCATTTTCCAGGACTCGAACTATATCTATACCAAATTTGGTCTAAACGGAGTCCATCCAAAATTTCACCCCCCATTTCACCCCCTTAGGGGAAGATTTCCGGAATAAAAATTATCCCACTATAACTCAAACTACCTCTAAACTAAATTTTATCAAAATCGGTTACATCCAAATTTTCACCCCTCCATTTTACCCCCTAAAGGAAAGATTTTCGGGATAAAACCTATCTTTTGACCTTCCCCGTGACTTAAACTAATTATATACCAAATTTCATTCAAATCGGTGCAGCGGTTTAAGTAGCTCCATACAAATTTCCACCCCCCATTTCATCCCCTTAGCGGTTGATTTCCAGGATAAAAACTACCCTAAGTCCTTCCCCAGGACTCAAACTATCTCTATACCAAATTTCATCTTAATCGGTTCAGCCGTTTTCACGTGATGCGCGGTCACATAAACAGACAAACAGATAAACAGATAAACAGATAAACAGATAAACAGATAAACAGACAAACAGACAAAAATTCTAAAAACTGTTGGAACGTGTTCTGTTATCGATTTTAAGTATCCCTAGCCAATTTTTTTTCGAATATCTTCCATGTACAGACTTTCTACCCTCTTCAGCTTTATTATATGTATAGATTTAAGAGTAAGGGTATGGTACGTTCATTTTAAGATTAGGTTTAATCTACTCCATATCCTTACTCTTATAATCGAGTAAGTTATATTGATTTACACTTTCACGATTTTCACACATTATTTTTCTAAACGGGACGTGATTCATCCTTTTTGAGATTAATAAGTGCAAGTGTAAGTCTAAAACTGTGATAAAGACCAGCGAATGATGTGGTGTAAAATGGTGAACTCATGAAATAATAAGGTACCTACCTACCTACCAATCTTGATACGTTGAGACTTGAACTCCCTAAAAGGGGAAATAACGAAACGAAATAAAAAATCAATGTAAACCTAGCCGTGCGTTAAGATTTATTGATTCCGGGTTGAGATGAAAAGCCATATTCCAGGCTGGTCACGTTTTAGATGTTAAGACAAAAGTAGCAGAAGCTGTTCACTCCAATATCTCAATAAAACTGTGTTTAGAACGATGTCATGAAGCTTGAAGCAAGGGCGGGGTGATATTTAAGCAAGTGCCGAATAGTAACAGTGAGTATGATGTCGTTCTGACCGATTTCGGCCACAGCGACTGTATATTCTAGCTTTGGTATTAACAATTATTATTACTAGAATGTTGTTCTTGTACTCTCTGGTGCGCTCTCAAGTGGCTTATGTAGGGTACATAAGCCACTTTCTCACAAAATTGAGAGGCTGCGAGCGCACGTGGTGCAAGTTAATACTCCACTACGTCGAGTTGTAACTGATGGCTGTTGGTGGGCGAGCCTTGAGCTCATCTCGCTTTTTACTGAGCGTCGCAACAGTAAGTATAATGATGAATTTATGTAATAACATTTAATATAACATACTTTAAGTCTAATGCATATTTCCTATTATAAACATTATGATATAATGTTAATTTCTTCTACTGTACAGGTTAGCATAGGTAATATATTTTTAGAAGCTCGGTGTAGGTACGACGACGAACGAAGCGAGGAGGAGTGTTAGGAAGAACCGCGACCGTACAGCGTAACAGCGCGCGAGCCGAACGAGCGAAGTGCGAGCGTGCCGCGGCAGTGGCCGGCGAAGCGCCAGAACCGAACACTTTGTTACTACCTATTAAGTACTAACATATTATATATATAAGTACAATACAATTATGAGTTGAAGTCTTCTTCTCTTGAACCGTAATATCACTTTACCAATTACCCCTGACGGTAAGACCTAGTTACCGTTTGGCCAGGCTGTTATCCAATTATTTCGCTTTCGCATTTAGCCCAAATATCAGTTTTTTTAGAGGTTACCTTACCAACCTTTATACTTTTCCCATATATAATACACCTCCACCAAGTCTCCTTCCAGGAGAACAATTATGTCAGGAGAAATCAGTGCTAATGCAAATTCAGTTTTATATAAAGGTTGTAGGCCTTCTAAAATTGCCCCCCCAGCTTTGAGTTCAAAACTACTACCAGTTAAATGCCTCGTCAAATGAAAGTAATCCGTACAAATTGTTAACCCTCTACTGCCACCTGGAACCCCACAACATTAATTTAACCATAAACGTTTTTTTATTTTTTTTTCTCAAAAAGTGTAAATAGGACAATTGTCAAATTTTTCAAAAATGTTGATGTGATCAATAGAAACGATCAAAAAAAACTGAGCTCTCTACTTACTTATTTTCCTAGAAAAATACATAAATAAAAAAATAAAACATCCTGTATAACCATTCAGGCTCGTCGTACTATCACCATTTTTGTACTTAATATTAACCAACTACCTATCTACATAATATGTAAGTTTCATGTTATTAACAAAGGTGGAATATTGTGAAAATATAGGTATTGTTCACTACGTACCATGTATGTACGTGTAACGTGAAATTTTGTAAGCAGTAGGTCAATCACGTAACGCATTGTACGCGCGTCTGACAGTAAAATCACAATCTAACTGTCATTTTTCCATATAAAATTGACATTTAGACCTTACAGACGCGCGTAAGAAAAGTTACGTGATCGACCCACAGGTGACCGATTTTTGACTTTCTAGCGCTCGACTCTTTCACTCGAGAACTGACAAAAATTACGCAATTCTATTTTGAAATAGCGATACAAAATTGAATAACGAGTGGTGTTGACCACTCGTATTTAATTCCATCGGTAGAAAGTAAGTGCCTACAATTTTGACACTACAGTCGTATTTACTTTTATTTAATTTTCGAGCGCTCGAAGGTGAAATACGGCTCCCAGGTTCGATAATAAACATAGTTTTCTTTTGCTGAGTCACTTATACGAAATTAATATTTAAAAAAAAATTTGATGACAGGCTCGCGATTTCTTTAGCTCACAGAGCCACTAGTTGTTAAAATGTTATTTTCGGATATTGTATGCTATATTTTTTTGTTGTGTTAATTAAATAGCTCGTGTTTTTTATTTTATTTATGAGTTTTTTTATACCTCTGTTGTAAAGTAGGTATATTTTTTAATTACTCCTTGGATGGTAGATGAGAAAAGATGTTTGCTAGGATGTATTACGAGTAGAAATAGGAGAGGCAAGATGGTGGGCCACCTGATACGGCACGACAGTTTCTTCCTAAACATCCTGGAGAGTAAAATTGAAGGCAAGAGAGGCAGAGGAAGGCCTAGTATAACATATTCTAGCCAAATAAAACAAAAAGCTGATGTCGAGTCATATGAGGAAGTCAAGAGGCTGGCAATGGACATAGAAAAGTGGCGGTTACTCCACCTACAAGAGCAAGGCTCTTAAGTAATGATGATGAATTGATGATGAAATGATATTTTTTAAGTTTGCCACCTTGCAAGGGGCGGCAAAACGTATAGGCCCGGAGCGCCAAATATTTAAATACGCCTCTGCATATTATTCAAATGGGGCAGTGGGGGAAAACCTGAAACTGCAAGAAATAAGGAAATTTGCTCTTAGGAATCACGAGACCGATTTTAGAAAAAATTCAAACCCACGGCCGGGAATTGATCCCGGTCAAGTCTGTCTAAAACTCAGAGTAATTTTGTTGCGTAAAGTAATAGTGCTGAATGTAAGGAACATTTGTTGCGGAAGAACCCTGTATCTACAATCACAGGAAAATGCCGTATATCATTGTTTTATGTACGGAAATGTATCTCGACGGCTTCGCTTCGTGCGACAAAATCAACGTATCCACGAATTTTTATTTGCCGGCCTCTGCAATAATGTATTATTCTTGGAAACAGATTCAAACTTTCGGTGTCCCGGTACTTTTTGGTATTAAGAGTTACCTACTGTTTGCCATATGCCATAAAGAGACGACAAGTCGAAAACACAAACATACGGATACTCTCAGACAGTTAATCGGTACTACAAGCACTGAGCAGTGATAACATCACATCTAGCTTGATATACGAATGTCACTTAAACCTCACAGAGGTGTGCGCAGATAAAAACAAAGTTACTTTACAATGGATCAAGGGGCACAGTGGCTCAAGAAGAAACGATGCAGCGGATGAACTGGCCAGGAAAGGCTCAGAAACAACGGCATACGGACCGGAGCCAATATTGCCCCTGCCTCAAAGCTACATATACAATCAATTGGACCAACACACTAAAGACCTACACCAAAGATACTGGGAGGAGATAGACACATGTAGATAGACCAAATAGATTCTGTCGAAACGCGACTACAAACTCACAACCACACTACTAAGGACACATAGAAACCAACTGCGCAAGATAGTGAGTATAATAACAGGACACAACACCTTGAACAGACACCTCTATAACTTAGGTATCACAGACAGCCCCATGTGCAGAGCGTGCATGGAGGCAGAAGAAACGACTAAACATATACTACTGGACTGCAAGCAGGTAGAAGTATACAGAATGAAGCACCTAGGTTCTCCAAACACACTACGGGACGCGGTCAGCAACACCAAGACACTCACCAACTTTTTAGACGAGCTGGGGTGGTTAGAGTAGCGCCACACCGCCGTTTCACGCACAATGGATGTCGACTTGCGGAAAACGCCCAGTATAACTAATTAATTAACTACCTACTGTTTTCTGTTTGATTTTACTCGATACGTAACGTACCTACGTTTTTAAGTAGTACCTATCTATTAAATAGTAGTTCGCCCCGAACCATGACCTAGCGATTGACCAGCTACAATATGTAACTACTCACACACTGTGAGACTCCATAAACCTTCGAAGCGATCGTACTCAAATTCGAAATTAAATATTATTTTAAAATTGCGCAAGGTGCAAACATTCCAAAATTATTAGTACCTAAATATTATAATAATCTAGGCTGCCTCGCCTCGCTGAGAGCACGCTTTACCTTTACAGTAGGTACAAACAGGAAGTGATTATGTTACATGCCTAATAATATAAAGTCTCTGCTTCCTGAGGGAGCAGTCACGTCCACACGAAACAGAGTAAATTAGCTGTCCCAAAAGGTCATTGGGTAAAAGTGTTATAATTTTTGAATGTAACTTGTAACGAAATTCCAAAATGTAATTTGTAACTGGTTTCCCGCAATACAGGCGAAGCCAAGTGCGGAGACCTCTGGAAATCAGTGTAAGAAAATATGCCAAATAAACCTGTTACTTACTTTTTTAGGTGAAAAGTGGTAGATTATAATAGATCTATTTTAATTTGTTATCATTTGTACCTTGCTTACAACGCTTTTATTACTTACTACAATAACCAACGCACAACAATGCATTATTTACCAACAGGTGAGCAATCACAATAATAATTAAGGCCATTAAAATTTGCATCAGTATTAACAATGTAAGTATTTGCATTGTTGGCGTGATATGCCTTTCCAACATCAACTTAATTTATTTCCATATTAACATTTGTTCTGCTGTGTGTGTCCCACTTGCTTTGCGGAAAATGTGTTTATTGGTATAAAATTTAAGGCCGGGTTAACAGCTGGGAGTTGGGAGTTCACAACACTAGTGAAAGTCCAGAAAAACGATCAAAAGTTTCAAAACGTACCTATACTATTCTGGATTATAAACGAAAAATAGGTTCCTAGTTCCTACAAAAACATTGCGCAAGAGACGTGCGGCGGTCGCGGCATATTAGTTCGGCACCAATCGAGCTCGCTCGGAAGCGCACCCCGGTAACCCCTCACGTCTCTTGCCTCTTACATCTAGGTATTATTGACCAGACGAGTTTTACGCCGCGAACAGAATTTACACTCTGCTCTGTTTTAAAGAGGATCCATCAGAATCAAAAAGTCTACTAGGAATGATTCAGTCAAACAGAATCCTGAAGAAGTTAGCTGAACGTCTCGACTTTTTAATATGTTTCCATATTAGGATCAGGGCGATCAGGAAGGCAATATTATAATGTTAACCGAGGGTTTAAAGCCGCCCATTTTAGACGAGATGTTGTGGTTCAAACGAAGTGAGCTTCAGCTTCATTACCTGGAAATAATTATTACCCGACTTAAAAAAAGGAGGAGAATGGAGGGGACGATTCGTAGGAATCATTATTTTTTTATGTAGGTATGTTTCCCGATTACTCAAAGACAAGGTGGTCTCATAGTGATCAGGTCAGGATCTAAAGATGGGCTCCTGGAGAAATCAAGGGAACTCTTAGAATTGTATGTGCGGAAGCGGGGCAGTAAGAATGCAGGTAGGTTTTTCTCCGAAATCATTGTCTTTACTTGTGGGTGAACTGTGGCAGTGAATATGTTAGTTATCTATCTAGCTGTATGCTCGATTAAATCTTCTTAATTTCAATTAGTTCTGCTTTTATACTACATTCTAAATGATCAAAGTAGCCCCATTTTTTCCTAAAGTATCGTAAATGCCGTGGAATGGGGTATTCTACGGTATTGCAAACGCACCGCTCTGCTTCCCCGCATGATGCCATTGCACAAACGTAATACTGACAGTTTACCGACAAGGAAATCTAAGATGAGGAAATCTGTGCGACATCAGGAACCTCACATCGAAGTACAAAATACCGCATACCGAACCCGCCACGTCAAGTGAGGAAGTTGCCTAAAGAATATATAATATGATAGTTCAGCACACAATACGAAATCATGAAAACACTACAGACCGGGACGAAAATTCTTCTAAAATTTACGGATGTAGACGGAGCCAGGAGGTCAATTTAGCACTTGCATTCCGCATTCCAATTTGACATGAATGTACGAGTATTATGCGGACTCGTTTGCTCGGTGCAAGTGGAAGTGGGCGCAACACATTGATATCAAGTTCATTTGCGAAATGTAAATATCAGATTGACCCCAGCTTGGTAACGGATTTACAGACGCAAAAGATGTTGTCCATAATTTCATTGTAACTTGCTTCGCCACTTCCTTTGTTGGCCGCGGTCCAAGCCAGGCTATTTCAACAGTCTGTAGTTTGTTCTATTAAATGTATAAGTCAGTAACGCTGTTTCATACGTTCTGCTCGTACGGATTGAGACAGCTATATCGCTTCATGCCTGTGTAGGTAATACAAAGCCGGCCAGCAGTCCCCAGACCTTTCATCGTATTTGATAAACGTCAGTGAACTGGATATGATATCTTTGTTCGATGCACATGCCATTCTTGGACACTGTATTCTGAAGAGAAAAGGGTAATTATTTTTGATACAGAGATTTAGGTTCGTATCTCTTCTGTGGACATTGCTAAATGCTGGGTATTAAGCCTTATTTTTGGTTGGGATCTTAAATCTGCATAAACGGCGTTTCCTCTTACATGAGTTCATACAATAAAAACATTTGCTATAAATACCTAGGTATGAACGGAAGCCGTGAACCAAATGCAAAACGACTTTTGTTTGACTCAATCTGTATGACCCTGATATGTCTGGCATGAATAGCAACTCGTAGAATACATATATATTTAGACTAGTGTTGTAAAAGACTCGAGTTCTCTGAGTCTTCATAATAAGACTCGGAGTCTAAAAACGACACTCGCCTCAATAATTCAAGACTCCACATTTTGCAAGACATTGCTGAGTGAGTCTAGCGAACTAAACGAGCGTGGCATCAAGACTCGAGTCTCTTTTCGCGGCTGAGTCCTTTTTTGGACTGAGCTCCGAGTTCCAAGATACCTAGTTGTTTCACGGTTTGAGCCCGATTCATACCCAACTGCCCGCACGGCTTCCCCCGCGTAAGGCCTGAATCACACTGGCGCGGCCTGCGGTGGCGATCAGTAGTAAATTTGACAATGGCTGTCAGAATTACTATTGACCGCCACCGCAGGCCGCGCCCATCTTGAGAGGCTTAAGGTCTGAATCAAACTCATGGGTCACACCAATCGTCATGTGTCGGGGATGTCGAGGGTGCAGATTCCAAAACTGATGTCTAATTTGGAATCCAAAATGGCGGACATGGCTTTTTTCTTTCTGGGTATTCAAGGGTGTAGATTCCAAAAATGATGTCCATTTTGGAATCCAAAATGGCTGCCATGGCTTTTTTCCTAAACTTCGTGTCATGGGTGTAACTTTCCGGGTATTCGAGGGTGTAGATTCCAAAATTGATGTCCATTTTGGAATCCAAAATGGCGGACATGGTTTTTTTCCTAAAAGTCGTCATGGGAGTCACTTTCCGGGTATTCGAGGGTGTAGATTCCAAAAATGATGTCAATTTTGGAATCCAAAATGGCGGACATGGCTTTTTTCCTAGAAGTCGTCATGGGTGTCACTTTCTGGGTATTCGAGGGTGTAGATTCCAAAGATGATGTCCATTTTAGAATCGGAAATGGTGGACATGGGTTTTTTCCTAAAAGTCGTTGTTTGCGCCGATGCCGGTGGTGTTATTCGCTCGACGACTTTAAATAAAACTTCGATAAAAGTTTGACTGTAATATAATGTACAATTATATAGGCTCTGATTGAAAGCAAGGAGAGTGTGGCCGTTTAGATAGTTACAGAAGTGGTTGTATATTTGTTATGTCAAAGTAAGTGACCAGCGAGATCTCTAGTTGGTTTAGGTAGGGATAAACCTACACATGTGTAGCACCATGATTGGCGCATTCAAAGCCCCCCTCATACAAACCGTGCCTGACGGGCGCGTTTTGCTACTGCTAATGAAATAGATACCTATAATTAAGTTTATACACAAAAAAGAGTTGCGTTCGCAACATACTCCCCGGCGTTGAGAGACTCAATACAATAAATAAAGAAGAAATTAATTTAAATTAAAAAATAAAAGAATCAAGAAGAGGGGAGAGGGCACAAGTTGTTGAAAGCGCGTCGGATGATGCCCTTCTTCGTCATTATGTCGGCGACCCTTGTGACGTTGTCCGTGCCCGGGTAGACCTTCGTGACGCGACCCAGCAGCCATAGCAGAGGAGGTAGCCCGCGATCTTTGACCAGGACTAGTGTGCCGGTCTGCAGTTGGTCCGATGACGTTTGCCACTTGGTTTTCTGCTGGAGGAGAGTGACATACTCATTAGAGAAACGGCTCCAGAAATGCTGCTTGAGTTTTTCAACTCTTTGGAACCTCTCAAGTCGTGAGATGTTTGCTTCAGTCAGAGGTTCCTGCGGCACTGACAGGAGCGAGCGTCCAATAAGGAAATGAGAAGGTGCTAGGTAAGTTAGATCTGAAGGATCAGTAGATAGAGGTGTTAAGGGTCTGGAATTAAGAATACCTTCTATCTGAATCAGGCATGTGTTCATCTCTTCATAAGTTAAGTGTGTGAGAGAGAGAATACGTTTGAGATGATGTTTTGTAGATTTTACAGCGGCTTCCCAGAGTCCGCCAAAGTGCGGAGAATATGCTGGGCTGAATTTAAAGTTAATGCTTTTTTCTGCCATACCTGACTGCAACATGTCGTGGTTATTTTTTAAGAATGTACCGAGTTCGTTTGACGCCCCAACAAACGAAGTTCCATTGTCGGAGTAAAGAGTTTGAGGCTTGCCCCGACGACTCATGAAACGGTGAAGAGCAGCAAAAAAGCACCTCGTGGTAAGACTCGTTACTAGCTCCAAGTGAAGAGCCTTGACTGAAAGACATACGAAAACTAAAATATATGATTTCATGGTTCGGCTACCCCTCCCCTTCCGATCAGCTATCAGCACTGGTCCGGCGTAATCCATTCCCGTATGTAAATAGGGGTATTCAAGCTGTGTGCGGTCTGTGGGTAGATTGCCCATTGCCATTTGAAGAGGTTTAGCCTTGAACCTGATGCAACGAACACAATTATGAACAATCTTACGAGCTAAATCTCTTCCACCAAGAGGATAGTATGTTTGCCGTATACTCGCAAGTAATAGCTGTGGTGGAGCATGTAATAAGGTCAGGTGTTGCGTTTCAAAAATAAGTTTGGTCAAGTGATGTCTACTGCACAATAAAATGGGATGTTTAATGTTATAACTATAGTTGGCATTATTAAGACGACCACCGACTCTTATTAAGTTATGTGTATCTAAGAAAGGGGTCAACGAAAGTAATCGAGTTTTTGGTGGTAACGGTTTGCCAGCTAATAAGAGTTTATATTCTTCAGGAAACATTTCCTGTTGTGCAATTTGTAACAATTTACTTTTAGATGATTTTATCTCTGTGTATGTTAAGTGTGAAGTTATTTTATTAGTCTTGTTTTTGCAGTTGTATATAAATCTGTGAACATATGCCATTATTCTTATTAATCTCGTAAGTTTTGAGTTATTAGCCATAAGCTTAGTTATAGGATTTTCATCTATGTGTGTATGTATGTTTGTATGTATGTTTGTATGTAGTGAAGTTTCTGGCAGGTCAACAGTAAGTGTGTTAGGTGTTGGAGGAAACTGAATGAGTGGATGATGTAAGTATTCTGGTCCAGTCCACCATAATGTGGATGTGCTGATATCGTCAGCCTTCATACCTCGTGACACAAGATCTGATGGGTTAAGCTTTGAGGGTACATAGTTCCACGTTTGTCCGCGAGTACTTTCTTGAATTTCATTCACACGGTTACGAACAAATTGTTTAAGACGGTTGGATGACCCTGCCAGCCAGCCCAACACGATCATGGAATCAGACCAAAAGTAACTATGATCAACCTTCACGGTCAGTGATGAAGTGACCTTTGTCCAGAGCCTTGCGCCAAGCAAGGCGCCACAAAGCTCCAACCGAGGAAGAGTGGACGATTTGAGTGGAGCTACCTTGTTCTTTGATGCTATAAGACGTACGCAAACTGCTCCGCTCCCGTCCACAGTCCTAACATAGACACATGTGCCATATGCACGCTCGGACGCATCTGTGAAAACGTGAAGTTGAATTTCTGATGGTGAGTCGTTAAATACCCAACGATCTATTTGAAGTGTGTTTAATTTGGAAAGTGACAACGCAAAATAAATAAATTCATTGTTGATGTCTGTTGGTAGCTCGTCGTCCCACTCACATTTAAGAAGCCAAAGCTTTTGTAATATGAATTTGGCTTGTACTACACATGGACCGACAAGGCCTAAAGGATCGAAGACCTGACTGACAACAGATAAGATGTTTCTTTTTGTTATTTTATCTGGAATTTGAATGTCGATAGAAAATTGCAACTTATCTATTTTTGATTGCCAATATAATCCCAGTGTCTTGCAGGGCGACGTGCTGTCAAGATTAAGTGCCTTGTTGTCGCCTTTTTTATGGTCGAGAATCGAGTTCAGCAATTCAGGACAGTTTGACTGCCATTTGCATAAGTTGAACTTTGCTGACTCTAATGTGGCACTAACTTCCTTACTTATTTCAATTAACGAGTGAGTGGAGTCGCTGCCGCTAAGAAAATCGTCTACGTAAAAGTCGTGCTGTATTGCGCGTTTGACTCTGGCATCCTCGCATTGATCAGCGAGTGAAATAAGGCATTTTGTCGCTAAGTAAGGACCAGACGCCGTTCCGTACGATATCGTATTTAGTGTATAGGTTTTTAAGGGATCCGCGGGATCAAACCTAAATATAATTTGCTGCAATGAGCGCTGAGAAGGTTCGACTAGTATAGCACGATACATTTTTTCGACGTCACTCGAAACGATATATTTATGTTGTCTAAAACGAAGCAAGATAGACAGTAAGTCATCTTGAACGGTCGGTCCGACCATCTGAATGTCGTTGAAACTTTTGCCACTAGTCGTGACCGCAGACCCGTCAAAAACGACACGAAGACGCGTGCTCGTGCTATCCCGGACGACTCCGTGATGAGGAAAAAAATATGACTTTATTGGATGATTGAGTGATTGATTTTCGCTCATATGACCTAGATCGATGTATTCTCTAATAAAATCAAAGTATAATTTTTTTAAATTCGCGTCGCTCGCAAGTTTTTTTTCTAGAGATAAGAAACGGCGCTTTGCCATGTGATATGAGTCGCCAAGTACACCTGGTGACTCTTTCAATGGGAGTGTGACGACAAAGCGGCCATCTTGATCGCGGGCGGTGTTCTCTAAGAAACTCTTCTCGCAAGCTTGTTCTTCATATGACATGGAATATGAGGGAGACACCGAGTCCAGTTCCCAGAACCGCGTGAACATTGCTTCTTCATTATGCGTGAGGAATGAGCAAAATAAAGATTTGTTTACATTTTTATTTTTAGTAGGTATGGACCCCGACAAAAGCCAGCCTAATTTAGATTCATGTAGTCGAGGTTTATGTTTACCTAAATCAATAGATGCGGAACCCAAGACGTCCCAAAACACTTCCGCTCCAACAAGAATGTCAATAGCGGACGGCTTATAAAATGACGGGTCTGCCAATACAATGCCGGCAGGTATAGATATATGCGTTATATCTATATGACAAGATGGCAATGATTTACTGATCTCAGGTAAAACGAAGCAGTTTACGGTTGTCTTATAATCACTATGAGGCGACTGAATAACAATATCACAAGACTCTGTACTATGTGAAAGCTGATTATTGATACCTGTGATCGTGGTTCCCGCGCTGCGCCGCGCTAATCCAAGCTGGACGCACAGGTCTCGCGTCACGAAGTTCGAAGTACTTCCGTTGTCGAGAAGAAGGCGAGCATCACGAGCCCTTCCATTCACGTCGCACACTTGCACCAAAGCTGTGGATAGCAATACGGACGATTGAGTGGGGGGGGGTAATCACATTTGCCTGGATATTACCGCTAAACTGTACATTTGGAATCGGCACATCAGTACTACAAGATGCCTCATTGGCATGTTTATGTAAAAGGGTATTATGTTTATATTTACAATATTTACAATGCGAGAGTACACACCGCGATTCGACGTGTCCCGGCCGTAAACAATTCTTGCATACAGAATAGGTATTCACCTTACTTATCCTCGTATCAACATCTAGCTTACGAAAAGATTCGCACGTAAATAAGAAATGATTTTGTTTACACAATGGGCAAACAATAGGTTTACGATTAGTATTACTCGTAGTATTAAGGAAATTTTTAGGTTTTTGTGTTTCATTATGCGTATATGTTTGTGTTTTATGTTTCAATGTTGTTTGTTTGTTGTCATCAATGTTTTTATGAAAAATCGATTCTAATAAGTCTGCCCTGCTATTCAAAAAAGTAGTGTATTGATGTAATGTCGGCGAACCCGTTAAATGGTTCCGCTGTTCCTCCCACTGACGGTTGGTTACTGAATCTAACTTCTTAGACATAATATGTATGACTAATGTGTCCCAGTGGTCAGTCGGTTCGCCCAATGTAGCCAGCGCCCGTAAATTTTTATTAGTTACATCCACCATATTACGCAATAAACAGCTGGATTCGTGTTGCATAGGTTCAAGGTTAAACAATGCCTGGACGTGATTGTTAACTAATAATCGTTGGTTGTCATACCGCTCCGACACCAACTGCCACGCTTTGTGATAATTATCACTGCTAAAATCAAGGCTTTGAATAACAAGGGCAGCACTGCCTTTTAATGATGCACGAAGGTAATGAAATTTACTTATGTCATTAATGGCAGTGTTATTATGTATAAGTGAAATATACGTATCTCTAAATCCGAGCCAATGCTGATAGTTTCCTTCGAAGTGAGGAAGATCGATCTTCGGCAGACGGACGAAGTCATGCCGGCCTGCTGCACAGGGCGTGGAGCACGAAGACACGGACCCAGCCGGCCCGCGGTTGCTGGCCTGCACGGCAGGACTCAGCAGAAGTCGAGCAGTCGAAACCAGCCTATAGTACTGGCTTTCAAACTGCTCCCGCTCCGCATATGCGTCGTCGGGGGTCGGAGACAACGCTTCGATCTCCATCTGTAAGGCGTCAAACTCTGAATAAAGCGACTCGATTTTATCCAACCGACACTGCATCTCCATAATTTGCAACTCACTTAATTTGTCACACGTTTTAGCCACATCAATGTAAGTTCTAAATTGCGTTAATTTTGATTTAACACTACCACGCTTTTTAATTAAGACTTTTAACTGTTCGTCGGCCATTTTGTTAAGATATTAAGTGTATTTAACTATGCAGTTATAACTTTGTGCAAAATGCATGCGAGCGCTAACGAGCTACGGGAGGACTGAGGCAATACAATAGAATCCGGAATAGATTAGCAGCTGCGCGAGTTTGTGCGGATTAAGCAATAAATTTATGTTGCCGAGTTGAAAGGTAATAAGCAAAGGAGACGGCTTCTTATGTGGTAGTAATTTAGTTTTGTAATGAGTTTCAAGCAATGACACGTTATGATTTAAGATTAAATATGTATATGTTTTTAAGATGATGACGTAGGTATGCCTGATACGTATAGTGATATTCGTAATTCCGTGAAAAATAGGAACTATGGATATAGAAAGGAATTGGAACGGACTCACTCAGTCAAGTACTACGTGTTCAGGTGGTGCAATGTTCTGATGATGTGGTGGTACTCCAACGAACGTCCTCCTTAAGCCGGTGAACGCTGGGACTCCTGAATTCGACGTCAGCTGCGTATTCTTCTTATGCCGAAGAATCTGAAGACAGCGACGACGACGATTGCGATGGATGGTCAAAGTCCACTTCTGCGAAGACTCCGAAGGCAGCCACGTCTGCCCTTGTCTTAAAGGTTTCGAAGGACCAATGTTTGCGCCGATGCCGGTGGTGTTATTCGCTCGACGACTTTAAATAAAACTTCGATAAAAGTTTGACTGTAATATAATGTACAATTATATAGGCTCTGATTGAAAGCAAGGAGAGTGTGGCCGTTTAGATAGTTACAGAAGTGGTTGTATATTTGTTATGTCAAAGTAAGTGACCAGCGAGATCTCTAGTTGGTTTAGGTAGGGATAAACCTACACATGTGTAGCACCATGATTGGCGCATTCAAAGCCCCCCTCATACAAACCGTGCCTGACGGGCGCGTTTTGCTACTGCTAATGAAATAGATACCTATAATTAAGTTTATACACAAAAAAGAGTTGCGTTCGCAACAGTCGTCATGGGTGTCACTTTCTGGATATTCGAGGGTGCAGAATCTAAAACTGATGTCCATTTTGGAATCCAAAATGGCAAACATGGCTTTATTCCGAAAAGTTCTCATGGGTGTCACTTTCCGTGTATTCGAGGGTGTCGATTCCAAAAATGATGTCCATTTTGGAATCCAAAATAGCGGAAATGGTTTTTTCCTAAAAATCGTCTTAGATGTCACTTTTTGGGTTTTTGAGGGTGAGATTCCTATAATTATGTCAATTTTGGAATCCAAAATTGTGGACATGACCTTTATTTTCGTAATAGTCGCCATGGGTGTCAATTTCTTGGTAATAGAGAGTGCAGAATAAAATCGAAGTCCATTTTATAATCTAAAAAGTTGCACATTCCAACAATGATGTTAATATTGGATTCTAAAATTTATTTTAAGTATTTCATACCAGATTTGCATACAGTTTGACAGCAAGGAATCAAAGCACTATACAATTTAAAATTATAGTAGGTAGGTAGGTGTGAAAAATAATCTACAAAATGATAAATCTAAACATCAAACGTCTCGGTGGTCATTGATCGTATATTTCAGAAAAAGATATCAGACAAAAAAAAGATACGCGGAGCATTTTGAACAACCTTGTGAAGCCGGTTTTTAACCGTGCCTAATAAGTTAAGAATACAAAGTAAACCATTCAAAAACGACGTTCATGTAGCTGAGCTGTCAATATCATATATGTAATAGGTCAATCCGTAGAGTATTTCTTTGTTGCAAAAGGTGGTGTAGAAGATTTTTTTTATATTGTTTAAGGGTTCCGTTTTTGCCATTTTGGCAACGGAACCCTAAAAAGGCCCTCTAGGCATTGTACCGAGTATGCTGGCGGTATTTCCTCATTGAACTGCAATGCTGATGCGTTGCACGAGAAAACCGCCAGCTCTTCGATTACTGTTATGATGATACTAATGCTGAAATAACTCTCGATTCTGTAAATTCCTATAATTGAGGAGCTAAAGCCTATAGTTAAATTCAAAATTGATACTCAGAAGCTTAAAAACCACTAACTTGAAATAACTTACAAAGTTGAGGAAAGCCTCGTTTTCGACCATGTTTTTTCTCTTATGTCGCTGAACTGAAGTGTTATGTATTGGTACTTATTAGACGCATAATTTCATGTTCTTTAATTTCTTAGTGAGTTACTTTTAGCTAGGATGCACCGTGTAGAATCTACGAGTGAGAAACCAAAAAAAGTCTCAAAATTTCGAGGATTTGTGGCTGCCAAAAGTTGTCTCGTATGAGCATTTTTGATATTTGCTCGGTTGTATCGATGTAAAAAAAAAAAACTTCTACACCACCTTTTGCAACGTAGGTACCTCCCCGTGCTTTGAACCCCTACGGACTGGCCTATTAAACGTTTTATGAAATAAGCGATATCATAACATAACGATATATTTCGTTATGATATCGCTTTTTTAGCGTTAGTGTTAAACAATATCGTTATAACAAAATTAGTATTCTCCATAACGATATTAATATCATAACAGAATGAATATCATAGCATAATAAAATACGGTCGAATAACGTTATAATATCGTTTTAAAATGGGTAGCCTACGGAGCCTACATTACGTTATATATTATATCGCTTATAAAAGTATCGCTTTATATATTGGTTTAGATTTATAACGTTATAATTGATACCGCTTTACAGCGCGTCAAATATCGTTTTAAGTATAATGCTTTAAAAAGCTTAAAGGAAAAATAACGTTATAAACGATAGCGCTATGCGAGAAAGCGCTATTTAAAGGCCTGATAGAAGTTACTGTACTTCAGTGCCTCAAGCTTTTAAATCTTTATTACATCTTTATTACAACCACGTATGATGTCACTCCATCCAACGCGATCAAGGGCCAAGTGATTAATGCCATTAAAATATAAATATTTTTTTACTTTTAATTGCACATTTTGAACAAATTCTGTTTTTAAAAATATATATTTTTGATATTTTTTTAAATAAATTTTCGTTTTTTAACTTTGGAATTTATTGCCATGTTTTGATACTTTTTTCCCGTACTGTTTTATTTCGGTTACAAATTCATAAATTGTATCGATTTCTGACAACTTACGCCCTTATCATCAGAATCGAAACCAATGATTTGACCACTATACTAGATTTTAAAAAAATCCAGTAGCCATCTTCCGGCTCCATTATGAGACCCTCGCCATCATGTGCAATGGTAAGTGCTGACGATAACAAAACAAACGAGCTTAACCTCGACTATCAAAGCACTTTCCGTCATAGAGTTCCAGTGGCCATCTTTCGACTCCATCATGAGACCCTCGCCAACATGTGCAATGGTAAGTGCTGACGAAAACAAAACAAACGAGCCCAAACTCGACTATCATAGCACTTTCCGTCATAGAGTTCCATTGGCCATCTTCCGGCTCCATCATGAGACCCTCGCCATCATGTGCAATGGTAAGTGCTGACGATAACAAAAAAAACGAGCTTAACCTCGACTATCAAAGCACTTTCCGTCATAGAGTTCCAGTAGCCATCTTTCGACTCTATCATGAGACCCTCGCCAACATTTGCAATGGTAAGTGCTGACGAAAACAAAACAAACGAGCCCAAACTCGACTATCATAGTACTTTCCGTCATAGAGTTCCAGTAGCCATCTTCCGGCTCCATCATGAGACCGTCGCCATCATGTGCAAGGGTAAGTGCTGACCATAAACAAACAAACGAGCCCAACCTCGACCATCATAACACTTTCTATCATAGAGTTCCAGTGGCCATCTTCCGGCTTCAGCATCAGATCAGCTAAATGGTGACAAAGTATTGCATTGTCACCAAACATACATAAGTATTCCAAATTTCAGCTCAATCGGATAACGGAAAGTGACTGAAAACTGGATTGCAAATTTTGACGGACAACTTACATACTCGTATTTACATATATAGAGGTACGAACAGTGCAAGTTAAATAAAAAAAACGTATGATAAAACAATATGGCGCCTATTTTTTCCGATTCTCACTTCGGATTCGTTCGTATTGTATTGATAACTTACTCTGTATTTAATTTGGAAACTCATTGACTCGAGTTTGTTTGAAGACTCGAGTGGTTTTAGAGACTCAAGTCGTCGGACAGATGACTCACGCTCGACTGGACTCTAGACTCGGGAGTCTTCGAGTTCCCCGAGTCCCGTATATTTGAGTCGAGTCTCCTGAATCAGGACTCTAGAACTCTAGTCTTTTACAACACTAATTTAGACCGATAACTTAATTCTAAAGTAGCGTAAAGGGTGAATTGCAAAAAATGTGTAGGTAGTTACATAGTTAAAGGCCTTAATCGCGAATCTACGCTTAAACTTTTTAAACTACGCTTATAATTTTTTTCCCCTCAAAGGTAACTCATTCAAATATTGATGTTGTATTTCACTTAACTACGTTTCTGATTGTCACCAGTGTTCATCATATGTCAGATTAAACAAAGATACATTAACGAACATTGCAAAATTATTGAAATATGAAATATTCTTGTCAGCCAAACAACCGTGTTCTCGAATTCATATTGCTGCGAGTTTTTTAACAGTTTCACGTCACAATATGAATTCCAACGTAAAACTGGTGAATAACTAGCTTTTAGTTGTTCTCGTTTCATAATAATATTCACAGTTACGATTTGCGAAGTGAATTCGCTCACAGTAAACCGCCGACGTGGTATAAAAAAAAAGGCCAAGTGCGAGTCGGACTCGCGCACGAAGGGTTCCGTATTATTTATAAAAAACTATTTTATTCTGTGTTTTTAGTATTTGTTGTTATAGCGGCAACAGAAATACATCATCTGTGAAATTTTCAGCTGGAACTATCACGGTATCAGTAAGATACAGCCTGGTGACAGACAGACAGACGGACGGACGGACGGACAGACAGCGGAGTCTTAGTAACAAATAAATAAATAAATATTACGGGACAATCTTACACAAATCAACCTAGGCCCACGGTAAGCTCAGTAAGGCTTGTGTTGTGGGTACTAGGCGATGATATATAAGTATAATATATACATACATATAGATACTTATATACATATATAACATCCATAACTCAGGATCAAATATTCGTGATAAATACACAAATAAATGCCCTGACCGGGATTCGAACCCGGGACCTCCAGCTTCGTAGGCAGAGTCACTACCCACTGGGCTACGGAGGAGTAATAGGGTCCCGTTTTACTCTTTGAGTACGGAACCCTAAAAAACCATGTGTAAGTCTTTTTGGGAAGCTGTATAGGTACTTGTATTGCACGTAGGGCAGTTCACTTGATGATCTGCGTTTGCACTCTGGACCCGTGGTCGTATATTTAATTCAGAACTACAGTATTTTTGCCATATTTTGAGCTAAGTTGCTTGAAATTAAGAGGTCTCGTTTCGTTAGGCGTGACGGATGAGGTGAGGCGCATTAGCGCGTTCCGAATAGCCCAGGGCCCAGGGGACCGATTTTTGACTTTCGAGCGCTCGACTTTTTTCACTCGAAAACTGTCAAAAACGATGAAATGCTTTTTTTGAAATACGAGCGATAGAAAATTCAAAAACGAGTGGTATTGACCACTTGTATTCAATTATATCGGTAGAAAGTAAGTGCATACAATTTGGACACTTCACTTGTACTCATTTAATTTTGGACTGACAATGAACTTAGAAAGAGACAAATAAATATACCTACCTTCTGATTCAATTGATTGATTGGCTGGTGTACGATTATAGTACATTGTGATACAAGTGAGCTATGTTGATTATTACATCAGAGGCGGAATTATCACGCAAACCGCAGGTGAGCGTGATAAGAGAGCCGAGGGTGTAATTATCAAAGCTCACGCGTTTCATACGACGTTTTTCAACACATTTGCGAGTAGAAAATTATTTTCATAAAATGAAAATGTTACAGGCTCCAAAGCTATTTTCTTTAGTTATTGATGACAACAGGTTTTTACTTACATAATTGTACTTACAATACTTACATCTCCAGGATTTTTCAGTGGCGTCAATTCTATTTATCACTTTTCTATTCACCAAGAGTTAACATTTTTAATAATAACCAAACACGCATCAACAATGATTAAAAATATTTTAGAAAATACCTATAATGGCGCGCAACTATATTTTTTCGTGAAGTTCGCGCAGCGCAGTGCGCGCGCAGGTGATAAAGCGAGGCTTAGATGAAATATCTAAACAGCCAGTACAAAATAAAATAAATACTTTCGTATTCAATATAAATTGATGTAAAATGTTATCAAACGTTAATAATTTTACTAAATTAAACGTTTCTATATCATATCCAAGAAGAAATAATCAATTAATTCACAAGAAGGATTTAATTTGTTCAGTCAAGTAAGAATCCATTTGCCGAGAATTAAAAAAAAACCTGTATAACCCGGTGAATTTAAGAATGCGCCGAGTCCATACAAACATAATCGGGATATAACTATAAAACACGCGTGTTTAATACCCAGGATTATGAGCCTAAAAGCAGCAAAATCTTTACAAATAAAGATGTTGCTATAAATGTTCACTTTTAAACACCTTGTTTTGGTACAAGTCGCTCTTCGAAGAGTGCTATTATCTCGAAAAGTAGGGCTTTTACTAAACCTTAAAGTCGATTTTCTGGACTAGTCTAAGGTGCCCTATTCGTGGTTAGAAGGTTGACCATTAATTACCGGACAACCTGTACATAGTAGGGTTGGGGACTCTAATTTTATTATTACTCCGAAAGAAAAAATATGCCTAATACCGAAGTTCTAATCAAATATCTCAAAAAATTACCAAGATACTAAGCGTTTTAATATTGCTTGATAGAGAGAGAAAACGCTTGAGACCCGTGACATCACGAGTCTCCAGCGTCATTTCATGTCGCTCTTATAACTTTGGACACTTATAACTTTGTGATTATTTATTGTCTTGTGTTACTTTTTTCTCCATGTGACTATTTATTTTAAATCCTTTTTCGAAAAAATTCAACATTATTGATTATTTTACTTGGAGTGTCTATTGTGCAGGAAACCACACAGGGATTTTTTTTTTATTTGAACTGTTTTTTTTTATTTTTTATTACATACTTCATCATACCGATGAGGCTTAATCTCATTCTTAGTAATTATACATTACTTATTTCAATATAATTTAACTTAATAGTGTTAATTATCTACTAACATTTTCTTACATAGTTTTATCAGACTTTATTTGTATTAAGTCATATGGAAGTCTATTTAAAACGCATGGCAATGCGTTTGTCCAAACTCTTTTGCCATACTCATTGTTAGTAGTGTAGATGGAATTACAAATGGTGAGGGGTATGTTAGCTTGCGCAATGTTTTTGGTCTACGTTTGACAGTTAATTCAGGGATTTTTCCACTACATTGGGTCACAATGGCTAGGTCAACCTTGTCACGAAATGGCAATACCCTGCAGTATTTAAATAGATTTTCATAATTATTTGTATACATATATATTATATCTTATTTTCAAGGGTACAATATTTTTCAGTTATCTTATTTGCAGATTATGAATGTTATTTAAGTATGTTTTATATGTTCTGCCGTAACTGGACAAGCCATAACTTATTTATAACAGAGTCCGCCATCGACAAATAAAGCAACCTCAGAGTCCTATAAGGCAGTTATAAGTGTAAGCAGAAATTAAATGAAATATTTATTATTAACATATACAGACAGACATTCACAAACATAACTGTGGTCCCACACTAGGCTAGGCCTGTCCCGTGGAGACCAAGACAAATACTGATTAACTGTCCATGCGACTTAGCATGAAAACAAGACAAAGTAAAAAGAGAAAAGAGAAAAAAAATTATAAACTAACAATTAATTCATTATATTAGGGTGCTTGTCTGCGGTGATGTATGTGTATGTGTAGTGTGTAGTGTATGTATGTAATGTATGTGAGTGTATGTTATGATATTACATTAATGATTGTTTCCGATTGCTCGTAGTTCCAAGGTAACAATAGAGATTGGATTTTAAGTTTTGCCTCTAGGACACTGCTTCTTCTTAGGTCAATACGTTTAGCAAATGTGTTATAGATGTGCGGAAGTAGAAATGTATGAAAACGCAAAGCAAATTTAGTTTTTAGTAAAGGAGTAGAGTAGGCACTTTGAAGATTCTTTTCTTTATCATATCATTATATGACGGTAAATTTAAGGTAGACTTATGCACGTTTATGGAAGCCCGTAGCAGGAACAACCTTCGTACACTGAGGACCTGTGCCTCTCTATACAAGTGTCTTTGCAAGTCCTCCCCAGGCTAGAATGCAATAATTTAGTATTGACTGGCATAGTGCGAAATAAACAGACTTTAGAAGTTGTCCGTTAGTAGCTTCTCTCAGTAGCTTCATAGTATAAATTAGCTTACGAACCCTAGCTGCAGAAAGACAAATGTGCTTTTTGAAATTTAAATTCTGGTCTAACACCACACCCAAATACTTGAGGGAGTCTGATTTTTGGATGCTTTTACATTTGCAGTTCTGGTCAATTGAAACACAGCTCTCAGTGTGAATTTTGAAGCTAGCAATAGAGGATGGGGGACTAGATAATGCGGTTTTATGGAAGCATAGAAATTGTGTTTTTTCTGCATTTAATGTGAGAAGATTTTGGTTTACCCAGGCTGATATATGTCTAAGTCCTGATATTGCTGTATCTTGGACATTTTGCCATGAATGACCGCTGAAAACAATAGCAGTGTCGTCCGCATAGCACACAAAATCACTATTCGGAATTTTCAGGGACATTATGTCATTTAAATATGCCAGAAAAAGGGTAGGGCCCAAAATGCTTCCCTGTGGGACCCCAAATGAGATATTTTTTTCACTACTAAGCAAGCAAAACTCTAACGCATTGGCATATGTTGGTTAAATAGCTACTAAACCAATTTAAAGCAGTACCCCGTATGCCAAATCCTTCTAACTTACGAAGTAATATGGGAATCGAAACCGTATCAAAGGCCTTGGCGAGGTCTAAAAATATGCCAATACAGTTTCGACCTTCATCTAAATGAGAGACAACAGTTTCCGTCAAACGTGTTACCGCGTCCTCCGTTGATTTTCCTTTTCGGAAGCCAAATTGCAGATCAGAAAGTAGATTATGATTTTCAAAAAAGTTTGTAAGGCTAAGTAGGCTTTAAGAAGAGAAATCGGGCGGTAATTACTGGGAATATCTTTGGGTCCACTTTTATGTATCGGGATGACAGTAGCAGTTTTCCAACTCTGTGGAAATTTGCCTGTGGATATGCTAAGGTTAAATATTGCAGCTAAGGGTTCCGATATAATGTCACCAATTCCCTTAAGAATGTTGTTACTAATACCGTCTATCCCCGGGGCACTTTTAACGTCCAGTGACTTAATAAGGTTGAAGACTTCGTGTTTATCAGTAGGCTCGATAAAAAATGAAGTAGAATTTGTGTGGCAGATACTTATTTTAGATGCAAGAGCTTCCTGAGTTTCATTGGTTTTTGTTAAAATACATTTTGTTAGATTTGAAGTATACATAGTTAACACAAAATTGATCTGAGTTTATTACATACTTGGTCGACGTGTGGACACCAGTTAAATTTGTTATCTATTTTCAATCCTAGGTAAATGTGGTCGCTTACAACATCGAGACAGTTACAACGGTGAACGTATATGCATTAATTTGGTTTTGTTGTAGTTAATGGATAAGCTTACATCATGAGCCCATTTGCACATCAGGTCGAAGTTTTGTTGCATAATATTTTGTGCAGTCTCGACATTCTTATCTGCCACAATGAGACAAGTGTTTACCAGCAAATTGGTATACAAAGCCCTGCTAAAATATCCTACACATATCGTTGACATTTAATAAGTACTCAGTTGGCCCCAATATGGATCTTTGGGCTGTACCATTTTTTGTGGGAATCATTTCACTCAGTTTGCCAGCTATACTAACAGCGTTATTCTATTAGTGTGGTAGTTTTTAAGAATATCCCTGTACTTATACCATTTTGCTGCATTTTTTTGAAAAGTGTGTGATAGTTCAAGGTATCGAAAGCTTTACTAAAGTCTATCATTATGGCTAATGCCTGTTGATTATGATTGAAATAAGTAAAACTACCACAATATTTCCGTTTGATATATGTAGATACTAGATACTCGTATAAGAAAAAATGTAGATGAATTTGTATATGTATGAGGTATACTTGGCTTTAGTCTGTCATCATGATTACAATAAGTAGGTACTTATAGAATCATTTTGTGAGTTTCATAAATCGACCCAATTAAGGAAGTTTGGTTCACATTGGACTCGCTTTTTAAATCTTTATACAACGAGATGCTTACCGCTCGTTATCCTTTGATGGCAAAGGTTAGGTACCTACGATACCCTAAGAATTTACTAATGATGCAAAGTATATTTATGGGAAAACGAGCAAAAAAATGTGTCATCTTCTTTAGCGAAAGTACCTAATACTTATCCGTATAAAGTGGCAGTGAATTTATATCAAGCTTCCATAAAGCATGGAATTGTTATGCTTATTTTTTGCCGGACTACGACAGTGCCGATAGGAAGGGATATTTTAGCAGTCAGTTTGTATTTAAGTGTGTTCCACCGTACCGTTTTTAAGATACTGATGAATGAGGTGTCAATCGAGTAGAAATTATGCTCCGGGTGACACAGACCACGTCATTTTGTATGAAAAAAAAACCAGTATATTTTACGTAGTCGGGATACAGTTTTTTGAACTGTTTTATGGTGGTTTAGGGTTAAAACCAGCATAAATAGCGGTGTAACTGGTGTAAGCTCACCGGACTACGAGAACACCCGGCGCTGCATGCAGCGCAACACCGGAGCCATTGGCGAGCCATCTGCACTCCCCGGCAGTGACATAATAGCGGTCACGATCCGAGGCATTACGGTCCCTTAATGGATGAGACTGAATGAATGAGGGTTAAAACCTACCTTTAAAGATCTTGAACCTTTAATTTAAAGAGTCTTACCATAGAGTAAATAGACTCACAATGCCGAACAAAAATGTCTAGAAATGTGCCCCAAAATTACAATTCTAACTATATTTCAGTAGTTGCTAATACTTAGCGTTGACTTATAACCTGCATCAAGATTATCTCCACTTATAATAAATCTCTAAATTAAAAAAAGAATCAGCCAGTTTGAAACTAAGCTTTGCGCGGTTCGAATGTTCTCAGCATCCCATGAACGGAAAAATATGAAACATTTTATATAGGTACATTATTATTCTAGCTGCAACTTAGGATAGTTTTTATCCGACTGCGACAGTTAATTAATTTTCCGAAATATACGACTTCATTTAATTTTTCATTTATTTTTATTGAAATCAAACGCTGCTCCAACTGTCAGCTATAAGAACCGTCAAATTTTCGTCAAAATGGCGGAATTGCTTTGCCTTTCACTTATTAATAATTTAAATCCCGTCTACGATAGACCTTTACGAGACAAATGCTAAAATATAAACCATAAAAAAATATTCGATTCTGATATGAGAACTTATATGCGCAAATGTCGTTTTATGTCGTAATTTCAATAAATGAAATCAACAAATTTGAACAATATAATTAACACGAATTTGTTTTTTTTGAATGACAATGGCACGCGCTCGGCGCATTCAGCCAAAGTACCTGCGGCGCTACCACGAAAACCGATACTCAATGTTCATATATTTGCATCCCTGTCACTCGAGTATGGTTAGTGCGATAGAGATAGAGATACCCGAATATTTTCGAATTCCGAAGTTCGTGGTTATAGCTCAGGAATCGAAAATATGGTAAATAATCATAATGTATTTTCTCGAAAACGAATTTAAAATAAATATAGTCAAATGGAGAAAAAAACAAAGCAAGAGGTTATATAGGTAATGATTAAGTTATAAGAGTCCAAAGTTTTAAGAGGGGGTATGTTCTGTCCCTTTTCCGCAAAACGCACCTTCATATGAAACGATTGTTTTTTACTATGACGCTCGAGTATATTGACGTCACAGTCCCTCATCGTTTTCTCACTCTAACAAGCGACATTAAAACGGATGTAGCTTCATAATTTTTTGAGATATTTGAATGGGAGTTTCATTATCTTCTATCTATTTATACATAATAAATGCCTATGTCCTGACTGACTTATTCACTCACTCACTCATCAACGCACAGCCGAAACTACTAATCTTAGAGAGTTGATTTTTGCACAGTATGTTGCTTTTATAACGTGGGCTAGGGATAAAAAGGGATTTTTGAAAATTCTACCCCTAAGGGGGTAAAATAGGGGTGCAAATTTTGTATGGGGGAAACAATATTTTTTTTAAATAGAGACTTAAAACTTTGTAGAAAGATTAGTCATCAGAATACAAATTAAGTACTTTCAGCTTTTTAGAAAATTCTACCCCTAAAAATAGGGGGCTAAAATAGGGGTGCAAAGTTTGTATGTGGGAAACTATTTTTTTAGCTAGAGTCCTAAAACTTTGTAGAAAGATTATTTAAATACAAAGAAAGTACTTTCAGCGTTTTGGAAAATTTCACCCCTAAGGGGGTAAAATAGGGTGCAAAGTTTGTTTGGGAAAAACATATTTTTTTTTAATAGAGACTTAAAATTTTGACGAAAATTTACTTATTAGAACATGAAAAATACTACATTCGGCGTTTTACAAAATTCATTCCCTAAGGGGGTTAAAAAAGGGTGCAAGGTTTGTATGGGGAACACTTTTTCTGAGCTAGACACTTAAAACTTTGTAGAAAGATTACTTATAAAATACAAAAAAAAAGACTTTCAGCGTTTTGAAAAAATCTATCCCTAAGGGGGATAAAAAGGGGTGCAAAGTTTTTATCAGGGAAAGTTTATGTTTTTGAGTTAGTGACTTGAAACTTTGTAGAAAGATTACTTATTAAAATACAAAAAAAGAACACAAATCGTTTTAGAAAATTCCACCCCTAATAGAGTTAAAAAGGAGAGCAAGCTTTGCATGGGCAACACTTTTTTTTGAGTTAGACTTAAAACTTTGCAAAAAGATTACTTATTAGAATACTTAAAAAAAAACTCCATCCCTAAGGGGATCCTTAAGAAGGGTAGCCAGTGTTGTGTGGGAAAAACTTTTTTTTTACTAGACTTAAAACTATTCAAAATGTTACTTATTAAAATTAATAATAAAGTACTTTCAGAGTTTTAGAAAATTCCACCCCTAAGGGGGTTAAGAAAGCTTTGTATGGGCAACACTTTTTTTGAGCTAGAGACTTAAAAGTTTACGAAAAAAGTTATTTCAGCGATTAGAAAAATTCAACCTCTAAGGGGGTTTAAAAGGGGGTTCAAATTTTAAATGGCGAGCAATAAAATTTTAAAGTGTGAGTAAGAGATTTTTAACTTCGGTCTTATTCTGTACGTTAAAAGACTACAAAACTGATTTCAGAGTTTTTCCAAATTCATCCCCTAAGAGTGTTAAAATTGGTTCAAAGTTTGAGTATTTCAAGGCATTTTTAAAGTATGAGATTTTTAACTTTGGTTTTAGACTGTTTGTTCACAAACTAGAAAATGAACATCAACTTTTTTTTTAATTATCCCCTAAAAGAGGGTTCAAATTTTGTATTGAGAGAAATCATTTTCTAAGACGATAAAAAGTTCTACGCGGACGAAGTCGCGGGCAACAGCTAGTGTTTCATAAAAAAAGAACTCAGTTTTTTAGACCTTAAGCACCATATTAGCAAATCAACATCAACAGATAATAGTAGATTGTACAACAAGTGCATAAAACGCACGATGAGTCGAACAAACGACGTGCGAATAGAATAGAAAGTTCTTTATTGTTTTTCTTTTCGGTGTTACAATCATGTCCGCTAAACGGGTGTGTCCTTAATGGAATATGTCTTAAAGATCTGGACATTTATTTTATATCGTGTAGCAAATTTACAGCTCACAGATGAGTGTAACATAATGATGTTTTACTTCGCTTTTTATTTTAAAGTCGTTTGGTTTAAATAAATCGTCTCGACTGTCGCGTGCTATGACTGCAGCCCATTTTGCATGTTGCTGAGGATTTCTTGGAAATCTTAAATATGAAAACCATATAACGTAGGTCAACGTCATAAAAAAAGTATCTAATACCGACTCCTTAGATTTATGTTCATCGACGTATGTCATTTGAACTAACAAACCTAATTATTTAAAACATGTTTAAACTATTCAATTATAAAGTGTTTACACAAATTCCGTTACGTTATCAAGAGAACTTACTGCAATAAATATATCCCATCTTTTTTTCTGTTTTTTTGTCGGTATTTACGCAGTTTTTGACTGAACATTTAGTCATATCTGACAACCAACAAGTCTCACGGTCGAAACCAGACTAATCGCAAAAGAGCCGGCCAATTCCATCAGCCGGTTCTTTTGGACTGCCATTTTTTTCGGCTGATTGTGTATCTAGTTAAATATACTAAATCAATGGTCACAACTATTTCTTTATTATTTATATTGTAACAATTTAACCTATGAAATAAGGTGTCAGTTATAAGTACCTACATATTACCTAACTAGCTTTTGCCCGCGACTTCGTCCGCGCGGAATTCGTTTATATCGTAACTTTCTCCCCCCTTTTCACCCCCTTAGGTGATGAATTTCCAGATAAAAACTATCTTTAGTAAGGACTCTTTGGGAAGGCCCCGGAATTCAAAGAATTTCTATACCAAATTTCATCTCAATCGGTTCAGCGGTTTAAGCATGAAAAGGTAACAGACGGACAGAGTTACTTTCGCATTTGTAATATTAGTATGGATTGTATGAAGGAAAGGGTATAGATGCATGTAGGCTTTTTTTCAGTATTATTTTGCATATTCTCATATCACACGGCCGTAAGGACCTTTTCTACTAAACCGTAGGATTAAATTAACTGACTTGTAATTTAAACATTTTATATTAAAAATAAAAATACTTCAACAAAATGTTACATCTAATAGTTTTCAAAATAGCCATAACAAAACGTCTTTTTTACCCCGTTTTTGAAAACATCTTCAAAACTAAGGCCGCCATAAGGTACCTTTACCCTTGGAACGTCACATACATATATTTACTTATGTAATGTTCATATTCCCCAGGACTCCCCATTACAGCTATACCGTAAATGGGTTCAATCCAAATTTTCACCCCCTATTTCACCTCCTTAGAGGATGATTTTCGGGATAAAAACTATCCGTTGTCATTCTCCAGGACTCAAACTATCTCTATACCGAATTTCATCTAAATGGGCTACATCCAAATTTTCATCCCAATTACACCCCCTTAGGGGATGATTTTCGGGATAAAAACTATCCTTTGTCCTTCCTTAACTATCATTATACCGTAAGTGGGTTCAATCCAAATGTTCATCCACCATTTCTCACCCCCTTAGGGGATGATTTCCTCCTTTTATGTGTTCCGGAATAAAAAATATTCTATGTTCTTTCCTAGGACCCTACCTCTCTCTATACCAAATTTCATCTAAATGGGTTCTATTCAAATCTTCAACCCTCATTTCACCACCTCAGGAAATGATTTTTCGGGATAAAAACTATGCATTGTCCTTCCCTAGGACTCCTATCTATTTACCAAATTTCATCTAAATGGGTTTTATCCAAATTTTCACCCCTATTTTATCCCTGAGGGGATGACTTTCGGGATTAAAACAATCCGTTGTCATACTCCGGGACTCAAACTATCTTTATACCAAATTTCATCAAAATGGGTCACAACCAAATTTTCACCCCCAATTAAACCCCCTTATGGAATGATTTTCAGGAGTAAACTATCCTATGTCCTTCCCTAAGACCTTAACTCGCTATACCGTAAATGGGTTCCATCCAAATCCATCCATCATACCCCATTTCACCCCCTTAAGAGATGATTTCTGGACTAAAAATTATATTAAGTCCTTCCCCAGGACTCTGAACTATCTCCATACCAAATTTCATCTAAATCGGTTCTATCCAAATTTTCACCCGTCATTTCACCCCCTCAGGAGATGATTTAGGATTAAAACTATGCATTGTCCTTCTCTGGGACTCCTTTTATCTCTTTACCAAATTTTAACTAAATGGGATTTATCCACATTTACATCCCTATTTCATACCCTTGGGGGATGATTTTCGGGATTCAAACTATCCATTGTCATTCTCCGGGACTCAAACTATATCTATACCAAATTTGATCTAAATGGAGTACATCCAAAATTTCACCCCCCATTTCACCCCCTCAGGGAAAGATTTCCGGAATAAAAACTATCCAATGTCCTTCCTCAGAACTTAAACTACCTCTAAACCAAATTTCATCAAAATGGGTTACATCCAATTTTTCACCCCCCCATTTTACCCCCTAAAGGGAAGATCTTCGGGATGAAACCTATCCTTTAACCTTCTCCGGGACTCAAACTAATCATATACCAAATTTCATCCAAATCGGTGCAGCGGTTTAAGTAGCTCCATACAAATTTCCACCCCCCATTTCATCCCCTTAGGGGTTGATTTTCAGGATAAAAACTACCCTAAGTCCTTCCCCAAGACTCAAACTATCTCTATACCAAATTTCATTTTAATCGGTTCAGCCGTTTTCACGTGATGCGCGGTCACATAAACAGACAAACAGATAAACAGATAAACAGACTAACAGATAAACAGATAAACAGACAAACAGGCAAAAATTCTAAAAACTGTTGGAACGTGTTCTGTTATCGATTCTTAGTATCCCTAGCCAATTTTTTTTCGAATATCTTCCATGTACAGACTTTCGACCCTCTTCAGCTTTATTATATGTATAGATAGATACTTGCAACCAGAGATGAAAAGTGAATTCTCATATTAGAAGCCAAAGGGTGTTGACTCAGAATGTATTTTTAACCGACTTCAAAAAAGGAGAAAGTTATATGTTCCACTGTATGTATTTTTATAATTTTTTTATTTAAATCGCCAATTTCTCCGTCAATTGTGGACCGATTTCCAAAATTCTTTTTTTGTTCGATAGAGTATACTTAAGAGGTGGTTCAATTGTCACTAATTTAGGATCTGATGATGGGATCTCAGGGAAATTGAGGGCAACCCTCAAATTTTATAGGCACTCGTGTAGTGATTATGGTATTTTCTATTATAACTAGTGTATTTACACTCGGAAATCGTAATTTTGGTGAAGTGGAACTGATGATGAAGACCACAGATGACTTATGGAACTCCTCAAAGATGTAAAGTAGGTACGTCAAAGATTCTAACATGATTCGGTTGAAGTAGCAACTAATGAAGTGATAATTCTGAGATCCTTGAGGAATCGACGGAACTCCTCAAATATTATCAGCCCACATATAGCGACTTGGATTTTTTCTGTAATAATCAACGCATTTGCTCTCGGAAAGCAGTTCATGTGGTAAATTGGAAAGGAAATGTGGAAATTTTCATGTACCATGTGGCTTGGTTCAGTACTTCGGTACTGAATTGAAGTCGGTTTAAACTTTGTTTTTAAACTAATTATTACTCCAAAATAAAGAAGACAAACAAAGTGACGAAAATCCCATTCAGATATGTCAAAAAATTACGAACCTACAAGCCTACAACCGTTTTAATATTGCTTGTTACAGAGAGAAAACGCTAGGGGATCGTGACGTCATGATCCACGAGCATCATAATAAGCAAATGACAATCGTTACATAGGAAGTTGCGTTTTACGGAAAAGGGACAGAATATACCCTCTTTAAACTTTGGACACTTATAATGATCACCCCTCTGGTATTTGATATAAGTATTCAAATGTAATAAGGCCTTTATTTCGTTTCGAAGGGGAGGTAGGTAGGTACGTTGTTTATTTTTTTACTTACAGTCGCCATCACATACATCGGAGCAAACAAGCACGTCACAAACATCGGAACACACCTCTATTTACAAGGCATTAGGGTGCATGTGCCGATATTTTTGAACACCTATAGTGTACCGATGTATGTGATGGCGACTGTACATCAGGCAACAAGGCCCATATTTACAAATACTTTACAGACTAACATACCTACGTATCGATATACCTACAAAATTTTAATTAAATAAATAAATAAATATTAGCGGACAATCTTACACAAATCAACCTAGTCCCAAACTAAGCAAAGCTTGTACTATGGGTACTAGACGACGATATAGATACTTATATAGAGAAATAAATACTTAAGGTGGTTCGATTGCCATACAAAACGTTATTTGACATTCGCAGGCTAACGGCGTGATATTTTAAGAAACTTATGTAACAAACTTTCATAAATTGTCTTCCCATTTGCGCCAAATTCCCCCTTTCCTAGAATAAACTTGTAGGTATAAACTAGATTAATTTGAGAAATTGGTTTGGAACGTGATATTTTGGAAAAACTATTTTTCTCAAATTAATCTAGTATATACAAGTTTATTCTAGGAAAGGGGGAATTTGGCGCAAATGGGAAGCCAATTGATGAAAGTTTGTTGCATAAGTTTCTTAAAATATCACGCCGTTAGCCTGCGAATGTCAAATAACGCTTTGTATGGCAATCGAACCACCTTAAATACATAGAAAACATCCATGACTCAGGAACAAATATTGCACAATAACACGATAAGGGTGGGTTGCACCAAACCGCCCATACCTATTCGTAAGCGGTGTTCTTTAAAATCTGAATCTATGTAAAGTTTGACCGGTTTCTATGGAACGCAAGCTGCCGTCGCCATATTTAACGTAGATCGGTCTGTAATCGTAAGTTGGTGCTAGGTACTAGCTCTAAAACGGCTACGCACGGCGCATCATCTGGGAGTCAAATACGTCGGCCCGAGCTCCTCTTACTTCAAGTTGTTAGTCGTAACTTTTTATTTTTATTTTTTTTATATATTTAGAACACAAACAGTCACATAAACAAAAATATAAAGGGTACACAAAGAGTACCAATAGACATAAATCAAAATACCTGGAGGTTCATTAAGACATAAAAACTTGTTGGAAAGTTGTGGTCGATAGCTTGACAGTCGGCACTCTCACCACAAATAAATTGAAACTCACTCTGTGGCGAGATTCCAACCGCTCGACCCTCAGGATGAAGTTGGTCTACAAACGCACGTACTTACTATACTAGAGCATGAATACCACGATTGAGGAATACCGAAATAACCGAATCTCTTTCCAATATTGCAATCATAATTGAATTAAAAAAAAAAACGATATCAAAGTCATCGGAATTTCGCTATTGAAGATTTTTCGTCAATTTCAAATTGGCACTGCGGCTGCAGAATTCAGGCGTTTTCAATTTTTAGGGTTCCGTAGCCAAATGGCAAAAAATGGAACCCTTATAGATTCGTCATGTCTGTCTGTCTGTCTGTCCGTCCGTATGTCACAGCCACTTTTTTCCGAAACTATAAGAGCTATACTGTTGAAACTTGGTAAGTAGATGTATTATGTGAACCGCATTAAGATTTTCACACAAAAATCGAAAAAAAACATTACGTTTTAGGGGTCCCCATACCCAGAACTGAAATTCAAAAAAAATTTTTCATCAAACCCATACGTGTCATCAAACCCTATCTATGGATAGGTATTCAAAAATGATATTGAGGTTTCTAATATAATTTTTTTCTAAACTGAATACTTAGTTTGCGCGAGAGACACTTCCAAAGTGTTAAAATGTGTGTCCCCCCCCCCCCCCCTCCTGTAACTTCTAAAATAAGAGAATGATAAAACAAAAAAATATATATGATGTACATTACCATGCAAACTTCCACCGAAAATTGGTTTGAACGAGATCTAGTAAGTAGTTTTTTTTTTAATACGTCATAAATCGTAAACCGCAATTTATTTCACGGAACCCTTCATGTGCGAGTCCGACTCGCACTTGGCCGCTTTTTTTTGTAGTCCAGTATGGCAAGTGTGGTATGTTTATCGTCGTCTAGTACCCATAGTACAGTCGCCATCGCATACATAGGTACACTATAGGTGTTCAAAAATATCGTCACATGCACCCTAATGCCTTGAAAATAGAGGTGTGTTCCGATGTTTGTGAGCTGCTTGTATGCCCCGATGTATGTGATGGCGACTGTACAAGCTTTGCTTAGTTTGGGAATTTTGGGACTAGGTCGATTTGTGTAAGATTGTCCGCAAATATTTTTATTTATTGGATTTTATACATTTAAATAAACAGGGTTGAAGTGTGTTGTGGGCGATGGACTAGCAACCTATCACTGCAACATCACATTTTGTCGATCTTTTATACCCACATTTATGCTAAAAGTGGCACTGGAACACAAGTTGCATGTGCTCTGCCTACCCCTTTTAGGGATAAAGGCGTGATTGTATGTATGTATGTATGTATATATGTAAATAAACTACAGGCTCACTCTACCCGCCCATAATAGTATTTTATGCAACTGTTGTATAAGAAGGGTCTTAAAACGAGCGTTTTTAGACCAGTTATACACCGTTGCATACAATACTTTTTCTACGACAAATTTTAAATAAATAGCAGACTACAGAATAGTTAAACTTTTCAGGCAGCAAGTTTTATATTCGTACTTTTGCTACTCACGCAATTTCTTCAGGAGTGCAGGTGTATTAATTTCTTCGACCACTTTAAGAGGAACGTAGGTACACTTGTCTTCACAAACACGAATAAAATCCTTATAGTTTAGGACTAATAGTTTATCATCTTTCGTATTTTCATTTTGAACTGTGTATTTTGGTGGGAAATCGGCAATGTGACACCTCTTGTTTATGGTTTGTTTTTAATTTGTTTGCACTTGCCATCCGAACCAAACCGAATCCGGACCCGGACCGAATTCGAACTGTTACTTTACATAAATAATACCAAGAATTTATAAAACGCGTAATTTAACACACAATATTGATGATGATTTATTATTATTGTAGTAAATAATTTATAATATACAAATGTTAAATCGTAAATAAATACTTTTATTTCGAAATATTTGTTTATATGAAGTTGGCACCACTGCAATATTAGCGGCCGATAAAAAAAAAGTTAAACAGTGCTTTTATGAAAAATGTATGAGCCAAAAAAGTACGCTAAACAGTGCGTTTTTGGGCTATAGAGCGTAGAGTTTTTCGACGTTTTTTTAGTGGTGCTGGTGTCAATGTATTTGAGCTACAGCCTATATAAATGACAGATAACGGTACAGGAGTAGAAAAAATAAATTACAGGCTCACTCTACCCGCCCATAATAGTATTTTATGCAACTGTTTTGTAAGAAGGGTCTTAAAATGCGAGTGGCGTGAGTTGCGATGCGAGCCTTGGCGAGCATCGCAATTAAAGACGCCACGAGCGGTTTTAGACCAGTTATAAACCGTTGCATACAATACTTTTTCTACGACAAATTTTAAATAAATAGCAGACTACAAATTAGTTAGCCTTTTCGGGCAGCAAGTTTTCTATTCGTACTTTTGCTACTCACGCAATTTCTTCAGGAGTGCAGTTATTAATTGCTTCGACCATTTTAAAAGGAACATACACTTTTATCTTCACAAACACGAATACAATCTTAATATTCTAGGACTAACTGTTTATCATCTTTCATCTTTTCATTTTGAATTGTATATTTTTTGGTGGGAAATCGGACATGTGACACTTCTTGTTTATGGTTTGTTTTGTTTTTAATTTGTTTGCATTTGCCATCCGAACCAAACCTAATCCGGACCCGGATCGAATTCGAACTTTATTTTCATAAATAATACCAAGAATTTATAAAACATGTAATTTAACACACACTAGATGATGATTTATTATTATTGTAGTAAATAGTGTATAATATACAAATGATAAATCGTAAATAAAAACTTTTATTTCGAAATATTTGTTTATGAAGGTGGCACCACTGCAATATAGCGGCCGATTAAAAAAAGTTTAACAGTGCTTTTATGAAAAATGTATGAACCAAAAAAGTACGCTAAACAGTGCGTTTTTGGGCCATAGAGCATAGAGTTTTTCGACGACTTATTAGTGGTGTCATTGTATTTGAGCTACAGCCTATATAAATGACAGATAACGGTATAGGAGTAGAAAAAATCCATTATTAGTCGAGTCCCAAACTACACGGCGATATAAAAAAAGTTGGTAGGTACACGTTTCCGCGCCGTTTTGTTAGTGTTTAAAATAGCTTGCGGTGATGTTCGGTGGAAAAATACACTTGCAACTCGCACACTCGCCCGTTTAAAACTAATACCTACTCGGCCTGCAATTTGCCTACTTCCATGCCTCGAGAATAATAAATATACTAAGGTACCGTAAAACAATTACAGTATGATTAATAAAGAAAAGCCATGCATATGACTGTTAATGATTTATTTAACAAACAAAACATAAAAAAAAAAATGTTCTTTAAAGAAAAAATCCAATTTAAAAATGTTGCTAGAGTGGGCCTTATAGGCACCCGGTTGCCTAATAAGGCCCGTCAATAAAATATTGAACATATCCCAAAATTATGGCCGTGTGGCTTCTTAGTCTTGGGTGTGAAAATGAAAAATTGCTATAAAACGCGAATATTTTTTTTAATAAGGAATAAATAACATGTGAGATTCTTTATATCAGCCTGTGTCATTATATTTATGAGTAAGTCAGTTCTTTATTCAATCATTATTTTTTGACGTACCTACTTTTAGTTAGGGAGCCTTACTTATTAGGGCACTTTTACTTCAGTGCAATGAAGTCTTGTAAAAATACATAAATAAATTTAAAATAACAGTAGGTAATAATAATAATAATAACCTATAATTGGATGTTAAACAGATTTACCACCTAATTTCACAAAAAATACAGACAAAATTAATTTGGAATGATATGTAAAGGTTGGACGTTTTAAAAATGTGCCATTTTTTTAACACGACACATCAACTGTATTCTTTTTCAAAATGGCACCGCGTTTTGTTAAAAACTGAAATGTAATTATGTTTGTGACCATCACGAAATTTGAATTATTTTGGACAACATTGACTGCGAGTTTTTAAAGGTCCTAAGGGGCATACGAGTATTAGGAGCCGGGCCTTCCTTGGTTCACCTACCTACCTTATTTATTAATTTTATCTCATGCAATAATTCTATAATAATCAACATGACTCTAATCTTATTTCAGTAGTCAAAGTCAAAGTAATTTATTCTTCAATTAAGGCATATTAAATGCACCCATGAATGTCGATAAACCACCACCGCCGGTTCGGAAAAAAAACCCAGGCCTCGAGAAGAACCGGCGTAAAAAACTCGACGAGGTATAATTTTTTCAAAACAGTATACAATATATAATTTCGGTATCAAAGTATTATAAAATTACATTGCCACAGTAGAAAGCCTATTTACTTATTAGGCGATAGATTTCTAGTGCAGGACTTTAATCATTGCCAAATATCCATGGATCATCATGATGTACCTAATCGTTTATCTTATAACATGCTTTTGATATAAGTGTCTGTTTTACGACAGATTTGAATTTAGAGTAAGTAAGTTCGGTAATGTGTTTTAGAATTTTATTGTAGAATTTTATACAATTTCCCAAGAAAGACTTTTTCGCTTTTCTAGTCTGTAAAAAGTTGTTTTGAGCATCCCTGTGCTTCTGGTAATCTTGAGCCTATCAGTGTTCGTTGGGAAGTTGTATAAATTATTCCTAACATACATTATTATTTCAAATACGTATACGGCAGAATTCTCTTAATAATGACTCACGCGACCCCAAATTATAAATTGCTCTAACAGCCCTTTTTTGTAAGATAAAGACCGTCTCAATATCTGCAGCGGAGTAGTCTGTTAACTACTTCTTATCCTGAGAATTTAGCCTAAAATCAACCACCAAAAGCCATTTCATTGTTACTTCAATAATAGAAGGTAGGTACGATAAATCGTTTCGCAAAAAGTTAATACTAGCTCGTCTTGGGGGTAGGTAGTTACTCCTGATCTTTAGTTAGTCCAATCCGCAGATTAGCTAAGTGAGTTTATACAACACAAAGGGATTAAAAGCGTGCTTATAGGTAGTTAGGCTGATAATTGTTTATATTGTTAATCTTATGGTATCCCTTGGCCAATGTTGATGAAACAATCCTAAGTAGGTACCTACTTGATTCAGTAGGCCCATCGATGTGAGCAGAAGTTTCTGTTGGAATAGATAGAACCACAACGCTGGAGTGGTTTTATATTCCTTTGAATAACAGTAAACAATAAACAAGCCCCTTAATACAACTTAGTAAACATAAAATATTAGGCCTCTGTGACATGAAAAAGGTTTTTTCTATTTATTGCGAGTAAAAAGTGACGGACTAAAGGCCTCCACACACCGGTCGCGGGCGCGGGTCGGGCGCGGGCCCGCGCAAGTTGTAAAACATTGAAACTACACTTCAAACACACATCGAACGCGGGCCCGCGGGACCGCGGCGGGCCACCATTTTAAACATACAAGGGAGATTTGGTTAAAAATAGTGAATTTGAGTCGTTCGTAACGCGTCGTCGTTCATTTGCCGAAGAATCCAGTTTCACTCAAGTATTTTTCTTTCAGTCTACATCCATTTTGGCTGACGATGACACGTTTCTAAAATAATCTTTCAGACAGTGGCGCTAATGGGGATTGAACCGAAACGCCGCTTTATTTTAATTAACCTGTTTTAGTTCTACCTAACATAAGAAGGTATAAAATGTCGCAAAATTAGAAAGTATAGGTACTTGAATTAAAGTGGAACTTATATGGGAATTTTAATGCGGTCGTATTTACGCCACTCCAAACAGAAAAAAATAGATAAATACGTACTTGACACTGCTCGGTAGCTTTATTTTCGTTTATAGCTTTATTTTGCTCTAACTAGTGTTGTTACAATTTAATCTTCGAGTCACGTAAGACTTAGAAAAATATCTACGTACCTTATCACGCAACCAAGCCCTTCTTGTACAAACTTCACGTTGGGATCTCGCGAAATGTTTTATTTTGGGGGCTCTTAAATTAACCAACCAAAAGTCAATATACCACATTCGTTTACCATTGATACCTATTTTATTTTAAATTATTATTTTTATGTAAAACTCACATTAAGAAAAAAACGTAAATAGACCCTTGATGCAATTCGGCAGATGAAGACATGAAGTTGTTTGTGCTACCATACCATAAAATAATTGTGCTTGGTTAAATATATTAGTGTTTTAATTTTTCTTTTCTTTTCTTGTTAGATATTTCTTTTCATTACACCGTAGGTATTAAAGGAAATGTGAAGAGTGTATTCGCCAATAAACTGCCAAGCAGTTTGGCGAAGATTTGTGTACTTATAAGTACATACGCTGTGTAACTATCTGGGTTAAATCAATAAAATAAAAACCGAACTACCTAACCTAAAGCAAATAAAAATAGAATAAAAAAAACCGGCCAAGTGCGAGTCGGACTCGCGCACGAAGGGTTCCGTACCATTATCAATAAAAATATTTATTTTATTCTGTTTTTACAGTCCAAAATTACATATTCAACCCTAGAGGCATGTCTCAGGATTGACTTCATAGCCGCGGGGGACTATAGTATTTGTTGTTATAGTGGCAACAGAAATACATCATCTGTGAAAATTTGAACTGGAACTATCACGGTATCAGTGAGATACAGCCTGGTGACAGACAGACGGACGGACGGACAGCGGAGTCTTAGTAATAGGGTTCCCGTTTTACTCTTTGAGTACGGAACCCTAAAAAGTATCCGAAACCCGAAACCCCAAGGTTAAGGCTGGCTGCGTTCCCCTTTTGGATGCCTAGCTATGCCGATCCGCTGGGCAAGAAACAAGACAAGCCTACTCGTATGATCCCCGGATATTTTGGCCTGTGTTTTTGCCAGTTGGCCAAAAAATTGGTGACCGCCTGGGCTCCAGGGCCCGAGCGGGTATTTGTGGCACTTTGCTGCCTAGGCCGCTACACCTGCCCCGCCCTATTTTCGCCAGTACATGCGCGGCCGAAGCGCACAGAATAGCGAGATAATATTAGCGGACGACAGAGTCAAATTTTTGAGGGCTACATCTTACATCTCATCCGCTTTAAAGCTCATTCTTGTTCGAACCGAAGGCATATTTAGATGTTTAGGTACTAGTAGACTGACGTATTGATATTTGATTACAATCGTAGCTATTCATTGTTGCGTGTATATGGCGTGGCCGAGACCCTAATACAAGGCATTTTGGGTCTAATCTCAATACGTTAGTAGCGCGTTCTGAATGGAACCCCTTATTAAAACGAGCAATTAGTTAGTCTCTTGGAAATCATTAATCATAATTTAGGATGTCTTTGCGAAAGGAGTTTTTAATATTATACTTACTTAATTAATTTTTTGAATGTAAATCATGGTTTTAACTCAAAGTAAGGAATATTTTTTAAATGTTTTTACCTATTAAAGTGATTAATTGAAAGGCTGTTTTTGAATCTTAAGAAAGGAGCCACAATTGATGTCAGTGGCGTTAAATATTTCAGTGCAAATATAAGATTTGAAATACATCCGTTTGTCAGCAGATTAATGAATTAAACGGAAGTTTCATTTTACCTATATATAATCTGAGAGCATTAATTATCATTCCCCTTTAATCTATTATTTATAGTAGAAATAAATTGCTAAAGCCTCGATTCATCTCACTTATGAATATTCCTTTTAGAAATTGGAACTTTACGTACTTACAGGCATACCTAATAATGGCAAAAAATATAGTTCATTTGGTTATGTGATTTATGCGAGGCTTTATATAAAGGCGTTTATTCTTTTTCGCAGTTCTTCAAATGCACATTTTTTTACAACAGCAATTTACCACATTCACTAATCTTCAGTCTTAATTTTTACACATTATTTTTTTTCTTTATTCGGATTTCTTCACAAAGGACATTAAATTTATCACTACACCATTTCTTCGCAGTCCTTGATGAATAAAATTAGATACTTATGCTACTGCGCCAGTATTTTGAATGCATACAATACAGCCTATTATAGGCTCTATAATAGACAGAATGAAATAATTAATTAGTCAGAGCCGGTCAACTCAACCGGTCACTATGCTCGCATAATCAGGAGCTCGCAACACCGAACGCGGGTAGTCCGCGGGTCGGGCGCGGTTGAAGCGGTATATTCACATCGCAGGCGGGCGCGCGCGGTAGCAACGCGTGTCCAGCGCGGTGGCAACGCGTGTCCAGCGCAGTGGCAACGCGGGTCCGCGTTACTACCGCGCTGGACACGCGTTAGTCCCGCGTTCAAAGGTACTTAAAGAGATTTTTAATTTTTAGGGTTCCGTACTCAAACAGTAAAGCGGGACCCTATTACTAAGACTTCGCTGTCCGTCCGTCCGTCTGTCTGTCACCAGGCTGTACCAGGCTGTATCTCAAGAACCGTGATAGCTGAAATTTTCACAGATTATGTATTTCTGTTGCCGCTATAACAACAAATACTAAAAACAAAATAAAATCTTTTTTCTAAATATTTTTTCCCATACAACAAACGTGATTTTTTAGCCGTTTTTTATAGATAATGGTACGGAACCCTTCGTGCGCGAGTCCAACTCGCACTTGGCTGGTTTTTATTTGTTTCAGATTATACTGGCGTTATACTTGATGAAAGTTTTAGCAAGTCGGACTCGCGCACGAAGGGTTCCGTAAGAACCATTTTCTATAAAAACGGCAAAAAAATCACGTTTGTTGTATGGGAAAAATACAAATAAAAAAAATTAAAATTAAATTTATCATGTTTTTTAGTATTTGTTGTTATAGCGGCAACAGAAATACATCATCTGTTAACATGTCAACGGTCTAACTAGCACGGTTCATGAGATACAGCCTGGTGACAGACGGACAGCGGAGTCTTAGTAATAGGGTCCCGTTTTACTCTTTGAGTACGGAACCGTAAAAAAATCATCTCAACAAATCTTAAAAAATGGTAATAAGGGAAATTTAACTTCTTCAGCACCTGACACAGTAAAAGCGGAAAATTCGAGTGTCTGTAAAAATACTCTCGCGGAAATGTGAAAAGTCATGAAAACTGCGTCGCATTTTCGTGCGTGGTAAAATGAATATTTGGATGATATTTATTTCCATACACCATTTATACATTCCTTCCAAAATGTTAGGTATTATCACTTACTTTAATTATATCGATTCAAAGTTGTACACTTCATAATTGCCCACCCTGTATATATATTGGATTTCTTGTGAACATACTCTTAACACGAACCTGAGGGATTACCGAGTTTGTCGGCACTTTCATCTCCCAAGGCTAATCCGTGTACGTAGTAAATTAAAAGTAGATCGGTGTGTGTTCTGAGTCTGAGCAGTTTCTTTTGATAGATATTTAGAACGAACTGCTGTGACTGCTTTTGTTTTTAGTTTGTCTTCTGTGGGCAATCGTGTAAAGTTTTTTAGTAATAAAATAACACTGCTAGATACAACGAAAACACTATCATATTTAATCATCATTCCATAATTACTATGGTCCATATTACGGACCCTTCAATTAGGTATTAAAAACTGTATGTTCCATTAATATCTTACTTTTTTATGAGCTTTAATTTTGACAAATCTTAGAAATACGAAAGTGTTTTAAACAAAATCAAAAAGTTATTTAATCAAGTAAGATTTAAGATAATTTGTCCGGGACATAGGCTGTCGGCTCAGGCAAAATGGTGAGGTTCTCCGCTCCGAGTCGTTTCTGGTGCAAAGGTTGTCTTTGGCCATTCAACAGGGTAATGTGGCAAGCATTATGGGCACCTTTGCACCGGAGGCGACCAGGAATGGTTTATTTGACTGAGTTTTTAATTTTTTTTATTTACCTAGGTACCTAAGTATAATGTAATAATCAATAAGAATTTGTAATATTGCTAAATTCAATTAAATGACTATAAGTTGCAGTAATAAAATAAAATAAATTAGAAATTATGAAAATTAATAATTATAATCGATTAAGTAAGACGCACGTAGAACCGATGGCTGTTGGGGCGGAAAGGTTGTCGACCACGTACCGGAAGGTGCGGCGTGGGTAGGCCCAGGGTGGACTGATGACCTGGTAAAGGTCGCACGAGTCCGCTGGGTGCGGGTGGCGTAGGACCGGTCATTGTGGCACTCTTTGGGGGAGGCCTATGTCCAGCAGTGGGCATCTTTCGGCTGATACGATGATGAAGCAATCTATAGTTATTGTCAAAATTTAAATACTAAACTAAGGGTCGCGCGGCCATGGATCTGTGTCCACCCCCACCGACGCTGTTGTAGAATTTGTAGAGCGGTGGACGTCTTTCGGCTGATGATGTGATGATGATGAAGTAAGACGTAGGTATGTGATATTTATGCCCGCTTTGTTATGAAATATATTAATGCTGGTGATTCTAGATACTATAAATAGTCGATTAATAGTACATTGTGATACAAGTGAGCTATGTTGATCATTACATCGGAGGCGGAATTCTCACACGAACCGCAGGTGATGATAAGTCGCCTCGCCGCACCCAAAACGTGATAATTCGCAGCCTATTATAGATGAATTGCAAAAAAAAAACTATTTAATGCCTTAATCTGAGCTTTAATTTTTTTCCATTGCGTAACGACAACTTTAAGTAAGGTTTTATAAAACGTTGGTAACAAATGACATAGTGTAATTAATTAACTATTGAGAAATAGGTATTTGAAATCATATTTTAACATGAAAATTCAAGGAATGTAATGACAAGGTTGAAGACAAGGTGAAGCACTTCTAGTAATTTTTGACTAATTTATTCTAATGGAAGCCTCCTTTTTCTTCAATTCTTTTAATTTCAGCCGAAGATCTTCACGTTTATTCGTCAGCATTTTCAGTTTTTCTACTAGTTCCATCTTTCCCCTGTACAAAGGAAGAATGTGAATAAAGGGAACCAACAAAAATTCCGACGAGTCATTGTACCGAACGCATCATTATTCTGATAATTCAAAATTCCGAACGCCATTTTCCGCTAAAGAAAAATTTGGACGCGAGCTGATTTAAAAAAAATATGATTCATAAATAGGTTAGGCTAGGTGTCAAAGCGGACCCCGGACTCATTTAGGGCACAACCGGGAATAACGCTAGGAGCATGATGATAAATAGGTTAGGCTAGGTTAACAGTAAAACTATCCTGAAAAATCTAAAAATCCTTGAGCGGAACATGGTTGTCGGAATTATGAGATTCGGAAAAATATGCTTTTGGACAAATTACTCTACAGAATTAATAAACCGTGTTGACATATCTCCAAAAATGCTGAATTTTCCAGTTTGTCTGTGTTACCAACCAATACGGTCGCCACTTTCGATATGTTTTATCCTCAACTTAACGCACCATTGGATCAAAGTAACCAAGATGAATCTCACAGTTGAGTGAATTTAATGAATAAAAATAAAACAGGAGATCTAATATATGTTACAGATGTAGTGCATAACTGTTTTCCATTGAATTTTCACGTTTCGTCGGTCACAGTACAAAAAGTAGCATGACAAATACGAACGTTTCCGATAAAATACGATGAAAAACAATTATGCACTACATCTGTACGTTACGACATGTTGGTAATGTTGTTGGTAAGTCGCGTGTGTTTGCTATCAGCTATCACACACGTGAAGCTATGTAATCTGTCAGATACAGAACGAGAGGCGTTCAACGATTTCGTCAAAACCGGCGTTTAGAGAGCATGAAATATTTTAATTGATTTTGTTTGCAGTTTACTAATGGTAAAAGGAACACATGTAATTTATTTGTCATAAGACTATTCAAAAAATATGAATAACAAAAAGTACATCTAAACAGAATCGTAATAAATTATAGTTTTTTCATAGGTCCCTTTGAAGAACAATTCTCTAGAAGATGCCAGCGCCATCTTCGCATTCGAAAGGTCGGATTTGTCGTCTTGTGCCTCTGATCCGTATGGAGACAGCTCTTAGGACTGACATTTACTAATACTTTCTTTTTCGATATTGAATCCTGATAACAGTGCTAAGTGTGAACTGGAAACTGAACAGTATACATCTGTGTGGGTTAGTGAATGAACAACCCGTGATAACTTGGACAATATTTGGGAAGTAATTTTTAACAACATCGAATCGCGTTTATGTCGGAACCAACGAAAAAAATTTTTTGGTATAGTTGTAGGGTAATGTGTCTTAAGCAACATACTAAAAGTAGGTACTTGTGTGTCGGGGTGGAGCTAGACTAAAAACCTGTATTTCTGTTGCCGCTGTAACAACAAATATTAAAAAACCAGCCAAGTGCGAGTTGGACTCGCGCACGTAGGGTTCCGTACCATTATCTATAAAAACGGCAAAAAAAATTGCGTTTGTTGTATGGAAGCCCCCCTTTAAAAAATATTTTATTTTGTTTTTAGTATTTATTGTTATAGCGGCAACAGAAATACATAACCTGTGAAAATTTCAACTCTCTAGCTATCACGGTTCTTGAAATACAGCCTGGTGACAGACAGACGGATGGACGGACGGACGGACGGACGGACGGACAGTGAAGTGTTAGTAATAGGGTCCCGTTTTACTCTTTGAGTACGGAACCCTAAAAGGGACCTTTACACAACCCTTTCCGTTAGCTCCACCCTCACCCATCAGTACTTTTACAATACAATACAAACACTCTTTATTGCACACCTCACACAAACAAAGCAGTAACATAGAGAAACAATATATAAACATGTAGGTAGAGGTAAACAACAGGCGGTCTTATCGCTGAAGAGTGATCTCTTAGAGACAACCTTTGGGTATCGGAGAAAGAGATAAAACTAGATTATGCAGAGATTAAAATTAACCAAAAATCAAAAAAGCATTAGTATTGTGTATTTTTTTAGTATGTTGTTTAAGACACATTTACCTACAATGGGGAATGGATGAAAATTTTAGAATTGGCTGATATTTTTTTTGGTGATAGGAATAACCTTCCTTAGCACCAGAAAAAAATTTCAGAGTTTTCAGCTCCGTCAATTATTTTTGAAAAATATAAACAGTTTCCTCACTTACGTTTTGGGTTTAGGACGGCGAATGAGACACTTTCCTTGATCCGTCGCATATTAACAAATATAGCTGCTGCAGCTGTCTCTGATATTTAAGATATTTTCTTGTAATATGAGGCGGATCAAGGAAAGTGTCTCATTCGCCGTCCTAAACACAAAACGTAAGTGAGGAAACTGTTTATATTTTTCAAAAATAATTGACGGAGCTGAAAACTCTGAAACTTTTTTCTGGTGCTAAGGAAGGTTATTCCTATCACCAAAAAAAATATCAGGCAATTCTAAAATTTTCATCCATTCCCAATTATATCAACATTCGCTTTTACACTGATTATTACCCCTATTTGGCAGTCATGGTCTTCTTTGGGCGTACTAGGTATAAAGCATTCGTTCCTAAAGGCCTCCACACACCGGTCGCGGGCGCGACACGCGCCCGACCCGCGCCCGCGACTGGAGGCCTTTACTAGCAAGTATGAGCAAGTACCTATGTGAAAACGGGACTCTCTAGTTTCGAATACGATACGTTTTCTGTGGATGTATCTTCGATGAATACTGTTTAATTTATTATGCACATACAAGATTTGATGGCGATGCGTGGAGTGGGCATCTATACTGATGTGCCAGTACCAATATTCCCAGTAATACTGCCATTGGCAATGTTGCCGGGAACATTGCCTGAGTTGCCTGTAATTTTACCGGTGTACAATAAATATATGAATGTGATATTTTCTTGATCATCTGTATAGGTACTTTTTCCCAAGATCGGTGTACAAAAATAATTATGACATTGATCTGCTTTTTCAAAAAAATACGTGGCGAAAGGCGGCTGTCAGTCTCAAAGTTAGATAAGATAAGATAAGATAGCCTTTATTTGCTGAGTTATTTTGTTACATTTCATTTACTACATGCATGCTTATTAAACAACTTAAACTAATTTATTTTCTTAAATAATTATTTAATTTTTCTATATATATTTGTTTTATTTTCCTAACTTCAGCTTGCCTCATGGACATAGGCCTCTTCCCAAGCTTTCCATTTTGTTCTGTCTTTAGCCTCCCTTCTCCATATTGTTCCTGCTTTCTTTTTAATATCGTCCTCCCATCTCATTATAGGTCTTCCTTGTTTTCTTTTTCCCAGTCTTGGATACCATTATGTGATGTCCTTTGTCCACTTTTCCATTTTTCCCACATCATGTGTCCTGTCCACTTCCATTTCAGCTTTTTGATGCACCGTGTTATATCCGCGACTTTGGGTTTCTTCCTAATTTTTGTTAGGGACACCTTGTCCTTCCTTTTTATGTTAAGCATGCTGCGCTCCATGTTTTGTTGGCATACTTTCAGCTTCTGGGTGTTTCTTTAGCGTTTCTTTCTCTTAATGTTTGTGGGAAATACTTGTTTTTCATTACCTCTTGGAGGGACACATATCGCTTCCATGCACTTGTTACTCTTTGGTATATTTCTTTATTCATCTGCAGTGTTGGGGAGATAATCTGTCCGAGATATGTGTATTCTTCTACATATTCGATCTTTTTATTATTTACTTCTATTCTGGTTTTTTCACTGTTCGTCATGATTTTTGTTTTTCCAGCATTCAGTGACAGTCCCACTTTTGTACTCTCTGTAGCCAATTCCTGAACCATCGTCTCTATTATTTTTTATATTATTATTAGGTCATCCGCAAACCTGAGATGGTTTAGTAATTCGCCATTTATGTTTATTCCATAGTTGGTCCAATTAAATTCTTGGAATATTAGTTCAAGCACTGCCGTGAATAACTTTGGAGAGAGGGGGTCTCCCTGTCTTACTCCTTTTTTAATCTGGAATTGTTGGCCCTCCCTTTCCATCCTAATTCTTGCAGTGCTATTTTTATATATTTCCTTCATCACTCTTATGTATTTGTATTCAATCCCTTGACTCTTGAGAGCACTCCTTACAGCACTATGTTTGATTGAGTCAAACGCTTTGTTGTAGTCTATGAAGCTAAGGTAATATGTTTGTTGGTATTCATTGCATTTTTCTATCACTTGTTTAATAACGTGTATGTGGACAATCGTGGAGAAATTACTTCTAAACCCTGCTTGCTCTTTTGGATGTGCTAGTTCGAGAGTTCTTGTCATTCTATTGAGAAGGATCTTTGAAAATACCTTGTATAAGTTAGACATGAGACTTATTGGTCTGTAGTTTTCAATTCTATTCTTATCCCCTTATTTGTGAAGTGACAATTCCGTCCATTGTTTTGGGATTGTCTCTGTGTCTAGGATATCGTTGAAGAGTTTTCTTAAGATTTGGATTATGACCGTCTCAGTTCTTTTCAGGAGTTCATTGCTAATTTTATCGTCGCCAGGAGCTTTGTGGTTCTTTTTTTAACGGCCTCCGTAGCCCAGTGGGTAGTGACTCTGCCTACGAAGCTGGAGGTCCCGGGTTCGAATCCCGGTCAGGGCATTTATTTGTGTATTTATCACGAATATTTGTTCCTGAGTTATGGATGTTATGTATATAAGTATCTATATGTATGTATCTATTATATATATCATCGCCTAGTACCCACAACACAAGCCTTACTGAGCTTACCGTGGGCCTAGGTTGATTTGTGTAAGATTGTCCCGTAATATTTATTTATTTATTATTTATTTATTTATTCTGAGTTCTTATGGCGTTTCTTATTTCGCTCTCTATGATCGGCGCCACTATATCCTCGTTAATGCTCTCTTCACAATTGTCATTATACAAATCCCTGTAGAATTCGGTGGCAACGGCCATTATATCTTTTCTGTTCGTCTTCTTTTTTCCGGTCTTGTTATCTTTCATATTTGGTATCCACGTCTTATATTCTCTAAGTTCTTTTTCTGCTTTTTTTACTCCTCCAGTTTTTTTGATGTGGGCCATTATTGTATCTGTTCTTTGTTTTTTCCTGTACTTTTTTATGCTGTTGTTAATGTTTTTGCTTATTTCGGATATATCAGGTTTGTTTACGTTTCCATTTATAAACATTTCTTTTCTGTCTTTAAGCAGTTTCCTGGCTTCTTCTCCTAACCGGTCCTTTTTTTGAATGCAGGTTTCAATTTGTTTGTTAGGTTTTTTAGCTCTAATTCGATGCAGTCATATCTTTCTTGGATATGTGTCGGTTGTATATTTTTTAGTTTATTTTCCAGACTATCCTCCAACTCTTTTAAGGTGACTTCAGGTAATTCCACAGGTAATCTGCACTCGCCTGGATTTATGTGTTTTCTTGACTTCTTAGTATCTTTGGAGGTTAATGTTGTTCGAAGCATGCGATGGTCTGAGTTGAAGTTGAGGAATTTTAATACTTCGACATTTTCAATTATTTTTGGTTGATTCGTGAGTATGAAGTCCAATTCTTTTAGTGTCTTTCCGTCAGGGGATCTCCAAGTCCACCTCGTATTTCGTCTCTTTTTGAAGAAAGTGTTCATAATCGAGAGATTGTGTTCTATTGCAAAATTAAGTAGTCTTTCTCTGTTGTTGTTTCTTTTCCCGTAACTGAATTTTCCGATAGTTTTGTTTTCATGTAGTTGTTGCTCGCCTAATTGGCTGTTGAAATCACCCATGACGATGACATTCCCTTGTCTTTCCTGCATGGTCTCGGATAACTGTTCATAAAATTGATCCTTTTCCTCGTATTCTTTCTCTTCGTGTGGGGCATATATTTGGATTATCGACCATTCATTTGTATATCCAGGTAGTTTAATAGTTAGCATTGCTATTCTGTCCGAGATTCCAGTAAACTCTTGTATATTGTCTCAAAGTTACAGGCAACAAATAAAAAAAAACAACGTGTCCGGCAACCGCACATCATCACAAGGCCACCTAGTGGAAATTAAGTGGATCTCCGATTGCGCCTTGCGTCGCGGAAGCGAGTTGGTATACGAGTCGACCCGCTGAATATTTAAGATATTTTCTTGTTATATGAGACGGATCAAGGTAAGTGTCTTATTCGCCGTCCTAAACCCAAAACGTAAGTGAGGAAAATGTTTATAATTTTCAAAAATAATTGACGCAGCTGAAAAGTCTGCAACTTTTTTCTGGTGCTAAGGAAGGTTATTCCTATCACCAAAATAATAATCAGGCACTTCTGAAACTTTTATCCATTCCCAATTGGCCGTAATGGCCTAACATAGGTACTATGCGTTAAAGGGAGAAAGACCTACATTCATCACATTCCACCGTATTATGACTGCGTCCTGTCCTGCGGCCATGATGGCCCCTGCTGTAGAGGTGCCTTTAATAATAATAAGCACTTACATTTCAGCCGGCAAGTTTTCGCGTACATCTGGCTTCATGGTCTCAAGTTTTATCTTCAACTCGCCCACGACGTGATGCCGGCGTGTCACCTCGCCTTCGAGCTTGGAGTTCATATTGTTGACCTCTTCGAACTCTCGAATCATCTGCTCCTCGTTCTATGTAACGACATTAAAACAAGGTGAAAATAATTGTTTCCCATAAAACGTTTGCATGGAAATTTAACAGAAAATGTATAGGTATAAGGGGCTCAGGTTCCCCATTCCCAACCCAACGGCTAGGTCGCATAAACACTGCTATACAGTGTGTAAATTTGATACGGGCGAATATGTTGCTGACGATTAGTCTCAGTCCTAAACAATTAATTTACATTAATTTCGTCAACTAACTGCTTCTTTTTTTTCATACAACATAATTGAGCACGCAATTACAGTCGCCATCACATACATAGGTACACTCTAGGTGTCCAAAAATATCGGCACATGCACCCTAATGCCTTGAAAATAGAGGTGTGATCCGATGTTAGTGACGTGCTTGTTTGCTTCGATGTATGTGATGGCGACTGTAGTAGGTACCTACCTATTCACTAGTATCACTACACGTCATGTCATTGTCATTTCTTTACGAGACCAATAAAATTCAAAGCGTATGTTAAGTCAAATCAGTTTGGAAGTAATACATTGGTCAGTCATTGTTAAAAAAATATTCACTCATATCATTTGTACAGTCGCCATCACATCGGAGCAAACAAGCACGTCACAAACATCGGAACACACCTCTATTTTCATGGCATTAGGGTGCATGTGCCGATATTTTTGAACACCTATAGTGTACCTATGTATGTGATGGCGACTGTACGGTTGACGCCCGTAAGAAATTTACACATGCTATTATAGGTGTGGTGTGCGAATCCGACTCGCACTTTACCGACTATATCATCAATACATAGTATTAAACAAAGTCTCTTCCCGCCGCTGTCTGTCTGTGCCTATGTATGCGTAGATCTTTAAAACCACGCAACGGAGTTTGATGCAGTTTTTTTAATAGATAGAGTGATTCAAGAGGAAGGTTTATATGTATAACTAGCTTTTGCCCGCGACTTCGTCCGCGTAGAACTCGTTTATATCGTAGCTCGATACAAACTTTCACCCTCCATTTCCCTTTTAGGGGTAGATTTCCGATATAAAAACTGTCCTTCCCCGAGACTCAAACTATTTTATCATCATTATCATCATCATCATATCAGCCGAAAGACGTCCACTGCTGGACATAGGCCTCCCCCAAAGAGTTTCAAAGTGACCAAACCTGCGCCACCCGCATCCTATGTCCTTTCCCAGGACTTCCAACTATCACTATACCGTAAATGGGTTCCATCCAACTTTTCACCCCCATTTCACCCCCTTAGGGGATGATCTTTGGAATAAAAACTATCATATCCCGGTCAGGGCCTTTATTTGTGTGTTTATCACGAATATTTGTTCCTGAGTTATGGATGTTATATATGTATATATATAAGTATCTATATGTATTTATCTATTATATACATCGTCGCCTAGTACCCACAACACAAGCCTTATTGAGCTTACCGTGGGCCTAGGTTGATTTGTGTAAGATTGTCCCGTAATATTTATTATTTATTTATTTATTTATATGTCCTTTTCCAGGACTCACACTATCTCTTAACCAGATTTCATCTAAATGAGTTCCATCCAAATCTTCACCCCTCATTTCATCCTCTCAGGCGATGATTTTCGTTACAAAAACTATTTGATTTCCTTTCCCGGAACTCCAACTATCTCTATACCGAATTTCACCTGAATGGGTTCTATCTTAATTTTCACCCCTCATTTCACCTCCTCAGGAGATGATTTTTTAGGATAAAAACTATGAATTTTCCTTCCCTGGGACTCCCACTATCTCTATACCAAATTTCACTTAAATGGATTTTATCCAATTTTTCACCCTGTATTTCATCCCTTTAGGGGATGATTATCGGGATTGAAAATATCCGTTGTCATTCTCCGGGACTCAAGTCAACTCTAAACCAAATTTCATCTAAATGGGTTCCATCCAAATTTTATTTGTATATTTAATAATTGTTTTCACCCCTTATTTCACCTTCTTAGATGATTTTCGGGATAAAAACTATACATTATCCTTCCCCGGAAGCCCAACTATCTCTATACCAAATTTTATCCAAATAGGGTACATCCATATTTTCACCCCCCTGTTTTATGGCCTTGGGGGGCTTTTTAGGGACAAAAGCTATCCGTTGTTCTTTTCCGCGACTCAGACTATGTCTATAGGTACCAAATTTAATCCTAATGGGTTCCATCCAAATTATAACCCCCTTTTCACCCCCCTAGGGGATGATTGCCGGAATAGAAACTATCTTATGTCCTTTTCCAGGACTCAAACTATCTTTCAACCAAATTTTATCAATGTGTCATAAACAAATTTCAAACCCCACATTTCACCCCCTCAGGAGATGATTTTTCAGGATAAAAACTATGTATTGTCCTTCCCTGGGACTCCTTCTATCGCTATACCAAATTTTAACTAAATGGGATTTATCCACATTTTCATCCCTATTTCATCCCATTGGGTGATGATTTTCGGGATTCAAACTATCCATTGTCATTCTCCGAGACTCAAACTATATCAATACCAAATTTGATCTAAACGGAGTCCATCCAAAATGTTACCCCCCCATTTCACCCCCTTAGGGGAAGATTTCCGGAATAAAAACAATGCCTTGTTCTTTCCCAGAAGTTAAACTACCTTTAAACCAAATTTTATCAAAATAGATTACTTCCAAATTTTCACCCCCCATTTAACCCCCTAAAGGGAAGATTGCCGGGATAAAACCTATCCTTTGACCTTTCCCGGGACTCAAACTATTTATATACCAAATTTCATCCAAACCGGTGCAGCGGTTTAAGTAGCTCCATACAAATTTCCACCTCCCATTTCATCCCCTTAGGGGTTGATTTCCGGAATAAAAACTACCATATGTCCTTCCCCAGTACTCAAACTATCTCTATACCAAATTTCATCTAAATCGGTACAGCCGTTTTCACGTGATGCGCGGTCACATAAACAGACAAACAGATAAACAGACTAACAGACAAAAATTCTAAAAACTGTTGGAACGTGTTCTGTTATCGATTCTAAGTATCCCCAGACAATTTTTTTTCAAATATCTTCCATGTACAGACTTTCAACCCTCTTCAGCTTTATTATATGTATAGTTACCTATACCTATATATTAAAGAATAATACAGCGTCAAATTTTAGTTGAACGTTACCTGCAAAATAACATCGCGATTCCCTAATCATTATTGTTAAAATTAATCTGAACGTGAAAGTTTGTCACTTCGTAATTTTATTATTTTTATTTATTTATTTAATAATCAGAGTTATATATAAACTTAATAATTAACTGGGTATCACAAAACTGCCGGAACAGTTTGTCTGTGCTGTGAACATAGTACAGAGGTAACTAATTTGTAAATAGGTTTAGGTTAAATACATATTACAAAGGGATGGAAATATTAAACTAATACCGAACGTGAATAGTTTCGGTAAATAATTAATTCGTTTACCAGGATCAGGAAACTACCTCATTGTGTAAACTTCACAGTTTTGATAATTAAACAAGCAATTTAAATTAGAGCTAAATAATTTTAGTGATACTTTCGACATGGTAACTAAGTTCTGGTTATGTTTAAATTTATTTCATTCAAGACTACCGATAGTTAAAGCAATGACGCTTAGTTGCAGTATCCAAGAGGCAACCGGATGTGTTGTGGAACAGCCTTGTGCAACCCGAACAGAGCCAACTGGGGCGGAAAAAAACAGAGAGGTGAAAAAAGAGGCAGTCCATTAAAACGGTTTTTAGAGGCATAAAATCATTAATACTAATATGGTTACGCATAATTACTTTACGCCGAAAATAAGATATGCATAAGTCACATTTCTCATAATTTTTTAAGCATAACATTAAAAAGCATAAATACAGAAAGCATAAACCCTCATTAAAACTAATAACAAAAAGCATAAACATGAATACCCATAATAATCAATTGACATCATATCAAAATGCATAACGCTATTGTCCTATTAAAAGGGGTAAGTATCACAATGTCTAAAATAAAAAAAAACTAACGTTAAATAACCTACGTTCAAAATATGTGTGTAGATTTTAGTGATTTTAGCCTATGGTTTACTTAGTAGTAAATTGCCTAATTGTCATTAGTAGTAAGTTTTAATAAAAGGTTTTTCCGCTCTTTTATAAAAAAAATAACCTCGAAGACGAAAGCGGGAGCAATTTGCTCTCGCTTCCGTCCTCTAACCTATCCGCGATCCGAGTCGGTTTTGCCACTAAGCCCCTGTTCAAAGGGTGGGCATCAAATATTATTTTGGCAAAACCGACTCGGATCGCGGATAGGTTAGAAGACGGAAGCGGGAGCTTTGCTCCCGCTTTCGTCTTCGAGGTTATTTTTCTTATAAAAGAGCGGAAAAACTAATAATATCATTTTAGGTATTTTGATCAGTTTCATTCATTTAGTTATTTTAGACAACTGAAATTATGGATAGTGACAGATATACCAAATAATTATTAGCCCAAGCAATAGTATGCCTAATGTATATTCGGCCATTACAAATTAGTCTAGCTAAAATTATGCTAATAGCGTAGTATGCCAGAAAAACAGTAGGCCAAAATATTACTATGCGAAAGTACTATTATGCCACAAATAATTATGCCAAACCAATTATGCGAAACTGCATTAGTCTAAAAACCATTATGCGATCCAAGGGGATACCCATTAAAACAGCATTTCATTATATAAACAGCGTACCTACACACATTCAGGCACCCGCTGTTTTCGGCCTAGCGACAATATTTTCACAACACTTTGGGAGCTCAAATACCGCGAGCAATCCGGTTGCCTCTTGGATAACTGCAACTACGCGCCATTACTCTGAATACTAGGTCGGGTATATTTGTCAGTGTGGAGGCGGTACGAAGTCAGTCAGCTGTCAATATCAACTGTCAGTCGAGGCAGTACCGATGTTGACTGCGTACCTGCATTTAAATTAGTGCGTCCTGCCTGGAGAGCGATGCGCAGAAGCGGGGCGGCACGGATGCAGTACCTACTGCAAGCACACCGCCCCGCTCCCACGCATGATAATAATGTAATAGAGACATTATACCGATAAGTGAAGAAATTTGTGCGACATCAGTAAGCTCACCTCAAAGTTCAAAACACCGTATACCGATCCCTCCGTGCCAAGTCCGGAAGTCACCTTAAACCTTAGAATAATTTCATACGGCGAAAGAGTTTCATACGGCCGACGCGCCAAGCGTGAGACATAAATGGATTCATGTAGTTGTGATCAACTCGTATTCACACGCGCCAATACGCACACAAACGCACCAATTTTGTTCCACCGATTGCCGTACTGGGCCATTTATGGCCGAGTTTTAGTGGCCTCACCGTTGCGCGTGAACTGCGTTTCTAGGCGTTATTATTCTAAGCCTTAAACCAACATACGGTCAGGTAAACGTCCCAGTTATCGACACTGATCCATTGGTAGGCACCTTCAACCTTAACTCTTAGCAATAGAGGTGAAAAGTAGAGGTGTCAATAATTGTGACGTATATCTTACACATGTAAGACATGACATATATTTACTTACGTAGAAACTCCGAGTCTGTCTAAATCGCTCCGCCTTGCTCCGCAGTGAGTCTTCATATTTACGACTGTCAACAATGGCACGGATAAAATCAGTCAAGAAAACAACTCTCTTAGATTGTTAGGTGTGTGATTATGAAATAAGATAGTAGAGTCGCTATATGGATCTTAGAACTATCTAATTATCACAATAAAATTACAAAAATCATAAAAAAGAATGATTTTTTTCGTCAAAGAGTAAATTTTACGTTTCTAATAGGATTATTATGTTTCCTTAAAAAATAATAACAACTATTTACGCTTAAAACTATTCAAACATAAGGAGACATTAAACGGTAATTTTATGAAAGTGAATTTATAACAGTTCCGCCATTACCCACCTAATCGTCTTTATGAATAAATACAGAGTGAACAAACCCGAGAGTGCTACAGGCACGCGACGTGGCGAAGGGAAAGGTTTAGAACCCCGTCTTGTACCACAGTATCATTTGATATTTAACTGTGGCTTTTCGGTGAAGGAAAACATCGTGAGGAAACTCGTTTAATCCAATAAGGTCTAGTTTTACCTCTGGGTTGGAAGGTCAGACGGCAGTCGCTTTCGTAAAACTAAAGCCTGCCTATGCCAAATCTTGGGGCTCCATTAGGGCACAACCGAGAATAACGAAAGGAAGCGGGAGTCCGCTGGATGCGGGTGGCGCAGGACCGGCCATTGTGGCACTCTTTGGGGGAGGCCTTTGTCCAGCAGTGAACGTCTTTCGGCTGATATAATGATGATGTTGATGATGATACGGATTAAATACGCTACATGTTGCGTTCATCGGCAAGTTCTTCGTCCCTGGTCAAGTCGGCTAGTCGAGTGCGATTCTCGCGCGCGTCCTGCAGAGCTGCCCCTAGCTCCTCGCACTGTCGTTGGAGCTGGGTCCGTTTCGCCGTCAATTGAACTGTCAATCAAAACCTTGGGATAAAAAAAAGAAGCGGATTGTGTCGGAGATACAACCATTAATTAAGTTTAAGTCCCTAGGATGCGCTGTGTTGGGAGTGAGGGACCTGCATGTGTCTATCTGCCAACACAGCGAATCCTGAAGTGATGCTTGTGATTCTTCTGGAGTCACAAGTGTCCATAGGCTACGGTACCAGCTTAACATCAGGCAGGCCGTAAGCTTGTTTGCCACCGTCGTTGTATAAAAAAAAAAGAAGTGGATACTTCTTTGTTGGCTGTACCCGTAAAATATATATCTGAATTAATTCACTAAAATCTGTATAAGTATAGATGAATTATCGAGAACATGGAATTGCATATGTAGTGGTTGTACCGTTTGCAACAAAAGGAGAATAATTTTCTTCACAATTTGACACTGACATTATTTTTGTATTTACTTCTTCAATATATAAAAAGACCTCTTTTTATGCTGATAGTACGAGAAAATAGAAAATTCAAATATGGAATGCCTGTAAACATACAATACCTACTACTACATATGCAATTCCATGCTCTCGTTAATTTATCTATACAGATAAATCGGTATATTTGGCAACAATGACTGACGTCTCATTTGACTCGCGATACATTGAAAATGGCGGTCATTTCAGCATTATTTTCATGTCCGCCACATAAACTAAACAACATTTTGTGATTAACAACTAATGGCAAATAAAGAAGGATTAAAACATGTAACAAACAATTATTTGAAATCAGATTAGGCTTCTCTACAAAAAGTTATTCCGGAAGTCACGTGATTTTGAACTGTACCCCTATACAAGAACGCCAGCAAAGAAGTATCCACTTCAAAATAGTAGATTGTGCCTCAAGGGAACAAAATGATGTATTTTCTGCGAGGGTGGTAGGTATAGAATCCTGAGTGAAGCGAGAGAATCTTGAGCTTTCATGCAATATAATGCAACTATATTTTTTTTCTGATTTTATATATTTTTAGGGTTCCGTACCTCGAAAGGAAAAAAACGGAACCCTTATAGGATCACTTTGTTGTCCGATTGTCTGTCAAGACCCTTTATTTCGGGAACGCATGGAGGATCAGGTCTACAGCCCCTTGAAGCTGTGAAAAAATCAAACTTCTAAGTTAACTAAAAAAAGATACGGCCGTTTATGCCGCAAAAAACGTATATTTCGAGACTATGCAGCTATGGTGGGAATTTGGCAAGTAATATCGTCTTATAGGTGCTACCTACAACTACCTACAGAGAAAATTCTGAAAACTATGTATTTGTAATTTTGTACTGAACACTCGGTGGGCAAGTCCGACTCGCACTTGTCCGGTTTTTTTTTATTATATTTTAATGTGTTTTGATTGTATACAATATGATACATTTATGTGAGAATACCTAAATCGCTTCAGTCGGGAGTTATGTCGTCAAGATAATCATAATTATGCGTGTCTAGTATAATAAAGCCTAAATTCACAATTTCTAAATTTCGTACATTAGGCAACACGATTTTCGAATTGTTGTTTTAGTAATTTCGTGCTTAGTCATACTGAATCCTGAAATTATGCTACGGACGCAATCATTTCCATATCTCACTGATACTCTACCACGACCACGACAGTCCCAATACCAGAGGGCCTACCGCCAACAGCGTTCAAATTTTTCCCTCACTATCGCACTTATGTACGAACTCACAAGTCTGACAGAGAGAGAAAACTTCGAATGCCTTTCGCGGTAGGCTCCCTGCTTATCTACGTTCATAGTTTAGAATTTACCCGTTCATTTGATGTTATTGATGCTTACCTACTGTTCCACCTGTATATTGTATAATGTATTTGTATAAACACTGAGTTCTCTTCCCCTCTAGTCATTTTAACCACTTTTCATTTAGAACAGTCAAGTTTCTTTCGCACTAACTGTATTTAAAATATTTATATTTTATATTTTTTGTGCATTTAAATAAATAAAAAAGTAATCACTAGGTTCCCTCAAACATGATATTGCCGATTTTTAGGGTTCCATACTCAAAGAGTAAAACGGGACCCTATTACTAAGACTCCGCTGTCCATCCGTCCGTCCGTCCGTGTGTCTGTCACCACTCTGATACCGTGATAGTTCTAGCTGAAATTTTCACAGATGATGTATTTCTGTTGCCGCTATAACAACAAATACTAAAAACACAGAATAAAATAGTTTTTTTATAGATAATGGTACGGAACCCTTCGTGCGCGAGTCCGACTCGCACTTGGCCGGTTTTTAGAACCAATTTTACTATGTTTAGCTTTTGTGCATAATTTGTTACGAATGTTTTAAGTGTATTTTAGACCTATGTTCATGATTTTTTTCTATCGAGCGAAAATTACTTAATCATGTTTCGAATCACTGATCACGCTACAGAAAAGCCTCTTGATTACTATACGTATTTTTTTGAAACCATATTATTATAAACAGACGCATTATATTGTTTCAAAAACTCTGTTCGCTTAACTTCGCTGAACCCACGGCGCGTTTATCATTATTATAACTAAAATCTGACAAAGCGTTTCTTCTCAACAATGGTCTCCTGTAGATAAGGGTCGGTTTGGCAGTTGTAGCATAAAGTGTAATGATATTTATGCCTCACATTCACTCGATGCCTACCCAATACATGGAAAACTTATGTACCTATTTTTCTTACAGTACAGATTCTCACCAACCGGGGCGTGCATGAGTGTTTACAAGATGCAAAAGGAATTTAAAGCAGGAATACAGCAATTACATTTCAAATTTGAATGGACTCGCGACCTGTGGGATGATCACGTAACTTTTCAATCGCACGTTAGGACTTAACTTAACTGTCATTTACCCATACAAAAAGTGACATTTACATCTAGCTGACGTGCGTACAATATCGAACTGCAGGTCGGCGCCTCACGGACGTTCACGTCTGTGAACGGCTGTCGTCGCATTCGACCGGCTCCGTGCGGCTATTGCCTACTGCATTTCGGCTATTGCCTACTGCATTTTACAGTTCCTTTTTTTAAGTTAAAAGAAAATGGGGCACAACAAAACAGCCTGCAGTCACGTACACAGTTGACATAAGAAAGACGATACCGGAGAAGCTGTCCTGTGTGCTTTATAAATAGTTCTGCAACACGGGCAGGCTCGGATGTCGGCGGTCTTGTGCACACGGAAAAATGACACATTTCTATATCAATGTGAAAGAGGGCACGAAGCCACTGCAGCCGAGAGGTGACTTTTGATAGAGGTCGTAAGTTTGAACCCCGGCACTTACTTGGGTTTTAAAGAAACTTATGTTCGGAATTAACAGTAGGTAGCTTTTCGGTGAAGGAAAACATCATAGGAAACTAATTTCAACAAGGTCTAGTTTTCTCTCTGGGTTGGTCAGATGGCAGTCGCTTTCGTCAAGCTAGTGCCTACGCCATATCTTCGGATGAGGTCCCTTAGGATACTACCGCGGAAACGCTAGGAGGATGATGATGAATTGATGATGTGAAAAAGAGCACAAAAAACGGCGCATAATTATTTCAGACAGGCATAAGGAGTGTTCAATTTACTAAGCGGACAAGCTTCAACCTATTTTATCTATCCAAATATCATAAACCCTTCATAATGCGTTCAAGAACCGCACATTATGACCACCATAAAAACAGACTGTTTTGTTAGAACAAATTTCTTATCCGTGAAAATGTTATTATTGCTAAATAATAACATCGATTTCGATGCTATTTTTACATTCGAATTTCAAACATCTCTGAAAAACAAAGCAATTTGATTTGACCTCTATTCTAATATCAGTCGAGATGACGTTTAGTTCGAAATGAATTGTCAATTTGCATACAAATTTGACAAATGTCGCACGTAAGTAAGATATCGAACGATATGACAGTTGGCGCCAACTCTAGTTTGTCTCTGAATTAAAAAAACTACTATGACAGCTGCCAGAAAACAACGCCGCGATGCCGGCCATAATATGCGGCTCCGAATGCATCATGGAGGCTTATGATATGTGGATAGATAAAGTAGTGTATGTAACTGTACATAATTAGGCATTAAAACACAACAACCCAACAACTCGTGTTTAATGCCCTTCATTATGTACAGTCACATAAACTACTATTAAGCTGCGAATTTAAAAACAATTGACAAGCAGTTGACGGCAATTACATTTGCGAAGATATCTCCATCAAGTGCTTCATATTTGCTCCTCAATTTTCAATTATTTTTCACGACGGAGCGAATTAATATGGAAGATACTCGTAGCAAATTTATTTTGCAAAAGTGGTGTACAGGACTGTATTCACTGCGAAAAATCGGGAATATGTACAAATGCTCTAAGTCAGCCGTATACCAAACCGTGAAAATTTTGTTGTTTCTTGATGTTTTACCAAAATCGCGGCATAGAAGCGGTCCGAGAAATCCACAAGCTAACGAAAAAGTTCTGCGATTGTTAAAATCAAAAGAATACATCTCGGTTCGTGAAATTGCCAAGAAAGTAGGCGTTAGCCTAGGTTTACGCTCAAATCATGGTACACTCAGCGTCAAATACTTTGTAGCAACCAAAGTAGTCAAATGGTTCGGTACACCATTGCCACTTTGACTGCTACAGAGTATTTGACGACGAGTGTACACGTGTGGAATATAATGAATATGGACTCAGATTTTCCGTATCAAATTATACATGAGCATCCAGGATATGATCAGTCACCTAATTATACAGTTTTTGTATCCTATTATACAATCTGGCAGCCCTGTATTATCATATAACACGGTGCTTCACCTTGTTAGGGATGTCATGTAAAATGTCATCGTTGTGGGGCCACGCCGACCGCGGTACGATGAGTGTACTGTCATGTCACTGCCAACCGTGTACGGTGACACGACGAATGTGTAATAAGCAACGTGCACAGCACAGTTCATGATTTTGGGCCGGGTGGATTTAATTTTACATAGGTAGTATTTATTGTACATATGTCTTAAGTTGATTGTTTAGCGACTTTAGCGACGAGTCTGTGTGAGTGCGTCACATCGTACGTTTAATGCGGGCACACCAGATGCGTATTGACGGTACTGTCAATGAAAGTGTTAAGCTATATTTATCTACAGTAGGTACTCACCGTTTTCTTGCTTCAGCCGTTCTATCTGCTCGTTCTGCGCGCGCGACACTCGCAGCGCCGTCATCGTCTCACGGTATTGCTGCTCATTCTCCGCATCCAGCTGCGGCTGCGCCAGTCGCTGTGGATTATAAACAAGTGGGAGAGTTCCGATAATACTTATTACATTCCATAACAAGTTTCTGTCTTAAATTTAATTTTTGGTCCCTACAAGCTTTTATTGCCGACTGTACTTTTCTGCATACTATCATCAACTACTCATTGAGACGATTCTAACGAGCCCAAACTCGATGGGGCTGTGTCGTTTTATTGCGGAGTTCCTATGGCCGCCTTCCAGCTCCAGCATCAGATCAGCTCCATGTCATCATAATATTGCATTGTTATGCGATATACATATGCATGCAAACCGGAAAGTGGTTCAAATTTAACTTGCAAGATTTGATTACAGACAGACAGACAATGGGACAGGTGAAAGTAAATAAAAGCTTGTAAAAAACAATGCCAACAGTGAAGCATTTCTAACTTGAAATGTCACAATTTACTATTTAATGATTGTAACAGTGGATAATTTACCACATGAAGGCTAAGTTGTCACGGTTGGGAATAGGAAAAAGACTTAAGAAATACCTCTCTTTCATGTAGTCACTGAAGTGTTCGAATTGTACCTACACCTATGGTTTTCAAACTCATTAATTAGGTACTTATTATTTGAAGAATAAATTAACTAATGAAAAACACAGTGAAAAAACTACAAACAATGGGTACTACAAACTAAAATGTATTAAAATGTATTACCAAGTAAGCTAAACATAATAGTACATTGTGACACAAGTGAGCTATGTTGATCATTACATCCTTAATGCCCTATAAAACATGTCTCACGAAAGTTCAAATTCGATCCCTAGATCTGTTAATGTGAGTAAAATTGTGCAAAAAAGTAATTAGCTTCGGTAGGGAGGGCGGGCCATCACGTCACGTATTCGCAAAGTAGTTGCGAACATCGCTAACTTTTCCATATTAGTGTTATTACGTATATTTAATTAATAATTATTATAAATTCGTTTATTCATGGACTAGCTTGGATCATTGTTGTTACTTAAGCTAATATTAGTAATGAAATGGTAATTAATAGAATTTGATTTACATATGAAATCAATTGGAAAATAAATTTATTAGAAAACAAACCCTAGCAAAAGAAACGCATGAATATGAATAAAATTATATTGTAAATTTGATAATTCTAACTAAGTAAATCAATATACGTCGTAAGACATTTATAAATATTACAGAGAATTATGTAACATCTGTATTTATAATTACTATTAATTACCTGTAATCTATACATCTTCTATCGATCTATATCTATCTATCTTCTATACATATAATAAAGCTGAAGCGGGTCGAAAGTCTGTACATAGAAGATATTCGAAAAAAATTGGCTAGGGATACTTAGAATCGATAACAGAACACGTTCCAACAGTTTTTAGAATTTTTGTCTGTTTGTCTGTTTATCTGTTTGTCTGTTTATGTGACCGCGCATCACGTGAAAACGGCTTAACCGATTAAGATGAAATTTGGTACAGAGATAGTTTGAGTCCTGGGGAAGGACAAAGGGTAGTTTTTATCCCGAAAATCAACCCTTAAGAGGATGAAACGGGGGGTGGAAATTTGTATAGAGCTTCTTAAACCGCTGCACCGATTTGGATGAAACTTGGTATATAATTAGTCCCGGAGAAGGTCAAGGGATAGGTTTTATCCCGGAAACCTTCCCTTTAGGGGGTAAAATGGGAGGGGGGTGAAAATTTGGATTTAACCCATTTTGATAAAATGTGGTTTAGAGGTAGTTTAAGTTCTGGGAAAGGACATTGGATAGTTTTTATTCCGGAAATCTTCCCCTAAGGGGGTGAATGGGGGGTGAAATTTTAGATGGACTTCGTTTAGATCAAATTTGGTATAGATATAGTTTGAGTCCCGGAGAATGACAATGGATTGTATGAATCCCGAAAATCATCCCCCTAGGGGGTAAAAATTTGGATAGAACCCATTTAGAGAAAACTTCTAAAGAAATAGAAGGAGTCCTAGGGAAGGACAACGCATAGTTTTTATCCCAAAAAATCATTTCCTGAGGGTTGAAGATTTGGATAGAACCCATTTAGATGAAATTTGGTATAAAGAGAGGTAGAGTCCTAGGAAAGGACATAGAATAATTTTTATTCCGGAACACATGAAAGGAGGGAATCATCCCCTAAGGGAGTGAGAAATGGTGGATTAAAATTTGGATTGAACCCATATACGGTATAGCGATAGTTTAAGACCTGGGGAAAGACATAAGATAGTTTTATCCTGAAAATTATCTCCTAAGGGGGTGTAATTGGGAGTGGAAATTTGTTTTGTGACACATTTTGATAAAATAAATATAGTTTGAGTCCTGGAAAAGGACATATGATAGTTTCTATTCTGGAAATCATCCCCTAAGGGGGTGAAATGGGGGTGAAAATTTGGATGTAGCCCATTTAGATGAAATTTGGTATAGAGATAGTTTGAGTCCCGGAGAATGACAACAGATAGTTTTTATCCCGAAAATCATCCTCTAAGGAGAATGGGGGCTGTAAAATTGGATGGAGCCCATTTACGGTATAGCGATAGTTGGGAGTCCTGGGGAAGGACATAGGCTAGTTTTATCCCGAAAATCCTCCCCTAAGGGGGTGAAAATTTGGATGTTATGTGACCTATTTAAATGAAATTTGGTATAAAGATAGTTTGAGTGCTTGGAAACTTTATATGAAAATTTTATCTCGTAAATCATCCCTTAAGGGGGCGAAATGGGGGGTGAAAATTTGGATCGAACCCATTTCGATGGAATTTGGTAAAGAGATGGTTTGAGTCCTGGGAAAGGACATAGGGTAGCTTTTATTGCGGAAATCATCCCCTAAGGGGGTAAAATGGGGGTTACAATTTGGATGGAACCCATTAGGATGAAATTTGGTACCTATAGAGATAGTTTGAGTCGCGGAAAAGAACAACGGTTAGCTTTTGTCCCGGAAAAAATCCCCCAAGGGCATAAAATAGGGGGTGAAAATTTAGATGTAGGTACCCTATTTGGGTGAAATTTGGTATAGAGATAGTAGGGGTTTCGGGGAAGGACAATGTATAGTTTTTATCCCGAAAATCATCTAAGAGGGTGAAATGAGTGGTGAAAATTTGGATGAAACCCATTTAGATGAAATTTGGTTTAGAGTTAACTTGAGTCCCGGAGAATGACAACGGATATTTTCAATCCCGATTATCATCCCTTAATGGGATGAAATAGAGGGTGAAAATTTGGATAAAATCCATTTAAGTGAAATTTGGTATTGAAATAGTCCCAGGGAAGGATAATTCATAGTTTATCCTGAAAAATCATCTCCTGAGGGGGTGAAATGAGGGGTGAAAATTAGGATAGAATGCATTTAGATGAAATTCGGTATAGAGATAGTTGGAGTTCCGGGAAAGGAAATCGCATAGTTTTTGTAACGAAAATCATCGCCTGAGAGGATGAAATGAGGCGTGAAGATTTGGATGGAATTCATTCAGATGAAATCTGGTTAAAGGATAATTTGAGTCCTGGGAAAGGACATAATGATAGTTTTTATTCCGGAGATCATCCCCTAAGGGGGTGAAATGAGGGTGAAAATTTAGATAGAACCCATTTATGGTATAGCGATAGTTGGGAGTCCTGGGGAAGGACATAGGATAGTTTTATCCCGAAAATCCTCCCCTAAGGGGTGGAAATTTGGATCTCGTAGTTTGAGTTCCGGAAAAGGACATAGGATAGTTTTTATCCCGGAAATCATCTCGCAAGGGGGTGAAATGGGGGGAGAATATTTGTATGGAACTATACAACCCATTTAGATAAAATTTTGTATAGAAGTAGTTAGTAGGCGCGGCGTTGGTAGGCCCCCCCAAGGTGCACTGATGACCTGGTTATGGTCGCGGGAGTCCGCTGGATGCGGGTGGCGCAGGATTGGTCACTTTGAAACTCTTTGGGGGAGGCCTATGTCCAGCAATGGACGTCTTTCGGCTGATATTTTGATGATGATAATGATGATGAAAATAGTTTGAGCCTCGGGGAAGGACATAGGATAGTTTTTATATCGGAAATCTACCCCTAAAAGGGAAATGGAGGGTGAAAGTTTGTATCGAGCTACGATATAAACGAGTTCTACGCGGACGAAGTAAAGCTAGTACACAATAAATGAATTGAATTGAAAAATAATAGATGTTGCTTCTTATGTTAATGCAATGTGGGGAATGGATGAAAATTTTAGAAATGCCAGATCTTTTTTTTTTGGTGGTAGGAATAATCTTCCTTAGCACCAGAAAAAAGTTGCAGACTTTTCAGATGCATCAATAATTTTTGAAAAATATAAACACTTGCCTCACTTACGTTTTGGGCTTAGGACGGCAAATAAGACATTTTGCGTGATCAATCCCATATTACAAAAAAATATCATAAAAATCCGTGGTAAACTGACACTGGCAATGATATTGACGGCTGCAGCAGCTATATTTGTCATTGCCAGGGTCAGATATTTAAATATTTTTTGTAATATGAGACGGATCAATGAAAGTGTCTCATTCGCCGTCCTAACCACAAAACGTGAGTGAGGAAACTGTTTATATTTTTCAAAAATAATTGACGCAGCTTAAAAGTCTGCAACTTTTAAATAAAAAAGTAATAGCTGATTTCCCTCAAACATGACATTTCCAATTTTAAGAACCAATTGTAATATGTTTAGCTGTTGTGCATAATTTGTTAGAATTTTTTAAAGTGTATTTTAGACCTATGTTCGTGATTTTTTTCTATCGAGCGAAATTCAAAAACTCAGGATTCGAATAGCTGATTTCCCTCGAGAAAGGCCTCAAGATTGCTAATTAAATTTAATTTAGGGCAGCCGTATTATAATCCAAACAAGAGCTACGATTTTTTAAAAATCCGTTTTCGGAGCTCACGTCGCCGACCTTAGAATAAGTTCCCTCAAACATGATAATGCCGATATTTAGAGCCAATTTTAATATATTTAGCTGTTGTGCATAATTTGTTACGAATTTTTTAAGTGTACCTATTTTAGACCTATGTTCGTGATTTTTTTCTATCGAGCGAAAGTCAAAAACTAAGGATTCGAATAGCTGTTGTCCCTCGAGAAAGGTCTCAAAATTGCTAATTAAATTTAGGGCAGCCGTATTATCCAAGCAAGAGCTACTTTTTAAAAATCCGTTTTCTGAGCTCACGTCGCCTTAAGAAAAAGGTCGTGTCTTTTGTAGTGTCGGATTTTCCCTCACTATTTTTGAATATTACGTCTGTATATGAAACATATATAATATTCAGCGTAGTCATGTTCTGTTTAAACTATTAAATAAACATATATACCTACATTACGTCCTCAACATTATCGGTATAAAAATAGACTGTAATAAAGTTAACTTCAATATACATTACAAATTTTCTTCAATTTAAAGTCTCATTCCAGCTTCAAGGAACTTATTACTGCTTTAAAGAACGCCGGGAAATTACCTGAATAATGTTAGGATGCGTTTCCACTGAGGCAGATCGGAGCGGACACGTGCAGAATTGACTAATTAAATTAATCCTTGTTTATAGAGACGATACGACACCATAGTAGATATACCTATGGGTTAAATCAGTAAAAAAAATCTGAACAAACGTCCGATGTGACGCCCTCATACAGACATGCGTCGTTACAATAAACTTAAGCGCAAGTCGGTTTAGTCGGCGTACCTACATCTATTGTACGAATCGGTTCATAAATGACGGAGTTCTGAAGTAAAAAAACATACAACCGAATTGAGAACCTCCTCCTTTTTTCGAAGTCGGTTAATAAGGAAACGACGCACGTGTTATTTGCAGGCCAAATATGGTTGCTATTTATCATTTCTCATTACGAATGAGACATCCATCACTCTCGCATTAGTAGTATACTAGTCAGATCGAACGTAAAGGATTTCTTATCCACAACAATAAGGGATAAAATTGCAACCATGTTACGCCCGCTAGTGGTCGGTCAACTCAATCCACGTAGGTATGTGAATTAAGAGTCCGTACACAGCCGTTTGCTGAATTCGCAAAACTTTATGAGGTCATATCTGGCCGGCCACCCACGCTAGGTTATAACCGACGGTTATGCCTGCACAGTTCACTTGTGCAGGCATAACTGTGCATACACACGTTCAGTTATGTCATACACAAGTTCAGTTATGTCATACACACGTTCAGTTATGTCATACACAAGTTCAGTTATGTCATACACACGATCAGTTATGTCATACACAAGTTCAGTTATGTCATACACACGTTCAGTTATGTCATACACAAGTTCAGTTATGTCATACACACGTTCAGTTATGTCATACACAAGTTCAGTTATGTCATACACAAGTTCAGTTATGTCATACACAAGTTCAGTTACGCCTGCACAAATGAATTGTGCGGGCATAACCATCGTCGGTTAAGCGTGGGTGGCTGGCTTAACAGTGGAGGCGCGTGAAAAATTTCGATGGGCAACCCGGAACAAGAAAAGTTATAAAAGAGTTTAGAATATATAACAATAGGCTTGCCTAAAAATAACTGTTAGGCAAGCCGGTGGGAATCGGCTTGTATGTGCAGTTCCGCCACTGGTGTATAAAGTATAAAGGGCTATTTACATGGTGCAACAACTCACATGCGAGTTTTATTACATTGCAGGATTTTATCGAATTCACCGTACCTATTTCGCTAGCCCGCAGCCCCGTAATGAGTTGAAAATCGCTTAGGATTTGTTGCACCATTCAAACGGCCCTTTTTAATTCATAATTCATTTATTGCTTTTCCATCTAGTTTAACAATAGGTCTTAAATTACAATTATGTGCTAATACATGACCCTGGTAGGGCACAGCAATAACTTATAACTAAAAAAAATATGACACTTAACACAGCGGTATTATTATAAATTATTATAAGATACAAACTGGATCAATATATTTTATGTCAAAAACTTAATGCTAGTTATGAATGTCTCTGACTACGCTTAATATAAATTGAGATAATTAATGACTAAATGTTAAAGGAAACTACATATAATGTCAAAAGCTTAATTTTCACATAGAGGTATCAGACAGGTAACATTTTTCCAGGAGCAGCATAGTCAATCTTGATTTGAATTTAAATATATCAATTTCATCCTTGATTATATCCGGCAATTTATTATAATTTTTTACGCACATCGCAAATGGGCCTGAATGTACCATTTGTAGCTTTAGATTCCAGGCAGAAATTTGATCGTTAAATCTGATACGCGTACACTTGTCACAATAATCGTGTTGGAGATAAACATTGTAACAAACAAGGTACCTACATTAATATTATGTGACTTCTAACGGAGTGACTAACACTTTGTTGAACCAGGTTATATTTCATACCGGGTAATTTTTCAAGTTGCGACAGTTGACGGTACGATTTATGCTTCTTGGGCTTTCGTCTCATGCAGGAAATAAAAGAGGATCGTGATGACAAACGATCATGCCATAACTAACGCCTAACTTAAATGGGTGTGTAATGATTTGTATAAAAACTAGGTATTTCTATAATTTCATTTTCCATTTAAAACGAATATCATAATTTCAACTTGTATAAGTGATTAAGTTGCATAAAACAAATCGTATAACAATACTTCAAAATCAAAATCAATTATTTATTCTGCAAATAGGCCACAAGGGCACTTTTACATGTCAAATGGTATTCTACAATATAATATAATTAGCATCCATACTCCATACTTACTAATATTATAAATGTGTGTCTGTCTATCTGTTACCTCTTCACGCATATATGTGGAATTTGTGCACAGGCCGCAATGCGTAATTAGGTTACCCTAGAGTCTAGAGAACTCAAACGATAGGCGATATAGCTTTAAAAATACAAACCGACCAACAAATAACATAAAATAAGTACTTATTCTTACCTGGACTATCAATCTACTTTCGATCTCTTCTAAGTTGGATTTCAGTAAGCATATTTGAACTTGTTGATCTTCAGGCGACAGCATTTTAAACTTATGTATTTAAAGTAGTGCAAGGAAAAACTTTAAATATGAATCTGAATTAACGCAAAATAATGCTACGGCAAAAGAAAAATGAAGAAATGAGATATGTGTGACGTGTTTTTTTTAATTTCCCGCCGATTGGCAGCGTTATATTTTTTTTATCACTACTTCGAATATTTATGGTGTATGGTTTTAGTTAGAAGCGAAGGAAACTTTATCCATACAGCCAAGTGAGTTATTTTCTTTTTTCAGTCTTGTTAATAAAAGCTGCACACTGCCAAACGTGTCAGTAGCAATGTATCTGAAAACATCCACTCTCGCATTTCTCTGTGCAAAGAATAGGACTATCTATCCTGTTAATTCTTCCAAAATCCTTTCGTAATTAGCTATAGGTATGTGCTAAAATTCTAGAATTGCAAGTTTTAATAATGACTACTACTTTATCGTTAAATTTTTGAAATTTAAATATTAAGTTTTGCAAATAATATTTATTAATTTGGCTATGGTCAGGGCGGATTTTTCGTACGACGGAAGCTAGTTTAAGCTACCAAAAACGCCTCAGTAAACCGATGCGTTTTTGGTAACTGCAAGCATGAAGTTTATTTGGACATAAGCGTTTTTGATTTTATGTTTCTTTATTATTGCGATACCTTATTAATAACGCACATAGGTATTTAAAAAGGTATCAGTTATTATTTATATTGCTAATATCATTTTTCTAAAATATTATAAATAATATGTCGCCGCGGCGGACAATAGAAAACTTGTCATTAGCTGTCAAATTAAGGCCTGCAACATACTGGCGCGGCCTGCGGTGGCGGACCATAGTAAATTTGACAGCTAATGACAAGTTTTCTATTGTCCGCCGCGGCCAGGCCGCGCCAGTCTGTGAGAGGCCTTACTATGGTCCGTCACCGCAGGCCGCGCCAGTGTGATGCAGGCTTTAATTTGACAGCTAATGACAAGTTTAGATGCTGGCTTTAAGAACACACTCCCCGCCTTTTTTATATATTTTTAATTTTGTTTGAACTTACAACTAAATTGTATTTGTAAATCGTTTTCAAGAGGTTGTATTATTGTAAAATGAGCGAATTAGACAATTTAGAAATAGATTTAACACCTGCACCAATCATACGTGCGAAAGGTTTTATTGCCAGTAATAATATTTGACCGGAAAAATATATTGCTGTGTAAGTACCTACGGATATTTTATTGAATGGAAAAGTGATTGCGTTCTTTGAAAACGTACTTATGAGCTTCTTTCTTGAACTTTCGAAGAAATCTCAGGCGTCTAGGTACCTTGTGGTCAAAGTATTCGATGCTAAAAGCTATGATGAAAACAAAACATCGATATCAAGAACTATACAAAATTTACGGTAAGTATTTTAAAAGAGACAATCTGCATGACATCTGTGTCAAAAAACTGGCTGTGACCAACGGACAGACTTGTTTGTTATATTAATTACAACGTTTGCATGATATATTTAGAAAAGGAAACTTGCATCTTTTTATTTTATTACGAAAAGCAAAAGTATAATCCAGCATTTAAACAACTGTAGCATAGTTAGTAGCACGCGCCGGCACCCCCCGAAAACGCTGTATAAACGAGCTTATACTATGACGTCACAGCATATATTCTCGGCGCGTTTACTATGGAGTAAGTCATTAATTTGCAATTATCTCCACAAAATTTGCGTTTAAGTCCATATTTGTTGTACAAAATATCGTTTCTAATCTAAACTAATACTTACAATAGTTTTTTTAGTTTTTTGTCTTTTGTATGATATATCTACGTATATCCGCATCGATTGAGTGCAATTTATTCGAAATTGAAGTCGGGTCATTTCGCCGGTTACGCGACCACCTTCGGTTAGCGCCCACTTGAAGAACATGGTTTTTTCAATTGAAGATAACATCAATTCTACAGAGCCTATTGAAACAGTCAGCCGTATGCCTTATTGTTTGTAGTTATGGAATAGGAATTTACAAAAAAAACGAGAAAATATGCTGTCAGTTCACCAAGTCAGCTAATTGGTCGCTAACCGGCACATGAAATTAGGTGGTCGCCAACCGGCGAAATGACCCTCCCATGCAAGTTCCCCATTAACGTGTGATTTTGTTAGTAGGTTGCTCTAGATTATATTTGAGAGTGCTGTGGCGCATGCAGGCGTGAGGAACTTGCAAATATAACACTAAAGGACGTGGAAACTCACGGAAATATGCTGTTAGTTAGAATACCTACCCTAAACATCATTGCCTGATCAATGATCATTCATGGTTGATGGCCCGTATAAATAAATGTATATCAATTTAATTCTTTGTTTTGTTATCATTTTCTCGCAAAAGTATTAAAAAGAGCGGCCAAGTGCGAGTCGGACTCGCCCATGAAGGGTTCCGTAAAATAAATTGTAATTTACGATTTATGACTTAACTATTAAAAAAAAAACTACTTACTAGATCTCGTTCAAACCAATTTTCGGTGGAACTTTGCATGGTAATGTACATCATATATTTTTAAAAATTTTATCATTCTCCAACTTTACCGTCAAATCCTCCAACTTTACTCCACCGTCCAACCTTTGCCCAGGAAGGAAATATAACTAAGAGTACATTTATCTGAGAAAATTTGTGAAGCAAGTTTTTATTTGGTAATAATTTAAGTTATAATTTGGTATACTTAGTTATAATTTGGTATTCTTAGTTATAATTTGGTATTCTTAGTTATAATTTGGTATTCTTAGTTATATTTCCTTCCTGGGCAAAGATTGGACGGAGGGTTTGACAGTAGCTCATTTGACTCGCGATACATTGAAAATGGCGGTCTTTCAGCATTATTTTCATGTCCGCCACATAAACTAAATAACATTTTGTGATTAACAACTAATGGCAAATAAAGAAGGATTAAAACATGTAACAAACATTTTTTTGAAATCATATTGGGCTTCTCGACAAAAAGTTATTCCGGAAGTCACGTGGTACATTTTGAACTGTACCCACAAGAACGCGAGCAAAGAAGTATCCACTTCAAAAAAATATTAAAAATTAACATTTATTTCGGACAACAACAAAAAAAAATCATATCAGGTTAGTAGGTAGATACACTTAATTATAAAAATGTGTTAGGTTACATTTTATTTTATATTTCAAACACAGCTAAGAACCACTCCTTGCAGGCTTGCCCAGTGCTGACTATAGCGACTGTCAAGCTTGTCCACTGTTAATGGAAACTAGATAAAATATAGCGTCCATAACTACTGTTATTCAATTACGGTTAATGATACAGGACCATGTTCAAAATGGTAACTAGAGAATAAAAGACCACCAAATTTAAATTCAGCGATCTCTTCAAACAATCCCAAAAGGTAAATTTCAAAACATTTAAAGACATGGCAGGAAATATAATAGCTTTATACTTTATATCCCCTAATAATGTAATATCTCACGTATTTGCCCTTCTCCGCTAATATTGGGGATATTACGGAACTCCTGTAATTACATTAGGCTTGTTTTGTGTAATGTTAACAAATCCGTAGATCGAGATTTATTACCACCAAAACTGCGACTCTGAAGTCGGGCTGTGCCTGTAGCCGGAATTACTTTACAGAATCGATATTCAAATGTAAATGCAGGACCGACAATCGAAAATTCCTTGAACTTCACGTTGGAACATAAGGGCTATATAGAGCATCATTAATCACATGATATCTCTGCTGGCAATATTCCGATTTGTATAGCGAATATTGCAAATATCGCATACGACTCATGAATGTATTTAATAAAAACATTATACAATTATTAGACAGATCGGACACAGTTGAATGTCTTCTCGCTCATGTTAGGCACCGCCCAACAACGGGGAAAATAGTCACCCTCACAGAAAACCGTAGCCATAATAACACCTCAGACCAAGAAATAAGATAGACCATTACGAACGACCTAGTGAAGCCGGTTTTCAACCGAGCTAAATAGGTTTAACACACGCACACGTACAAAAAAATGCACAAAACTCTTCAGCACGTGTCGCAATGCTGCCAAGATCACCTATTTCTAGTTTTGTGCAATTTAATTTAAATTTCTAAACTTATGTTTTAAATAAATAAATATTTGGGGACAATCTTACACAAATCGACCTCGAGTCCCAAACTAAGCAAATATAGATCAATAAATACTTGAATACATTGAAAGCATCCATGACTCAGGAACAAACATTGGTGCTCATCACACAAATATGTGCCCTTACTGGGATTCGAACCCGGGACCTCCGGCTTCGTAGGCAGGGTCACTACCAACTAGGCTACAGCCCAGCTAGCACACTAATCGGACATATATTTACGTTCGGACGTATAACTTTACGATTGTGCCCATTTTTACGTTACTTAGCTAACATGGTAATCACGCAGCATATATTTATGCCATAGCGTAAAATATACGTAGCAAAATTATTACATTCATTTCATTCGTTCAATAGTAGTCTATGGTTAGAAGCCCATTATAATACTACCTAATTAAAGAGTAATGATAAGCGCTGCACAGTTTACTAAACAGTTGTTCTGCTGTATTAAGTTGTGTTATAATAGTTTGTTTGTTATAATTTACTTTACTCCCCACCCCGCAAAAAGTTTTACGTAGTGGTTTTAAGTGATGAAGCGAGTACCAAAACACATGTATGTTTATAATTGAATCAATAATATTTGTAAATTTGTGTAATATATTTTATTACAACACAAGCAAAAAATCTTAATCATTGGGTTATTTATAGGTAGTAATCATGATCTAGCTAAAATTCAAAATGCTAGATCATTGTTTCAGGAGATGATAGGAGTTTTGAAACTGAAACCGTATGTGTTGTGACAGAAATCGGGGAAATCCTGCGAAAATTATATTGTTTTCATAGTGTTAAAATTTATCCGGGGTCTCGAGTGACCTACATAAAATTTCATCCGTCAACGGTTCATATCGTCAAGTTTTATGTGCAAAATCAAGAGCATGTTAGCATTAGACGTAAAAAAATAGTTTTATGTGCAAGACATATAAATGGTCACATTTTACGTAGATGACGGTATACCATGTTAGCTCATTACGGTAAAATTTTATACGTTGGTTGTGGACATAAAACATGTGCATAAAAGTCGTCATCTTGCTAGTGTGCTAGCCGGGCTGAGGTCGTCATATTTTGGCTTGGTTGAAAACCGGCTTCACTAAGGTGGTTCGTTATGCTCCGTCTATCTTTTTTTCTTGGTCTGAGAACGACACCACTACCTACAGTTTGAAAGAAAGAAAGAAAACATTTATTCGTGACGTATAGTAGTATTATCACGCGATCCATGCGCTGTCTCTATCTCATTGCATGTTATAGATATGCTGGATCATCAGTATTTAATCACCGTGTAAGCCATTCTGTAATATATGGACAATCCTGTGATACACGGTGGATACACGTCATTATACATGTGATCCGGATTGTGATATGGGTGGATCATCAGTATTTAATCACCGTGTATTGGCCGCCTATGAGAGAATTAACGACTGGCTATTTGTCACGTGTTGCCGTTTAAACTTCTGTAACTTGTAGCATTGTGAAATGGGCTACAGACAGGGCGTGACCAAATTTTTCACTATGAGTTGGACTCGCGCACGAAGGGTTCCGTACCATAATCTATAAAAACGGCAAAAATAATCACGTTTATTGTATGGGAGCCCCCTGAAATATTGATTTTATTCTGTTTTTAGTATTTGTTGTTATTCTGTAGCCGCGAAATACGTACATCATCTGTGAAAATGTCAACTGTCTAACTATCACGGTTCATGAGATACAGTCTGGTGACAGATGGACAGACAGATAGACGGACGGACACCGGAGTCTTAGTACCTAATAGGGTCCCGTTTTACTTTGGGTACGGAACCCTAAAAAGACATAATTCAGTAATATTGTAGTATCACATAAGAAACCTAATAAAGTTATAAGTTACAATAACATTGCCTCTTAAAAAGGGCATATGAGAAACTAAAACGAATAGTACAGTCGGGGAATGAAAAGGTTGATCACCTTAAGATCTATTTTTGCTTGCTCAGTATAAGCAAGTATAAGTTATCAGTATCTGCTTTATCGATTGAGTGTCAGACACATGCCGTCATAATGAATTTCATTTCACTACACCTCTTTGAATTTTGGAAAACGAGTTAAAAAAATAAAAAAAAACGTATACAAGAAATAGCAATGATGACATTGACCGGACCTGTTACTTACATTTATACTTTTAATAATTTTAAGCGAAGAGGATTTAATCATTCGATTTATCAAACTTGACACAACGTAATGGCAAGATCAAACTAATAAAAAGGTTTTAGTTCAACTATTAATAGTCAAGAAAAATTCGTCTAAATAAATTTGAACTTTGTTGTCAAACAGTTGAACATAATGTTCAATACATCACTCTCGTCTGTTATACAGTTTAAAAAGGTAACATGTGCTTGCAACGCGTAAATGATTTGATTTGAAAACTGATCAACATTTCTATTCCGCCACTGTACCTATCTAATCGTTTTAGTTTTTTTTTAATACCTATATTTATCTCGCATCCGGAAAAATATTACCACAGATCCTCCAAATGATGTCTGTGTCGACGGGGGTTTATGTTGTGAATGTTGGGTGACAAATGAGATAACTTCACGATCACAGAATACAGAAAGGCATAGACATTGAGATGTGACCAAACTTTTCATTGTACCGCTCGCTCCATAAATCACATCGTCTTGTTCTAAGCCTTCGCATTGTAGGTATTGTATTAAAATCTTACTCGGCATTTCCTCTCTGAACGTTGAATTGAAACCAAATCGACCACCAAACCAGGGTCGGCAACGCGCATGTAACACACCTGGAGTTGCAAGCGTCCATAGGCTACGGTAACCACTTACCATCAGGCGGGCCGTAAGCTTGTTTGTCACCGACGTGGTATAAAAAAAAATCTATTTGAAGAGGTACGGCGTCAAAATATTTGCATCACACTTAAACTCCACGCTAGCTGAAGACGAAAAAAATGTAGGTAAGTAAACAAACAATGTATTGAGTTTGACATTTAAATTATGTCAAATTCCATACATTGGTTGTTTACATTTTTTTTCGTTTTCTACTGGTGCTTACTTTACTCGTAAAGGGTTTCATAATCATAACGCGCATAGATATAGCATATAGAGCTAAATGGTAAGTACATCTGCATGCACAAGGTATTATCTACATCAGTTCTAAAACAAAAAGATTTTAACTCAAAAACGGTGTTTGAAAATCAATAAATATAAATTATAAATACTAAGTAATCCAAACCCAAGTTATGAGGGTTCAAAAAATGACGAAGCGCTTCGAGAAAAGGTAGGTAGTGCCCTGCCCTTACGCTTCGCTTGGCTGGTCTTGGCGGGGGCACTACCGTGCCCCCAGATAAAACAGTAAGTAGAGTAGGTATTGACTGAATTATTAGAACATTAAAAAGTAGTAAGTGGGTGTCTGTGTTTATTGGTGCAGGTATGTGACGGCGTAGTACCTGAACAGCGGAATTAAACGTTTCCTCACTTATAGTGTGAGTATCCACCAGAGATGTGCGAGAGAGGTTGCTATTTGCTATACGGTGTGCGAGGATAAAAACCACCAATAGGAATGCTTCATATTCCTAATATGTCTATTTGACGAAAGTGAAAATAAATTGTTTTTTTCATTAAATATTAGCAAGATGACCACAACCGGAAATACCTATTTAATTACTTTGTATCGCGTGTTAATAAATCTTTAATTAAGCATACGTGTCCAAACTTTTTTATTAAACCCAAGGGAAGCGTCGTCTAGAAACTCTGACTAATAACCTAATAGCAAATAAGAGGCACACGGGCTGCGATAAATGGCGGCCGAAAATACCGAAATATAGACAGGGGGTCTGTTTGACCCGACGTACTTATTATTTAATCAACCGAGAAAAGAAGAGCGGGCTTAGTTTAAGTAAAGGCCGAAACGCACTAACAGATGTGGCGGAGCGGCGCCGTGCGGCGCGGAGGCGGTACCGGTTGTATGTAACGAGCTAATACGAAAGGTTCCGCGCGGAATACCGCACCGCGCCGCGCCGTTCGTGCGGATCCTTTCACATGAGCTAGAAGCTAGAACATTACAACCGGTACCGCCTCCGCGCCGCACCGCACCGCGCCGCCACCGCTGTCAGTCCGTTTCCAGCTTAAGGCCTGCATCACACCACTGCCGCGGCCTGCGGTGGCGGACCATAGTAAATTTGACAGCGAATAACAAGTTTTCTATTGTCCGCCGCGGCCAGGCCGCGCCAGTCTGTGAGAGGTCTAAAGGGTGACTAGGGGGCGATAATATTCTTAAAAGACCTGAAATAAGAGCCAGAGTCAGGCTCCCCTCGTTTTTTGTGCAGTCGGAGATTGTATGACTATCTGGATTCCATTTGGCAGAAGCATGGGTGAGGTAGATAGCTTAGGTATATACCATTTTTAAGTTCGAAGATGAACAGGATCGCTTGCGAGTGGATTAAGAGGCATTAATAGAGGCATGTTTGGGGCAAACGACTATAGGCTTACCCTTCCAATGAACCGGCACGGCTATTTGAGACGGCACATTTGACGGGACAGGGTTGCGAGCGGAGACGTAAAAGTGTACCAGGCGGGTAGCAGGCCGGACAGCTCCTGCAAGCGCCTTTCGCTACCCTCTTGGTCGACCTTCCAGTCTATTAGGTAATACTACTTCCCGGTTATCACAATACGGTGCGCGATCACGGCGAGATAGACTATCTGTCTCTTTCTAAGTGTTTTAATTAGATACCACCGTCTTGTGATAACTGTGCAGAATATAGTGTCTTGACTATACCTACTAGTATTAGTATAATCACAGAATAAATGATACTGGTATAATGACATTCTACTCCATGTGCTTGTGCAAAGCCGGCCACCCACGCTAGATTATAACCGATGGTTATGCCTGAGGGCCTACCGCGGACAGCATTCGAAGTTTTCCCTCTCTGTCGCACTTACGTACGAACGCTCAGGTATGACAAAGAGGGAAAACTTCGAACGCCTTTCGCGGTAGGCCCTCTGCACAGTTCAATTCGTGCAGGCACATCGAACGCGGGCCCGCGGCGGGCCCGCGTTCGATGTGTGTTTTAAGTGTAGTTTCAATGTTTTACAACTTGCGCGGGCCCGCGCCCAACCCGCGCCCGCGCCCGGTGTGTGGAGGCCTTGTGTGTATGAAATAGTTGAACGTGTGTATGCACAGTTATGCCTGCACAAATGAACTGTGCAGGCATAACCATCGGCTATACCTGCCTAACGTGAGTGGCCGGCTCAATGGCGAATTTCAGGACCAGAGGCCCTAGCACGATTATGTTTTATCGTCACGATTTACGTGACGTTTCAGTACATGTTCGCCGTAAAACGTGCCGATAAAACCTATCGTGCTAGCTGGGCTACGCGCAAGTTGAACTAATGTGAGATTTCACAAAATATCATAATCAATACATTGTGTACAATACAATTCGTACACATACATTAGTGACAGCCATGGGTGTTTGAGGTGGCTTGACCATTGTGTGACCACAACAGCGGCTAGACAAACCGTTATCGCTGCTAAAATACACTGCGACGTATACTGGTCCGACCACTTTCCAATAGAAATAGTGTGTAACCTAAGTAATAGTGTACCTAAAAATACAAATCTTAGCAGTATCAGTGTTGATGAGAACTTGCTAAATGGCATAATATGGGGGGAGCGTGACACCTCTCAAATAAAAGAATATCTAGATGTGTGTAATTGTAAGTTGAAGGAAATTGATTTCCCGAGTGAGTTAACATTATGTTGTGATAATCTATGTAGTGATCCTGAACACAGGAAAATAATTACTAGCCTTTATTATTCGGTTATTACAGTATTACGGGATGCCTCAATTGCTAGCTGTAAAAGAAAAAAGCCCAGAGGGGTCGGCAATGTCATAGGCTGGAACAAACATGTAAGGGAGGCTCACCAGAGAGCAAGATCTTGTTTTCTAGAATGGTGCCAGTCTGGTAAGCCTAGGGCAGGCCGATTGTATGATGAAATGTATCACTCTAAGAAAGAATTTAAATCTAAGCTTAAATACTGTCAAAATAACATAGAACAATTAAAGATGGACATAATTGCCTCTCATCACAGGTCTAAAAACTTCACCAACTTCTGGAAAGCAACTAATAAGATCAATCCAAGAGTGAGTCTACCCGTGAGTGTTGAGGGTGTCAGCCAGCCTAGAGATATTGCCAACCTCTTCATGAACCACTTTAAAGTGGACCCTCTGGCGGGGGACGCGCGGGAGCCGATGGTCGATGCTGGGTGTCGTGTTCGCGGTGATCCAGTCAGAGTAACACCAGCTGAAGTCTCAAAGGTTATTCGTAATATGAAAAGAGGTAAATCGCCCGGACACGACGGTCTGAGTATCGAGCATCTGCAGAACGCGGGTGTCCATCTCCCCAGGGTTCTTGCAATGCTCTTCACTCTATGTATACGTCACAATTACCTTCCGGATGATCTCATGAAGACGATAGTTGTACCTATCATTAAAAATAAGACGGGCGATGCTTCCGACAAGTCCAATTACAGGCCGATCTCTCTCGCCACTATACTGGCGAAGGTGATGGACGGGGTGCTTAATACATATTTAAATAAACACATACGTCTTCATGACGCCCAGTTCGGCTTTCGGCCTGGGCTGTCACCGAGGAGGCTGTGCTATGTCTTAAGCACACCGTGCGTTACTACACTGATAGAATGACGCCGGTATACGCGTGCTTTTTGGACTTGTCGAAGGCATTTGACCTAGTGTCGTATAATGAGCTGTGGGAGAAGCTGAGCAACGACACAAGTCTACCGACTGAAATAATAGGTATATTTAAGTATTGGTATGATAACCAAACCAATGCGGTTAGATGGGCTGGAAGCTATTCACAAACCTATAAGATGAAGTGTGGTGTGAGACAGGGGGGTCTTACATCACCAGTTTTGTTTAACGCGTATGTGAATGGGTTGATTGAGGAGCTCAGCAGTGCCGGCGTGGGTTGCTCGGTGGACGGCTGTTGCGTTAATAATATCAGCTACGCCGACGATATGGTACTGCTGAGCCCCTCAATCGAAGCACTTAGGAGACTACTGTCTATTTGTGAAAGGTTTGCCGTGGCCCATGGACTCAAATATAATGTGAAAAAGAGCGAGGTAATGATTTTTAAATCTGGTACAAAAACTTACCCTGTTCCGCCAATTACTCTCGATGGCTCTCCTCTTAAGCAGGTTACCAGCTTTAAATATTTGGGTCACTGGGTCACGGACACCCTAAAAGACGACGAAGACCTAGAAAGGGAACGCAGGGCGCTATCAGTCCGGGGTAATATGCTCTCACGGAGGTTCGCACGTTGTTCACGAGAGGTCAAAATCACCTTATTTAAGGCATATTGTCAGACGATGTACACGTGCGCCCTGTGGAGCAATTACACGAAAAGGACATTTAGCGCTCTGCGTGTCCAATATAATAACGCCTTCAGGGGACTCCTGGGGCTGCCCTGGCGCTGCAGCGCGTCGGGAATGTTTGCCGATAGCAGCACGGACGGCTTCACCGCCGTGTTGCGCAAGCGCGTGGCGTCCCTGTGGGCGCGCGTGCGGGGCAGCCCTAACACTCTCCTGAAGGTGGTCGCAGATAGGATAGATAGTCCTATGATCAGGCACTGGGCAGGCATGCATGTGAGGCCGAATAATAACTTTAATTTTATGTAATTCAATTTAATTTAAATGTAATGTAACTTAATGTATTGTTATTAAATATTATATTTTTAGTAAATTTTGTAGCTACTAACATAGTTCGAAAGTAAATGTATCACTAACCAACTATGGATGATGTCCGAAATAAACAATTTCAATTTCAATTTCAATTTCAATTTCAATTGGGTCAAATATACCTCCTGGGTGCGGTCGGCTGACGGTATCAAGTTTGCTTACTCGTTCGCTACAACTTTATATTAGTTTATTAAATACTAGCTTCTGCCCGCGACTTCGTCCGCGTAGAACTCGTTAATATCGGAGCTCGATACAAACTTTCACCCTCCATTTCCTCTTTAGGGATTGATTTCCGGGATAAAAACGATCCTATGTGCTTCCTCGAGACAATTTTATCTTTTGCGTAATACTCTTATACCATGGATATTTTTATGCGATGCGCATATTCGGTAATGTCATAAGTCATAACCGACAAACGCTAGCATTTAAATTAAAACGATAAATGCTTGTGCTGATATAAGCCTGAAAATTCGATTAAACTATACGAACGATCGAGTCAACGATTGCGAGTAAAGTAACGTATAAGTGACAGTACCCTTATTGTGAGATAACAATCGTAACCTAACGTTACGTAACTAATACGAGATCGAATAAACGCGCTTCGAATAGATTTCGATCTCGCTACGGTATTCTTCGATTCGACCCGTCAAACTTGTAACTCACAATGCCGTTGTCCTACGAAACCAACTGCAAAACGTTAGGCTCTAGCGTTTAGTTTTCGATGCGTAATTTAACGTTCGATTCGTACTACCAATCGGTAGTGTGAGACCCAAATTTGACATTTCGTATCGAAGAATACCGTAGTGACTGTAGTTTACTATTTCACTTGCAAAATGGCCCGTGATATCGTATTATTCCGTCAAGAGTTACCGTAGATCCGATCGAAATTTATCTCAAATTAAAGAACTTATAAAAATAAGGGTTTTGAATTGACAACATATATCCGCAAAATTCGGATTGTCGCGTATTTTGTATTTTAAAATGCAAATAAATGGCCCCCGCGCCGCCATATTGTATCGACAGTGGACACTGTCGACGTCGCGATGCGCGTATTCTGTAATGTCATAACCGACAAACATTTAAATTAAAACGATAAATGCTAGTGATATAAGGTTGAATATTGGAAAATCGTGAACGAACGTGAAGTCGATGGCGAATTAAGTAATGTATAAGTGCCTCACGTTACAGTTTGGATTTTTAGTTCTATGAGTGACCACCAGGGGCGGTGTATAGACTTTTCATACTAAATCTTGACGATAGGCGCTAGCGCCTGTAGTAAACGCAACTCACGTCAATCCCACGCTAAAAGTACTGGTGGTAAAGTTTAGATTTTTAGTTCTGTGAGTGACCGCCAGGGGCAGTGTGTAGATTCTCCATACTAGTGGTATAGATTCTCGTTTGCGACGAAAGTAAACGCGACTCACGTCAAACCCGTGGCAATGGTACTGAAATATTAAATATATGTAAAATAGGTAATACATCACCTTGATCCAGGCATCGTTGCTGACCTTCAAGTCCTTCATACAATGCCTAGGACGCCGATGCGTGTCTTCCTCACCTCATCGTTCACAGTACGTAGTAATAGTAAATAACTAAGAATAAGTAGAGGTCTATTTCGTTAAGGCCTCCACACATCGAACGCAGGGCGTTCGCGGCGCAGCCAAGAGTTGTAATTTAGGTAGTATCGCGGCGCGTTCGCTTTCGGACCGCGAAATGCTTTACAACTTGCGCGGGCCCGCGCTCGACTCACATTCACGCCGCAACCACGACCAATGTGTGGAGGCCTTTTGGCGTGACGAGTGAGGTGAGGCGCATTTGCGGTCAGGGGCAGAAGCGACAGCATCACAGCCAATATGCATATCTGGCGCTCGGCAATGAATAGGGGACTTTACAGACGTTGCAATTCGTCACAACCATATGGTTATAGCCATAGCAAATGACAAAGTCGCAGCCATAGTTAATGTGAAAGCTATACTATACGTATGTCTGTCTAATACCTATCTTCTAATGAAGGTTTTCTAGAATGTGCGACCAGCAAGTAAATGAAGTAATTGAGAGAGAGAGATGAATTTATTGGATTGTCTATGATTTTGTCGAAAGCGGCACGTCCGCAATAGAATTGCATACTTACGCGCATTCTTAGATTACATGGCCATTCCTGCACGGATCAAGAATCTTGACCTCGATTGGTCGGATGCCTGTAGTCCAGTACGAGTAAGGAATGCACCTTCAATGATTCCCAAGAGCGCGATTTTTGTTGTCGGTTAGAATATAATGACAGCTAGGTAGGTACCTACTACTGGCAACAAACAAACGTTAATCATATTTTGACGATGGGTTAGGTATACATAGGTATTACACAGGGTTTTGTTAGTGACACTAAATAAAATAATCAATAATGTTGTATTTTCTCGCAAAAGGATTAAAAATGTACTTAGTCAAATGGAGAAAAAAGCGACGCAATAGGTTAAATAATTACAAAGTTATAAGTGTCCAAAATTTTAAGAGGGGGGTGTTCTGTCCCTTTTACGCAAACGCACCTTCGTATGAAACGATTGTCATTTTCAACCGACGAAAAAAACGGAGGAGGTTCTCAAGTCGACGCGTATATATATATATTTTTTTATGTATGACCATGACCACGCATAACTTTTTACAGAGTAGTTCGATTTTGATAATTCTTTTTTTATTGGAAAGTGTATACCCCAAAGTTGGTCCCATATAAATTAGGAAAAAAAAACCAACCTTAAAGGACCGACCCCCGCTCCGGGTCATTCTTATTGCAAAGGTTGTCCATCGCAATCCAACGCGGCAATGCGGCGAGCGTGATGGGCACCTTTGCACCAGGGGTGGCGCGGGGTGGGTTGTTTGAGTAGTTTTAATTTAGTTTAATTTTTTATTTCCAAGTTGTTAATAAAAATATTTACCTTAAGGGTATAATAAAGATTTTAATTCATACATAAAAACATGTATAAAACTTTTACAAAACTAAACTATTATTAAATTAAAATAACTAAAACTAACCTTAAGGGTAGGAAAATAGGGGATGATTGATTTTTCGTCGGTTAAAACTTTGTTTTTAAAGTAAATTATGGTACTATGATTATGAAGCCCTTTACGAGCAAGAGTGATGAAACAATATATTAGAACTAGGTACGCCTTCCCCTCTTGACCTGCATTGTCGCTAATAATAAGTCTCCGATTTCGTCGTAGTATTTGCAGAGATATTACTTTTCCAACTTCTTCCGTTTGTTTGTTTCATGCTTCTTACTTAAGTACCTATCCCTCGACAAAATACAAAGAAAGAAAGAAATTTAATTTATGGTACTAGATTTTATTGCATACTGTGTACTTATTTGCTCTCAAATAAGACACAAGTGATATCAATGGATTTTAAAAAACCCAAATTCTTTTTTCGAATATGATTTTATATGATTGAATCACTCACACGATTATGAACAATCCAACGATACCTACCTAAAATCCATAAAGCGCTTTGGACTATATTAGGCCGTGAAATAGAATTTCCTTGTCCACATCATACAAATTCTCGAAAACAATAACCCTCCTTCTGAGGCAGTCAGGTAAAAACGAATCGAAATGAATGACTGATATAACTGACTACCTCATACTAATATATGTATACCTACGGAGGTGAGCTATACAGATGACTTTGTCTCAAAAAAATGTGTTAAGAAGCAAAAAGTTGCATTTAAATAGGTTCTGTAAATAGAATCCCTCAAAAACATTTCATGTAAAGTTATCGCCAAGACTCCCTAGGTCATATAGCTTTAAGCGTTGAAAATATATCAGATCGCAAGTAGCGCTAAGCTTCCTACTCCACACGGCCTAACTCTACCAGCCCCGCTCTACAAATTCTACAACAGCGTCCAACCCTTAGTTAACTATCTTTATTTTATTTACCCTTAGTTTATTTACTAAGACATCCACTGCTGGACATAAGTATCCCCCAAAGAGTGCCAAAATGACCGGTCCTGCGCCACCCGCATCCAGCGGACTGCCGCGACCTTTACCAGGTCATCAGTCCACCTAATGCTCTACCCACGCCGCGCCTTCCGGTACGTGGTCGCCACTCGAGAACCTTTCCACCCCAACGACTTTATTGTATGTCACTTATACTTAAATGCAAGCCTGAAATAAATTAGGTATTTGAATTTAATTTAATACTACATACTTCACAATACCCTGACGTGAGAAGAGACTGGTTCTGTGAGGGTTTCAAAATACGACGAAACGTTTCGAGAAAAGGGAGGTACTGCCCTTTGGCTTGTCTTGACTATTACACTATCATTACTCGACCATTTTAGGTTTAAAGAAACTCTACGGTTCGTCAGAAGTAGAAGCAGAATGTCTTCACTACGGCAGACCCGGCTCACTCCGTGGTTTCGTCGCGCCGCTACAAGTACATGCCGGCCACCAACTTAAACGTCTTCTAGACGGTTGCCAACGAAATTTTGCTGCAAACGACTGTCTATACGGTCGGTGCGGCCCAAGGTCGGTCGGTCGGAGGGGCGTGTTGGCGACCGTCTTACCTTAGTGGATGCGACGCGCTTTACGTCATTCGCTTATCAATTCGCTTGTCAATGCAACTTTTAACAGGTTAACAGTGAACCTTCTGTACGTAGTTACTGTTATTTATTCTGTGACTACGGCTGAGACCTCGCCCTAGCTTATCCTGGAAAGGGGCCTTTCCCCGTAGGAAGCCCATACCATAGCTCATTATCAGTTCGTCCAAAAGCCAAATTAATCAGATTTCGCTTGAAATCATTCAACTCTGCGCGAATAGTATACTCTTCATTTATTTAAGAGTTTTTGCCGCCGTAAGTCGTTAAATCTTTGGTGGCTAATCAGCTACACATAGGGAATGCAATACCGGTATAACGGGATTCCGGAATCTTTTTTTTTGCAGGCGCCCATAGGTCACGGTGACCGGTTACCAAAAGGCAAGCCGTACTCTTGTTTACCAGCATCAATTAAAAAAGAAGCGGGTTGTGTCGGAGATACAACCGTTAATTAAGTTTAAGTGGATACTTCTTTGTTGGCTATGGAAACCTAATACATCTGAATTAATTCACTAAAACATGTATAAGTACAGATAAATCAGTATATATTATTATGGCAACATTGACTGACGTGGCTCATTTGACTCGCGATACATTGAAAATGGCGGTCATTTCAGCATTATTTTCATGTCCGCCACATAAACAGGGAGGGAAGGATTAAAACATGTAACAAAAAATATTTGAAATCAGATTGGGCTTCTCTACAAAAAGTTATTCCGGAAGTCACGTGAAACATTTTGAAGTACCCCTTTACAAGAACGTGAGCAAAGAAGTATCCACTTCAAAAATGCTATGCTAGTTATGGTACTAGCAATTAAAACGCTGCAGTATTAAAACCTAAAAGGTTTGTGCGAAGCGCCATTTGCTTTCCTAATCTTATTTGGTATGAAGCCAAAAAAGTAGTCAAGTACGAATCGGACTCGCACACTGAGGGTTCCACACAATTTTTTAGGATATAAATAGCTTCATCAGATTCAGATTCAGATTCAGATTCAGAACTTTATTGATAAAATGTCATATTTTACAGGTCAATATCATGCATGTCAAATACATTTTAAAATTTATTATTGTCTTAGATGTTATATACCTATCGTTATTGAACAATTTTGAAAGTGTTGTTGATTTATGAGTGGGTCAATGATATATTGGTCATAAAGTCGTCTATGCTGTAGCAAGCCATTTTTATGAGGAGCTGTTTGAGCTTGTTTCACAGGAATCGAGTACCAAAGATTTTCCCCACATAATTACCTATGGAACAAACTAAATTTGCCGATGGAAAATGTGTATCCTTAAATTTACATGAGTAGGTAGCGGCCAGTTTACCAACTGCAAATGAATTTATAATGGTTTTTTTGTGATGTAACTACAAATCTTACAGTTTACGGATTTATTCATATAGGTACTTGTGTTATAAGATATAGGTTCCTGCCAAATTTCGTGATTCTAGGTCAACGGGAATTACCATAAAAAGGTTTTTATTGTGTTATCTTTTGATTGCGTTAACCTAGAAGTCAGATTTTTTCATGACTGCTTGTATGAGGATTCGGTACCTATTAATTTCAACTTCATACTCCCACGCGTACCTGAGAAAAGGAGCCTTGACAGATAGATAGACCTGCACGGGTATCACAAGACGGCCGCGACATACTCTCGAGCTCTCTCGCACTATCCGTCTCTTTCTAAGTGGTCTAATTAGAGAGAGACGGTTAGTGCGAGAGAGCTCGAGAGTATGTCGCGGCCGTCTTGTGATAGCCGTGCAGAGCTATAACCACGAACTTCGAATCTCGAACTTCGTATATCTCCGTCTCTATCGCACTTATGGTGTATGGTACTCGAGCGACAGAGACGGAGATATACGAAGTTCGAGATTCGAAGTTCGTGGTAGCGCCGCAGAGTTGTGCGCGGCAGCGGAGCAGAGCGGTGCGGACAAAAATCCACCATTAGGAAAACATGCGTGATCGAGGCTATGGTGGATTTATCCTCGCACACCGTCGCTCCGGTACCTCGCACAGCGGTGGTTGGTACCTACTCGCTCCCTTCCGTAGTCAACAAGTCGCCATGTCCGTCTGTACTACTAGAAAGCTGTTCGGCATAGGTATATAAATCAATCACACCGAGAAAATGGTAGAAAAAAAGTTTTTAGGGCCAGCCCTACAACTAAAGTGGGGATGTAATTGTTTTACTTATTAAACCCATGGTTTGTCATATCGTTAGATAGTTAGATTGTTCAAAAATATATGGGTATCTAAATACCTACCATTTTTCAATTCAGTGATCAGTTTGCGTGATATTGGGCTTTGAATCTCTAATTCTTGTTCAAGTCAAGTGTCGTAGTGTGTAGATGGCTAATACTGGGAATGTGAAAAAATTCGTGGCAGTAGGTAGGTAGTACATTATAATGAATTTAAAAGGAATAATAACTAGTTACCAAGTAGTCGAAAACTTGATGTGTACTTAGACAGGCCGACTTTCATACAAATTCGGCCGACGCATGATGAGAAAACCCTACACTGAGCGTGGCCCGACGCGCACTTGGCCGGTTTTATCCATTTGAGAAAAGGAACCCTAAAACGCTCGCTGCCATAGCACGATCAATTCGTTCCACTAAAAAATTGTGGCAGTTCTACTAAATTTCGCATTTACTCGCGATTAGTTGGAACAGTGATCGGGAAATCCAATCCAATTTCGATTACATTATACCCGCATCCTCACGTTCGCTTTAGCAATGCATTGAAAATTGACTTTTATTTCACATACTACTAGGTTGGTTTTACGATAAAATTCTGGAATAACATACGATGTTTGGAAAGGTTTTGCAACCGCGTGCCACCGCGGGTCTTTGTTTTAGACCACAAAAGCATGCACCAGTTATGCAAATTCGGACATCCGTTACAGAGATAATGTTAGTACCTAGGTAGTAAATAACGGTTTATACGTGTTCGTTTTAATATCCTAGTCTGGGTGCCTAACTAATTGAATATTAGTTAATTTTGGATCGCGGTCGAGATTGTAAACTAAACGCTTCAGTCTAAGTAGGTATGTAGATATTTAGTATTCGCGATGTACCTAACGTAAACAAACTCTTGCATATATATATCAATGAGTAACTAATTAATATTACTAGGTATAGTCTGCGATTCGACTTCGATCATTAAGTTCCATCATCGTTCCACCTTAAGGCCTGAGTGGACGCTCGAGTCGGGCGTGCGGCGGAGCGGGGCTTGCTGCGTGCATGTTAAACAAATGAGGCGCATACTGCACCCTTAGCGTGGGATTGAAGTGACTCGCGTTTACTTCAGACGCTACCGCCTATCGTCAAGATTTAGTATGAAAAGTCTATACACCGCCCCTGGTGGTCACTCATAGAACTAAAAATCCAAACTGTAACGTGAGTCACTTATACATTACTTAACTCGCGACCGACTTCACGTTCGTTCGTATAGTTTAATCGATTTTCCAATATTCAACCTTATATCACTAGCATTTATCGTTTTAATTTATGTTTGTCGGTTATGATTATGACATTACAGAATACGCGCATCGCGACGTCGACAGTGTCGACTGTCGATACAATATGGCGGCGCGTGGGCCATTTATTTGCATTTTTAAATACAAAATACGCGACAATCCGAATTTTGTGGATATATGTTGTCAATTCAAAACCCTTATTTTTATAAGTTCTTTAATTTGAGATAAATTTCGATCGGATCTACGGTAACTCTTGACGGAATAATACGATATCACGGGCCATTTTGCAAGTGAAATAGGTAAGTCGCGACGGTATTCTTCGATTCGAAATGTCTTACACTACCGATTGGTAGTACGAATCGAACGTTAAATTACGCATCGAAAACTTAACGCAAAGTGCCTAACGTTTTGCAGTTGGATTCGTAGTACAACGGCAATGTGAGTTACAAGACTTACAAGTTTGACGGGTCGAATCGAAGAATACCGAAGCGAGATCGAAATCTATTCGAAGCGCGTTTATTCGATCTCGTATGTAGTTACTTACCGTAAGGTTACGATTGAAACTCACGTTAGCCGTACAGGTGTCCTGAGTAGACGCTGCACAAATTGAATGCACGCTCGCCCGCCCCGCTGCACGCCCCGCCGAACGCTCCGCTCTGAGCGTCCACTCCAAAGACTACAATATACATACTGAGATAGACAGGCAACTCGACCAAATTGAGAAGGCATTTAATGCTTGCGTATACAGGCGCCATCTCTTCTGCGGTAGTTACAACTTTTCTTTGAATGTACAAAACATACAAAAAGTGCGTCGGTCGTAGGGATCGTACCCCGGATCATCGACTCCAAATACCACCGTCTGTACCCCTAGGCTACTGATGCCTTGTGACAATACGGCGAATTTTGAAATACCTTGACAGCCTAGCCTAGCAATCGCTAGAGCTTCAGAGAGTTCGCCAGCTATCAAGAAGGTGGCACTGTTTTCAATAAGAAACTGGATTTGCATTAAGTTCTAAGTTCGCATAGCATGGTCCACTCAGGCCTTAGACTTAGTTCTAATGCCATATTGTTGTTTAGTTAATGCCATATATTCGCAATAGGTATTAAGCTAATCCTAATAATTATTATATAAGTACAATTTTAATGTTTAGATTGACGTTATTCAACCACGTAAAAACGAGCAAACGGATCTAGATGAAACTTGGGACGTACCTAGGTACTGTAGGTAGGAAGTCAATTTAAGGCGCGTTTCCATTAGTCGATAAATCTGTCGATATACAACGTGCACCCTCACCGTAGACAGGATAACGATTAATTAAACGATACATTGCGAGACAACCTAGGTTTTGTATTAAGACAAACAAATAATTTTTATAATGCCGCTACAGTAAAAGTCCTTTATAACGCACTTGTCAGGAGCAGGTTGGAGTGTGGCGCGATCATATGGAATCCACACGAGACGAAGTACAATCTGATGATCGAAAAGATACAAAACAAATTCACCAGGTATCTATATTTGAAAGAATACGGGGTATATCCATTCTATCCCTTGATGTACCCAACGCTTTTTGTCCTCGGTATGGTCGGCTACACCAAGTTGGAAGTAAGGAGGAACTTAGCATTGGCTACATATGTGTTCAAGGTGTTACGCGGTATGTTACATAACCCCGGCGTGCTAGAGTCGCTGGCGCTAGTGGCTCCATGCGGGCCGCGGCGGCGCGCACCGCGCTTGCTCGCGCGCCCCGTAGCGCGCACCAACCTGCTCGCTACTGCACCCATTGTCCGAGCCATAACCATACTTAACCAGCTTTTAACTAAAATAGACTTATTTAATTGCACTCTGACTGAGTTTACAAGAGCCGCAAGCAGACAATTATGTTTTTCGTAAATATTTGTATATCGTGACTTTGTAGCTTTAAGTATTGATGTTTTATTTTTTGTGTTAGTCTTAATCTTTTATTGTTGTGTACATATCACGTGTTGGACTAGTCTGTAAGCGATATGTATATTTATACTACTAAATAAAAATAAATGTCGTAGTTTTGCTAGTATGCTAGCTCCGCGATATACTCACGCCCTCTGTAGGGCCTGCCGCGAAGGGCATTCGGAGTTTTCCCGCTCTGTCGCACTTATGTACGAACTCTTAAGTATGACAGAGAGGGGAAACTTGGAATGCCTTTCGCGGTGGGCTCTGTCGCGGTCGCGCCAGTCAGTCAGTACCTCGACTTTAGGAAGGCGTTCGATACAGTCGATAACGACATATTGCTTACGAAACTAGCCGCTGTCGGTTTCACACCCCGACTCCTACACTTTTTTGCAAACTACCTCAGTAACCGAAAGCAATATGTCGATTTCAAAGGTTACACTTCTGACAGCTATCGGACGCTTTCGGGAGTCAGTCAAGGAAGTAATTTGGGTCCACTTAATTTTACCATTATGATCAACGACCTCCCGGACGTGGTCAAACATTCTAGCTGCCTGCTATTCGCAGATGACATAAAGATCTTTCTAAAAGTGAACAACATCAATGACTGTGAGTGTTAAAATTTGTATCACATCTTGCCCCAAGCGCAACGTTGCTCTGTTAGAGTGTAAGGCGTTTGTATTTTTTTTCTTCTGTATGTGTCAAAGTCAGACATTACACGTTACTTAGATTGAACAAACCGTATTTAATTTCATACTCCTGTTATACTCCAAAACATGGTCCTAGATCGAACTGGATTGAAGATTTGCAGCCTAAAGTCTGTTATATTTAATAAAAGGAGTTAATTAGCGGAGAAATTAAGAAATTCGTCTAACAAGTGCAAGAGGTCAAGCAAAGGGCAAAGAAACAGCGGACATCGTGCTCAAGTTGGATTGTTGAAATTGAAGACAGTGTTAAGCCTTCATTTATTCTTAATTTTCACCCATCACCCAACAGGTAGTAATTATAAGGTTAAGATTTATTACGGTTAGTATCATTTTATAATTGTTAAAGTTACTACTCACACCTAACTGTTAGGTTAACCCATGTTACGTCAGATTGCTACTTTACTTTCATTTAATTTCGTATGTATTAAATTTAATACTAGTAACTCATTGCTGTAGGGTCAGCCCTCTTAATAAACTAGTATATTTACGAACTGTAAAGTTAGATCATTATCATTTTACTAGACGGACATACATAGGTGTTAAAGGAAACAGTAGGTAAAACTTTCACTGGTAAATTAATCATTTAATTTATGCTACAAGTTACATCTAGTACGCAATTAGTAATGTATAAACTTATAATGCACTAAATTTAACAAAGTGCACTAAATGAATGATATATAAAAGGACACTTAAGTAAAAAATAATTGTGATTAGTTGATTACAAATACATTAAATACATTTAATTTTAATTTTGCACTGTATAACGTTTCAGTTGACTGCGCACGCCTCTCAAAATGACCGAAGAAAAGGAATTAATCAAAAAACGAGGCAGCTACAAAGGCCGGCTGACTACCTTTTCGACCTATGTAAACACTTTGAAAATTGAATCACTTACCAGTGTTTCGGCCAATGAGTTGCAGTTACGGGTTCGTAGAATGGAAAAATTATTTAGTGAGTACGATGAGGTGCAGTTACAGTTAGAGTGTTTGGCTGAAAGCGTTGGCTTTCAAATTAATGAGCGAGCTGAGTTCGAAACCCAGTATTACGGAGTCGTTGCTAAGGCACAAGATATGTTAAATTCGTTTCATAAACGGCAGGATGATCAGGGTAGCGACCGTGCAAGTGGTTCTCGTACTAGCAACCATAAACTAGTTAAACTTCCAGTCATACAATTGCCAACATTTTCGGGAGCATATGAAAATTGGCTTGAGTTCCACGACACATTCCTAAGCCTCATTCATTCTAATGACGACATCGACGGAATTAACAAATTTCATTATTTGCGAGCGTCATTGGAGGGTTCAGCTGCGGTTTTTATTCAATCGGTCGAATTCTCGTCTAAAAATTACGAATCTGCGTGGAAACTGCTGTGTGATCGTTACGATAATAAACGTTTATTGCTACAAAATCACGTTTCAGCAATCTTTAACATCGAAGCTATCACCAGAGAGTCTTCATTTGCTTTAAAACGTATGATCGACCAATTGAAAAAAAACCTGCTCGCCTTAGACTCACTTGGCGAACCCACTAAACACTGGGATACGTTACTTATATATATTGTATCACAAAAATTAGACACTAAGTCGTATCGAGAATGGGAAGAGTACAAAGGTCGCTTAGACAAAGATAAGCGAATTACTCTCGACGTGTTTTTAACGTTCATGCGAAACCGTTCTGACTTGTTAGAAACGTTAGAACTGTCCACTAATAATAATACCATTGCCGGTCGATTAAACTCGTCAAATAAAAGCACTCCGAAGTTAAAAACAATGGTGTCCATGCAAGATTCTAAGCAAAACAAGGTCATTAATTGCCCTAAATGCAGCGGCGAACACTATTTAAGCAGTTGTTTACAATTTCTCTCACTTAGTAACACTGCGCGTTTAGAGTTGTTACCGAGTTTAAAGGTATGCTACAATTGTTTGCATAGCGGGCATTACGCTAATCATTGTAAGAAGCCGGGATGCAAGTTATGTAAGCGTAAACATAACACTTTAGTTCACGTGACCGATTCCAAAACTAGGCCTAGCGGTGACAGCGCGTCCGGCCGCAGCGAGGAGGATAATGCGACTAAATTAAATAAATCGATTCCTCCCGGCAATCAATTAGCATCCGCACCGCCTGCGACTGCTTTTTATAGTATGGGGAATAGTTCGCATGATTTCTCACCCGCTCCCGCTACGATGTCAACGTTATCTGCGCAATTAGGTTCAGACTCGCGTCAAGGTCAAGATGTTTTGCTGTCAACTGCATTGGTGAAGGTATACGATGGCAATAATCGCGAACATGTCGCTCGCGCAATTTTTGACAGTGGAAGTACCTCTTGCCTGATGACGCAGAGTCTATGTGAGAAATTAAACTTACCTACACATTGCGTCAACAAATCTATTCAAGGTATCAATAACTCGACATCAAAGGTAGGACAAATGTGTCGAGTACCTATTAAATCCTTGGACGACATATTTTCAATGAACGTAACTTGTTTCGTTTTACCGTCCATCACTGATAACGTCCCGTGTCGTCAAATAGACTTGACGAACTTAAATATCCCGTGTGATATTAGTTTGGCCGATCCTAACTTTTACAAACCTGCTCCTGTAGATATAATATTGGGAGCTGATGTATTTTGGGACGTCTTAGGGTCAAAGGTCATCAAACTAGGTAGTGGGCAACCGGTGCTCTGTGAAACGCGGTTTGGCTGGTTAGTTTCAGGTCCGATAAATAACGGCCATGTACCGTCCACTACCATTAAATGTTGTTTTGGTTCCGTGTTCTCGCATACAGGTAATAATGATTTAGAATTTAAGGACGACATCCAAACCCAATTAGCGCGGTTTTGGCAACTTGAAGAGGTTAGCCATAAGTCGTCTCATTATTCACCTGAGGAGAAAATGTGCGAGGAACATTTTGTTAAAAATACCACGCGCTTAGCTGACGGTCAGTTTTGTGTGAGGCTTCCTTTAAAACAAAGTGAAAGCGTATTAGGTGACTCATTTCAACGCGCAAAACATTGTATGCTGTCATTAGAGCGTAGGATTAAGACTAAGCCTTCGTTTAAAGGCTTGTATACTGACTTTATGGCAGAATACGAAGCCTTAGGCCACATGTCGGAGGGCAGGCAAGTCATCGAGGAGAAGAAGGGATTCTTTATCCCTCATCACGGAGTCTTGCGCGAAAGAAGTTCCACGACTAAATTACGTGTCGTATTTAACGCTAGCAGCCCGTCTACCTCAGGTGTCAGTCTGAATGACATTCAGATGGTTGGACCTACCGTTCAGGATGACCTCCTGTCCATCCTACTCAGATTCAGACAGCATAGGTACATCATTTCTTCGGACGTGGAGAAAATGTACCGACAGATCTTGGTTCACCCTGATGATCGACACCTGCAGCAAATTGTTTGGCGTAACTCTGAGTCAGAATCACTACTGGTGCACAAACTGAACACCGTATCGTATGGTACGGCTAGTGCTTCTTTCCTCGCCACAAGATGTCTTCAGCAGATAGGAATGGAGTGTGACGATGAGACGGTTAAAGAGATCATCATCCACGATTTTTATGTTGACGATCTGCTGACTGGCGGGGATGAGGTATCTGAGGTGGAAAAGATTCGCCATAAAGTGACTGCAGCACTTGCCTCCGCGGGAATGAACTTGCGCAAGTGGAGATCAAATGACCCTCGTCTTCTGTGTGGACCCACTCACTCTACAGTGGATTTAAATATAGGAGCCAATGAGCCCAGCAAAACTTTAGGTTTAGGCTGGCATTCTGAGTCTGATGAGCTGTGTTTTCCTATTGGAACCTTAGTTTCCAAAGAAAAAACCAAGCGCGATATGTTGTCAGTTATCGCTCAGATCTTTGACCCATTAGGACTCCTGTCTCCATGCGTGATTACCATGAAGATGCTATTGCAGCGGTTATGGCTGCACAAGTTGTCGTGGGATGAACAGCTGTCACCAGAAATCTCCAAACAGTGGTTGGAAATATTGACTAGCTTGCCGGCACTTAATGACATTCGAGTCCCTCGGCATGTGATATGCAATTCACATCAGATGATGGATTTGCACATCTTTACGGACGCATCCGAACGGGCGTACGGTTCTTGTGTGTACGTTCGGAGTGTGGACAAGCAGAACCACACTTTAGTTCGATTATTAATCGCCAAAAGTCGGGTAGCGCCGATTAAACCTACGACTATACCTCGGCTTGAACTTTGTGCTTCACTGGTCGGTGCCCATCTTTATGAAAAGGTTATGGCCTCACTTCGAGCCCCGGTTAGGAGTACGACATTTTGGACCGATTCCACGATAGTTTTAGGTTGGCTGAAGATGATGCCAAATAGGTTACAACCTTTCGTGAGAAATCGAGTTTCTGATATTTTAGATATTACCGGCAGTTGTATTTGGAGACATGTTCCGACGGATCAAAACCCAGCGGACTTGATTTCGCGTGGAGTGCACGCAAGCGTTATGAAGACGTTAGACTTGTGGTGGTCGGGTCCCAATTTTTTACAACGAGATGTTTCTCAGTGGCCATTGACTCCAAGCTCTAAATCATGTACCGCACTGCCTGAAACTCGCGTTGATGTTTCACTGCACGTTAATATAAATAATGAGCCTTTTATAGACTTCGATCGTTTTTCAAATTTTTCACGGCTTAGTCGTGCTGTGGCATATGCTCTGCGTTTTATTAACAGATGCCGCAAACAAATAACGTCGAATTCTCTGAGTCATGACGAATTAAAGAATTCATTAGTGCTTATTACTAGAATCAGTCAACGCGAATCATTCCCTGAATATAATATATTAGTAAATAAACTAAATTTGCAAAAAAAGAGTAAGCTTTTGAAATTCAACCCATTCTTAGATAAAGACAATTTAATGCGAGTTGGGGGCCGCCTGTCCAATTCTGAATTTTCTTATGAAAAAAGACACCCTATTATTTTACAGTCCACTCATCGTTTCACAAAATTGTTATTCAGTTTTGAACATAAAAGGCTACTTCATGCACCACCCCAACTCCTGTTGGCAACCATTAAGGAATCTTACTGGCCGGTAGGAGGTCGTAATTTGGCAAAGGCTTGTTACCATCAATGCGTGCATGCAAGATCATGAAAGCCGAAGTGATCGCTCCATTGATGGGTAACCTGCCTAGTTCGCGGTTGTTACCAGGAGGTCACGCATATAGGAATGTGGGCGTGGACTACGCAGGTCCACTTATGGCAGCCAGTCGCCAAGGTCGTGGTTGTACATTGGTGAAAGTATACGTTGCCATTTTCATATGCTTCACAACTAAGGCTATACATTTAGAGTTGGTAGGAGATTTAACTAGTAAAACTTACTTGTCAGCACTGTCTCGCTTTATGTCTCGAAGGGGACAGCCAGATAATGTTTTCTCCGACAACGGCACCGCATTTGTTGGAGCGTCTAACGAAATCGGTAAATTTTTAAAGACAAACTGCAACTCGCTGGCCGAAAAGTTGGCTAGCGAAAAAACTCATTTTCATTTCCTTCCTGCGTATGCGCCGCACTTCGGTGGCCTTTGGGAGGCGGGTGTAAAGTCAACCAAATATCATTTACAACGAGTGTTGGGAAATTGTCACTTAACGTATGAAGAGCTTAACACAACACTCATCGAAATCGAAGCACTGCTGAACTCCCGCCCGCTTACACCTCTGTCGTCGCATCCGGACGATCTCTCACCGCTTACCCCTGGGCACTTTCTCATCGGTCGATCGTTTACGTCACTACCAGTCCAGGATCTGCAGGATCACACCTACCAGCACCTTTCTCGATTCCACCGAATCGAGCAGCTTCGTCAGCACTTTTGGGCTCGGTGGTGCAAAGAGTATGTCCCGGAGCTTCAACAGCGAGTCAAGTGGAGGCTCAATCATGACACCCTCAAGGTGAACATGTAATATATAAACCCGTATGCTGGGTTTATTATCGTTTTAAACCTTTCAAAGTTATTTGTCAAGTTGGCTAACTGTTCTTTTCGTGTAATATTCTGTCAGGAAGGAACCCCTGTTGTATTGGATAGCTTATCTGTGGACTCCAGTGTTGCCAGAGTTCGCGCCCGCTGACCAGCGACAAGGAGAAAAAAGGAATATCGCGTTGAACATTTACGAATCAATGATTAGATGTTTTGTTCGTCACGGGTTTCCATTTCATAATTCATAATCCACATAATTTATTGCATTTCTACTGTAGCGGATGACTAGATGTTTTCTTGTTTACAAATCAACACGACAGATTGTTGCAACAAGTTGGCGCGTCTACTTGAACTTCGGGGACCGGGTTTGAGAGAGCTGGCAATGTCGAAGTGTCAGATAGCGCACTTCCTATTTTATTTTGGTGTGCCGGAACACGTTTTCTGGGCGATTGCAGTATTTTCCTCGTAAGTATTGTTTAGAAGCCGTGTTAACTTCTTGGAAAAGCAGTAATTGCATAGACATGTTGTCAATTTTCAGTTTGCCGGTGTAATCAAGCCTTACAGGCAAGTTGAGGCCGTGGTACTCTCCCACGCGACTTGACCTGGCTGAATACCACCGTGTTGCGGTTAAATCGGCGAGCCACGGGAAGCAAGGCCGGGGCCATTGGTGGCGGAGTTGACATTTGTCAATACCCATCGACGTGGGACAATTTTCCTCCGACAGGTTAGTTTTGTACTGTACCATGGACCGTTTTATTCCCTTGATTATTGATTGCCGGCCCACAGACTACTCTTGAGCCCCGGCCCGCTATCTAGCCCCGTGCCCGCCCAGTTTGTACTTGCTATTCTTGGCTAACCGTCTCATCGCTTGATGGAAATTCCAGGAGGTGTTTGGTAGGGGCCTGATCGTGCCCGAAGCCACCCGCGCCAGCCGAGCCAGTACTCCCGTTGTCGGGAACGCTCCGTAGCACCGCCTGCGATGGAGATGCAGCTAAGCTCATAGCCTATTATTTTAACATTACCAAATGGTTCTAGCGCAATCGACCAAAGCGTCATCAAAATCCTACCCTTAACATTTGTTTTTATACCTAGTTAGCTTTTAGTGAGGACCTAGAACGAAATAAAAGCTTTGGGTTACCTTCAGACCTTCTTTCATTTGCCCTAGCACAAAGGAAACGAATTACATGGCGCCCCGAACAGGTTGATGACGCTTAAACTCATTTCCCTCCTTACAACTCCATTTACTGTGAAGGTCTGAGTCTGGTCGCTTGCGCTATACCTAAGTATCTGAATGCAGACTTTCCGCCATAATAGTGTTAATGTCACACTTTAGTACATTGAATAGTTTGGACATTGACCTACATTACTTATAGTTACTTACCTACAACATACGGTCAATTATAGCACTTGGTTTGGCAAGTGATTACCTAAGTACTACCTATAGTTAAGCTTTATAAATTACAAATAACCTTTTAACAGTATTCATAAAAGAAATTACTACTATAAGCATTGTTTACCATTGTGTTGAACTGGCAAAGAGTAAAATATTGCATACCATAATCCACATCCTTTGGATTTTTTATATTTTTACATTTTTACATTTATGTTTTACACAAAATATTTACTTTGTTGTTATTTGAACTCAGTGACCCCTGTGACTGTGAACACAGGACTATAGGAATTACTGTGAGTTTAATATACAGGACAGTTGTTACACATCCAGTAGTATTGTTTAAATATTTAATATACCTACAATTGCCTTAAGCGCTAACGACGATGTATTAATAAACTCAGTGACTAACTAGGAGACCATAATACAATTGCAATTGCTGCAGTGTCATAGTAACACGAAATACAAACGCTTTTATGTGATTGGTCGATCGCGCTTTAATCATAAGCATCGATTAGCTCTTAAAGGACATTGAACCCGGTGGCTTAGAGCTCATACTTACTGTCCTACTCTTACTGAACATTTAGACTTCTGCCACACAGGCATAGTGTGCTCGGGCTGATTAGTGGTAATTACCGGGCTGATATTTTTATCGAAATATTACAACGATTAAACATACGTGTACGTGACAATGTCGTCAACAACCGGATTAGAGGAGCGCCCAATAGCCTTCAATCTCCTTAAGAAGGATGAGCTCCAGTACGAGGTCAGGGTGCGCCAGGCGGCGCCACTACCTACAGTGATGGAACTTAGGAGCCAGCTGCGGAAGCTGAACCAGGACATACCTACAGATGAGGTCGCGGACTACGAGGGAGATGTCGCCGCCGAGCTGGGCATAATCTCGTCAAAAATGGACGACCTGCGCAAGCTGCTGCAAGGGTCAACACAACCTCGCACCTCGTTAAAGGTACTCAATCGTGTTCAAGCTGCTGCACACCACCTGTATCACCGACTGACTCGACTCTCACCTTCAGGGTCGGAGATGAGCAGCCACAGCGAGCTCAGCGACCAGCTAGATGGGGTACTGGTGCGGTTAGATACAATATTGCTCACATTTACAAGTTCGTTGACAAAGAAGCAAGACACTACCGTCGCTGCACCTACCTGCGCAGCGCCACATAACAATAATGCAGTGCAAAAATTGAACTTAAAATACTCCGGTAAGACCTGCGTAAAGGCCTACCTACACAAACTAGAGCAGGTGCGTGTCTCCCGGGAGATCCCTGACTCAACACTGTTCCGCTCGGCATGTGAGCTCTTCACTGACGAGGCATCCTCATGGTTCGATGGCGTTTGTGATCAGGTACACTGCTGGACGGACCTCAAGAGTATGATGCTCCGCGATTACTTGCCGGTAGATTACAACGAGCGCCTACTATGCGAAATAAGGGCGAGGACGCAAGGATTTGACGAATCAATAGTGAATTATGTCAGTGTAATGCTTAATTACTACTCACGCTTAGAGTCCCCACTACACGAAGCGGAAAAGTTGAGTATTTTAATGCAAAACATTAGACCGTTTTTTTCAAAACAATTAGCTTTGTTTACTATCGACTCCATCAATGACCTTAAAGACCGCTGTCGCCAGCTGGAGGCTGCAACTCAACGTGCAAAACGCTTCGCGGAGCCAAATAGAGACTTGTCCAAGTCTCTTGCTCAAGACTTGGTGTATAAACCTATGACTACAAAACCGGTATCGGCGGTACAAACCCCTATTGATTTTTGCGTTCGGTGTCGAGTAGAGGGACATTCGTTGAAGGCATGTAAGGCGGCACCCAAACTGGTCTGTTACCGCTGTGGCGAGAATAACGTAACGGCACGAAATTGTCCCAACTGCACCCCTGTACCAAGTACTTCAAAAAACGAGTGATACCGAATCAGGGTATGGCTGATCCGGTTTCAATCAAAACCAATAAAGTATATAACAGAAGAATATTCATACCAACTCCTAAAAATAAAAAACAAAAACTTACAATATATCAAAACCATACATCCCTGACACACAACAACAACGAAATTAGTAAACCAATTAACATACCTAATACCCTGCATCCTATCCCCGTCCTAACTAACAAAGATAACACCCTCTCTTCCCCGCTTATTAACGCTTTATTCCACACTACTAACAAGTACAACACCCCTCCCCTGCCTGCTTGCTCCCGCCCCACCTCCCTGACCCATACTAACACAATCACTAATGTGTATAATAACCGAACATACCCAAATAACGAATTTTACCCAAATAACCGGTTCACCGAAAATTACCAAAACGTGTATTCTTGTCCGGAACCAACTACAATACCTTCCACTACTATTACTTACCCAATTAACGAATTTTACCCAAATAACCGGTTCACCGAAAATCACCAAAACGTGTATTCTCGTCCGGAACCAACTACAACACCTACCGCGACTACTGCATACCCAATTAACGCAGATTACTCAAATAACCGGTTTACCGAAAATCACCAAAACGTGTATTCTTGTCCGGCACCAACTACAATACCTTCCACAACTGTTAGTTACCCAATTAACGAATTTTACCCAAATAACCGGTTCACCGAAAATTACCAAAACGTGTATTCTTGTCCGGAACCAACTACAATACCTTCCACTACTATTACTTACCCAATTAACGAATTTTACCCAAATAACCGGTTCACCGAAAATCACCAAAACGTGTATTCTTGTCCGGAACCAACTACAATACCTTCCACTACTATTACTTACCCAATTAACGAATTTTACCCAAATAACCGGTTCACCGAAAATCACCAAAACGTGTATTTTCGTCCGGAACCAACTACAATGCCTACCGCGACTACTGTATGCCCAATTAACGCAGTTTACCCAAATAACCGGTTCACCGAAAATTACCAAAACGTGTATTCTCGTCCGGAACCAACTACAATACCTTCCACAACTGTTACTTACCCAATTAACGAATTTTACCCAAATAACCGGTTCACCGAAAATTACCAAAACGTGTATTCTTGTCCGGAACCAACTACAATACCTTCCACTACTATTACTTACCCGATTAACGAAGTTTACCCAAATAACCGGTTCACCGAAAACCACCAAAACGTGTATCCTGGTTCGGACCCAACTACAATACCTTCCCCTACTACTATTTACCCGATTGACGCCGTTTACCCGAACGACCCAGTTAGCCCAACACACGCGATTCCGGTAACCACCAACGATGCTGCTGCCTTACTCGTTATCAACGACCCAGTAACTGAAAACAAAGCACCCATCTCAATTGATTGCCCTAATGAGTTACAAGTCCCAGTTAAATTACATAGTACTGGGAGCAGGCGGAAGACATGCCAACGTGGTGCGGCAGACCAATTACCATCAAATTTTGACGGGGATGAGTGGCGGTCCTGGCTGGCGACGATTGGCGCGTTTTTCGAATGCAGCCGAACTGCTAAAAAATTAAACAGTTACATAGACGGGTCGGACTTGCGTCCTTACCTTACGATACAAATTTACAGTCTGTCTTATACGGGCCTTTTGGATTCCGGATCGGAGTTATCTATTATTGGTGGCGATACTTGGAAACATTTTGAAGACCAGGTTACCCTTCATAAATCACACGACTTGAGTCGGATAGTAACGGCAAACGGCTCCTCTTCCCCTATCATGGGCCATATATTCTTGCCAGTCACAGTCGACGGTAAGACTGCGATAATCAAATTCTACGTAATACCAGAGGTACCAACTAAGCTATTATTTGGTATTAATTTTTGGAAGGCATTTAATATTGGCCCGGATGTGCTGTCTTTATTACCAAACGACTGTTCCTTGTCGGATGAAGAACATATCAATACCGTTGCGTCGGAAGTTAGGTTTATACAAGGCTTTGAGTCTCTGTCATCGGAGGAACAGCGCCAAGCGGAGAATATATTAAAGGAATTCGAAACCATATCCTCAGAGCGGAAGGGTTTAGGACGAACTCGTCTACTCACTCACGCTATCGATACTGGTGATGCGAGACCAATTAAGCAACGCCATTATATGTTATCTCCCTCGAAGCTCGCCGAGCTAAACAGGCAGTTAGACGAAATGCTCGAGCTGGATGTGGTGGAACCAAGTAGCAGCCCATGGAACAACCCCGTAACCATGGCACCGAAATCAGACGGAACCCTCCGATTCTGCCTGGACAGCAGGAAGCTAAACGAGATTTCAAAACACGATGCTTATCCACTGCCACTAATTAACCAGATTTTAGATCAGCTCGGGAACGCCAAATTCTTGTCGTCTTTAGATTTAAAATCAGCCTTCTGGCAAATTGGACTAGACTCACAGGCGTCTAGGGAGAAGACTGCTTTTACGGTGCCAGGCCGTGGTTTGTTCCATTTTAAGGTAATGTGTTTCGGTCTAACGTCGGCTCCAGCGACGCAACAACGTCTGATGGACGTCCTGTTTGGCCCAGAGCACAACGGACGTATTTTTATCTACCTGGATGATATTATTGTTGTCTCAGAATCGTTTACTGAGCATTTGGCCCTACTACGTACGGTGTTTGAGCGACTACGTCACGCTGACTTGACTATTAACTTATCTAAATGTAAATTCTTCCGCAGACAACTCAAGTACTTGGGTTTTGTTGTGGATGAATACGGTTTACGTACAGACCCAGACAAGGTCAAGGCAATTATTGATTTCCCAACTCCGACGTGTCGGAAGGACGTCAAACGCTTTCTCGGCACGGCGTCATATTACCGCCGATTCATAAAGAATTTTAGCAACATAGCAGGACCTCTTAACCAGTTAACATCTACCCGAAGGGGTGCTCCACCCTTTCGCTGGTCCCCGGAGGTGGATACAGCTTTCGGAGAGCTCAAGGTTGCCCTAACTACGGCACCGGTCCTAGCCTGTCCCGACTTTACCAAACCATTCGCGGTGCATTGCGATGCCTCAGATTTTGGGATTGGCGGAACCCTAACCCAAACGTTCGAGGGGGAAGAACACCCCTTAGCGTACTACAGTCGTTCCCTCACGCCCCAGGAGAGGAACTACTCGGCCACAGAGCGGGAGGCATTAGCTGTGGTAAATGTTGTTGAGCATTTTAGACCGTATTTGGAAGGTGATCGCCAATTTCAAATTATAACAGATCACTCCAGCTTGAAATGGTTCCTCAACCTTAAGAACCCAACAGGCCGCCTCGAGAGATGGGGTTGCCGACTGTCGCCTTACAACTTTGTGGTCGAGCACCGTCGAGGCTCGGAAAATATCGTGCCGGACGCCTTGTCCAGAGCCGTCCCAGTATACTTGATCGATACTAACGCGATTAATGATAATTGGTACTTACAATTATATAAGAGGTGCGAGTCTAGACCAGGCTCCGTTCCCAATTTACAGTTAATGAACGGTCGCTTGTACCGCTACACTAAACCAAAAAACGCGTTGTCGTCGGATTTTGAATGGAAGGAAGTTATACCTCAAGACTTCCGATTAGAGATCATGAAGGATAACCATTCGGTTCCGACCGCTGCGCATTTGGGCACAGCAAAAACGTATAATAGACTAAAATTGCGCTACTTTTGGCCGGGTATGTATCAGGACGTCGTCCGGTACGTTGCACATTGCTCTGCGTGTGCGGCACATAAGCATAGCCAGCTTCCCACCCCGGGCTTCATGGGAAGCGCGAAGGTTTGTTGCCGCCCATTCCAATGTCTGAGCTTGGACCTCGTTGGTCCTTTACCCCCTTCGCGGAAGTTAAACACTTATATATTGGTGGTTGTGTGCTGTTTCACCAAGTATTGTATGCTGTTTCCCATGCGACGCGCCACCGGGGCAGTCATTTCCCAAAGGTTGGAGGACCACGTATTCATGATCCACGGAATACCTCAAACCATTATTGCAGATAACGCTTCCTATTTCACTGGCGGCGACGTTCAAAGGTTGTTCACGAAGTATAACATACCACAGCTGCATTACACGCCTGTGTATTGCCCACAGGTCAACACAGTAGAGCGATACAACAAGACCCTCGTTATAGCCATTTCCACGTTCATCGAATCAGACCACCGCATGTGGGATGTTAACATTTCGCGTATTCAGTTTGCGATGAATACCTCAGTGAACGATTCTACATCATATACCCCGTTCTTACTAGTACATGGACGGGAGGCAGTTCCCGATGGTACAATCTATGGTGAACCAGAGGAGGTTGACGAGATTGTTTTTTCATCTAGACGAAATTACCTGGATAAAATCAATACCTTAAGAGATGTCTATTCCACCGTGAGAGAGCTGTTACAGAAATCTCACGATCGCAACATCAAGTACTACAATGATAAACGCCGCGACATTGAATTCGAGGTTGGAGATGAAATATGGAAACGCACCTTTAAACAAAGTAAGGCCAGCAAGTATTTTGCGGCCAAACTAGCACCCAAGTATGAAAAATGCCGCGTCATACGGAAAGTATCACGTTTAGTTTACGAACTGGAAGACGAAAATGGCAAGCGCTTAGGAAAGTGGCATGTAAAAGACTGCAAGCCAGTGTCCCCAAACGCCATTTGAATGATTACGTTTATTTTCTTAATGTGCCTAATTTGGCACCTTTTGCTATATCTTAGGTAAGATTCCTATTTTCTTTTCTGTAGTACCGCAGGCCATTACGCGATCGTTTCCAGCGCCGGCCACGCGGATTCTATTGATGCCAAGGTGCTGCAGGACTTGTGATTCTGGGCCGAGAATCCCTGTCTTAGTTTAGTTTTCTCTTTCAGGAATGGAGATCATGTCTAATTTAAGTTGCAGCTCGAGGGCGAGCTGGAATTTTACTCCCTCAACTCTTTTCCCTCGAAAAATTCTCCTAGGTGAGGGGGTGTAATATATAAACCCGTATGCTGGGTTTATTATCGTTTTAAACATTTCAAAGTTATTTGTCAAGTTGGCTAACTGTTCTTTTCGTGTAATATTCTGTCAGGAAGGAACCCCTGTTGTATTGGATAGCTTATCTGTGGACTCCAGTGTTGCCAGAGTTCGCGCCCGCTGACCAGCGACAAGGAGAAAAAAGGAATATCGCGTTGAACATTTACGAATCAATGATTAGATGTTTTGTTCGTCACGGGTTTCCATTTCATAATTCATAATCCACATAATTTATTGCATTTCTACTGTAGCGGATGACTAGATGTTTTCTTGTTTACAAATCAACACGACAGATTGTTGCAACAAGTTGGCGCGTCTACTTGAACTTCGGGGACCGGGTTTGAGAGAGCTGGCAATGTCGAAGTGTCAGATAGCGCACTTCCTATTTTATTTTGGTGTGCCGGAACACGTTTTCTGGGCGATTGCAGTATTTTCCTCGTAAGTATTGTTTAGAAGCCGTGTTAACTTCTTGGAAAAGCAGTAATTGCATAGACATGTTGTCAATTTTCAGTTTGCCGGTGTAATCAAGCCTTACAGGCAAGTTGAGGCCGTGGTGCTCTCCCACGCGACTTGACCTGGCTGAATACCACCGTGTTGCGGTTAAATCGGCGAGCCACGGGAAGCAAGGCCGGGGCCATTGGTGGCGGAGTTGACATTTGTCAATACCCATCGACGTGGGACAATTTTCCTCCGACAGGTTAGTTTTGTACTGTACCATGGACCGTTTTATTCCCTTGATTATTGATTGCCGGCCCACAGACTACTCTTGAGCCCCGGCCCGCTATCTAGCCCCGTGCCCGCCCAGTTTGTACTTGCTATTCTTGGCTAACCGTCTCATCGCTTGATGGAAATTCCAGGAGGTGTTTGGTAGGGGCCTGATCGTGCCCGAAGCCACCCGCGCCAGCCGAGCCAGTACTCCCGTTGTCGGGAACGCTCCGTAGCACCGCCTGCGATGGAGATGCAGCTAAGCTCATAGCCTATTATTTTAACATTACCAAATGGTTCTAGCGCAATCGACCAAAGCGTCATCAAAATCCTACCCTTAACATTTGTTTTTATACCTAGTTAGCTTTTAGTGAGGACCTAGAACGAAATAAAAGCTTTGGGTTACCTTCAGACCTTCTTTCATTTGCCCTAGCACAAAGGAAACGAATTACAAACACTCTCGTTGTCCTGAAGGAAGACAATCTCCCTCCGTTGAAGTGGAGACTAGGCCGCATTGTCGCCATTCACCCTGGATCAGATGGCATATCTCGGGTGGCTGATGTGAAGACGGCAACAGGAGTTTTCCGACGTGCTTTCAGCAAGATTTGTCCGCTCCCTGTGATCAACGAGTCTGCTTGAAAGGCATGCTTTCAACCCCGGGGGCATGTTAAAATTTGTATCACATCTTGCCCCAAGCGCAACGTTGCTCTGTTAGAGTGTAAGGCGTTTGTATTTTTTTTCTTCTGTATGTGTCAAAGTCAGACATTACACGTTACTTAGATTGAACAAACCGTATTTCATTTCATACTCCTGTTATACTCCAAAACAGTGAGCGTTTACAAGGTGATTTAGACAGGGTTGTGAATTGGAGTCAGATAAATAAATTGTATTTTAATGTATCTAAATGCAGCGTAATTTCGTACACTAGAGCGCATTCTCCACTGCACCACGCTTACAACTTGGGGGGACCTCCAATCGCACGGACGTCGTCCGTGCGTGATCTGGGGCTACACGTTGCACCTGACTTGTCTTTCCGAAAGCAAATTATTGAAACATGCAAAAAAGCCTTTCAGAATTTAGGTTTTGTATTAAGACAAACAAATAATTTTTATAATGCCGCTACAGTAAAAGTCCTTTATAACGCACTTGTCAGGAGCAGGTTGGAGTGTGGCGCGATCATATGCAATCCACACAAGACGAAGTACAATCTGATGATCGAAAAGATACAAAACAAATTCACCAGGTATCTATATTTGAAAGAATATGGGGTATATCCATTCTATCCATTGATGTACCCAACGCTTTTTGTCCTCGGTATGGTCGGCTACACCAAGTTGGAAGTAAGGAGGAACTTAGCATTGGCTACATATGTGTTCAAGGTGTTACGCGGTATGTTACATAACCCCGGCGTGCTAGAGTCGCTGGCGCTAGTGGCTCCATGCGGGCCGCGGCGGCGCGCACCGCGCTTGCTCGCGCGCCCCGTAGCGCGCACCAACCTGCTCGCTACTGCACCCATTGTCCGAGCCATAACCATACTTAACCAGCTTTCAACTAAAATAGACTTATTTAATTGCACTCTGACTGAGTTTACAAGAGCCGCAAGCAGACAATTATGTTTTTCGTAAATATTTGTATATCGTGACTTTGTAGCTTTAAGTATTGATGTTTTATTTTTTGTGTTAGTCTTAATCTTTTATTGTTGTGTACATATCACGTGTTGGACTAGTCTGTAAGCGATATGTATATTTATACTACTAAATAAAAAATAAAAAAATAAAAAACATCTGCGAAGAAATTCAAAAGTATACGTCCCCACCCACCCCACACTAGGCCAGCGTGGTTTCTGCTCATCTATGAGAGGAAAGCCCAGCAGTGGGACGTATATAGATTGACTAGCTGTTGCCCGCGACTTCGTCCGCGTAGAACGAGAGATATGCTGATCTAAGATAAGTCCTAATATCATTCTTGCATCCAATTAGGTACGCAGCACTGATGCATTTTATTTATTGAAATATTTTCTTCCCTATTTGATCCAGAGCTTTGAAGGACTTGTCAAAGTTGGAAAGAGATTCTATGGAAAGAGATGCAACACGAATATTTGGTAAATCCGGCCAATTCGACAATAGGGAACATTACGCAAAGCTCTTCGTAGGTGGCGAGTTGGCGACACTAGCAGCGTTGACCTTGCCACCCAAAGGGTTGCCATATGGAAGAATTAAATGTCCTGACAAAAATCCGGACATCACCCTAAAAATCCTGACATTTCTTGTAACAGAGATCTGGCGTAGCTTGAACGACGCACCGGCGGCGCGCTGCGCTCTGCGGCGTCGTACTGTATAGTGGATATACCTTTCTCTTTCCCTCCGCCCGACCCCGTAGCCCCCTCCCTGCGCACGCGTGACCTACGCCCGCGCGAATCGCATCGCAGCTGCTCGCGTAGTTTAGTCGCCTCGTATGTTTCGCGTTGATTCATTCCTAAAAATCCGGACACTTGCCAAGTCCGGCCGCAATCCGGACAAAGGGTTAAAAATCCTGACATGTCCGGACAAGTCCGGACGTATGGCAACCCTACACCCGAGCATCCTTGTCACTCATTTGACAAACAATTGTGCATGTGTGTGTGAATCCCTATATTCCTATACTGGTTTACTATTAGTGGTAGTGCTGCCTCTGGCGGCAGAACATTGCAGTAATGTTCTCTATTCACGTCACGACACCAAATGCATGCGCGTTTGCTTGCGTCAAGTTGTGTCGTACATAGGGAATGCAAACCGGTTAACCGGTTAGCCGGTTAACCGGTAAATTGACTAAATATGAGGCCGGTAAATAACCGGTAAATAAAAATCAAAACCGGTAATTTACCGGAACACAAATTATTAGAAAAATACTACATTTAAACGATTGTTAATGCTTCATCGCCATAATTATACCTCAATGACCCTCCTTTTATCATGTAAAAATGTCAATTGAATAAACTTGTTAGCGTTATGTTACCTCATGTTCATGTAGGATCAAATTAATGCACTCGTTTGTAGAAGCTTCTTAAAATATAAAATTAAACACGTTCCCGGTTCCGTTCTATAAAATATGAATAATGATCAGTACAATAGACACGCCTTATTTAACATACTTTAGAGGTATACTCATCATTACAATCCAAAGAAATACCGTCTTACTGGGAGGATGAAAGCCAAAGGCAAGGAACCGAGGTGGTGGTGCTTTTCTTCAAAAAGGGTGACAACACCCTGCTGAAGAGCTACCAACCCATCTGACTTCTGAGCCATGTCTATAAACTGTTTTCAAGAGTCATTACAAATCGTCTCGTACGCAGGCTAGATAACTTCAAACCTCCCGGACAAGCCGGTACCTGGAGAAGCTTTAACCTGGGCTGTACTAGTTTCTCCAGCGGTGCCAAGTTGACTACCGCTATATCGAAGTATTGAAGTGTTTGTACAAAAACGCCACTGTGTCAGTCCGACTCCAAGATTTGAACGCGAAACCTATTATGCTGCAGCGGGGAGTCAGTCAAAGACATGTTATTTCCCGCTGCACTGGAGGATTTTTTCAAGACTCTGGACTGAAGAAGGCAGACATCAACGATGAGTAAATCACTCACCTTCAGATTTCTGTCGATCTTAGTAGTCTTGGCTGAGACCATGGAAGACTTTAGTACGATGCTCGATGACCTCAGTAAAGCCTCCGAGTGAGTCGGTCTAAAGATAAACATGGATAAGACGAAGATCATGTCAAATGCCCATGTAGTGCCAACTCCTATTACAATCGGACGTATTATATTTACGCTCAGAGTTGTAGACGACAGACAGTTACAGACTGTCCAGTTCCAGTCCTGTCGGCTCGGTTTGACCAGTTTGTGTTACCAGTGATAACATAATATGGCACCTGACATATAGTCGCTCACTATGGGCCTCAATAGAAGGCTAGAAGTCACCCAAAGGGCAATGAAGATGGCTATGCTGGGAGTTTATCTGCATGATCGCATTAGAAATGAGGCTTTCTGCAGCAGAACTAAGGTAACAGATATAGCCCTCCGAATAACCAATGACGCAATTTGTAAACCCCATGCGCTCCACTCCTAGAAAAAGTTATAAAATCGTTTGTACGAACGCTCTCAGGTAAAATGTATTTCTACTATTACTACCCTTTTCTCTATCCAACTCTTTTCGATCTAGGTATGGTTAGTTATATGTACGTCTCTTGAAGCCCGTAGAAACATCAATTTATTGAAATATTATTTTAGACTACTAAGTGGGCTTGTAGTTAGTTAGAACTGGGGACAATTCCTACCTACCTACTAATCCCCAAGGAACGTTTTCAGTTGTGTTTTTGCCCTCCTACCACTGAGCAAGTTTTAAATATTAAAGAATCTGATTATTACGGCATTAACGGCACATGATAATTCTTTATACTCTTTATAGCTTATTTTTACGATAAATAAACGTCAAATACTTATTAGCTAAATTTAATTTACCGGTAATTTACCGGTTAACCGGTTTTGCCTCCCTCCAGTCGGTAATTTACTGGTACAAATTGTAATGAAATTTGCCCGGTAAATGCATTCCCTAGTCGTACACACACATACGATACGATGATGCAATACGCCGCTGCGATGTCAGAATAATAACCCGACGGAATAAAATTGACCTCGACCAATCGCGTAGCCCTTTCCCTCGCACAGCCTTTCATATTTTGCTCTCGTAAAACGAAACTAGCAGCATACGTCGCGATTTCGTGATGTCAACTTCACACCTTCAATGTCAGACACCGTGTCTGTCATTGCCTTGGTAACACGAATTCCTATTCTATTTTCTCAGTTATACGGTTCAGAACACTGGTTTCGTAAAATTAAAACACGCGGGTTAACAACGATGCCGGCCGGCTGCTACTGAACAATCATTTCACGATAATCCTATCTTGTTTCGTTTGCTTGGTTACGATAAGGACCAAAATAAAACTCGACGTGCACGTTGGTGTTGTAGCAGGAAAACGAGTTTCCACGTCTAGTCTTCGTGGACGTGCCAAAGCCGGCGCCCGCTGTTTCAACGTTACAGAATTTTGCTGAGGAATCCCGTGTTTCTATAAGTAAGTTATATTCTTTTCCTAAAATTCTAAGATGATGCTGAAATATTTTAGGAAAGGCTATTAACCCTATAGGTACCTACTTGGCAGCGTACGTTTTTTGGTTACCCGTTTGTATTAATTATAAGATTTTTTTTTGCTCTATATAGCGCGTTCGCGGCTTGAGCCCACGATTTTTTTTTAATTCAGTTAAGTTAATGGTTAAGTCCGGTTTTATTCAAATTGAAGTTTCTATGGCATTAAACTATTATAGACAAATGCAAGTTTTCCGCAAAATTATGTTCAACACGTATTTCCTCGACAGATGTTACAATTGAACGCCAGTTTAGTCACACTTACTTACCTTCTAAGAGTTCTTACTTAGTAGTAGAAGTAGTAGCAAAAATAGTAGAAGTAATATTATATAAAATTAGCGTACAATTATTCAATCACTGACGAAGGAGATTAAGAAAATCTAATTAATAAAAATGCAGTCCGTGGCATAAAATTAACGATAATATACAGGGTGGAAAGTTAAAACGGGGCAGTAAGGGCAGCTACTAGATCCCTTGCCGCCACGCAGAAATGTCATAAGGATTTCATTCCTAACTTTTTAAGTGATGACAATCTACATTCACAGATTTTTAAATAAAAGTACAGTCAGCGAGAAAATCATCAAATTTGTCGATTTTTTTTTTAATGCCATTCTTATCTTATCTTGGTGAGGGCCCTTTCGGATGCACTTCGACCCAGTGGGATCTTTTGTGCATTTGCCCTCTCCTTTATACCTGCTCCCAGGCTTGCTCCATCATTTCCACAAAGCGGATGATGCAGTTCGCCGGGAGCACCTTGAATTCCTTTGGTTGCGGGTAACCGTTACCAAAGTAGTTCATTCTTTGTCTGGCAAGAGCATGACATTCACACAATAAGTGTTCCATAGTCTCATCCTCCTCGCCACACATTCTACAGTCTAAATTATCAGATAGTCCCATCTTAGCCAAGAGATCCTTAACCCCGAAGTGACCTGTGAACACCCCAGATATAATTCTGAGTTGCTTCCTACTGGATTTCCAGAGTAATGCCATTCGATCCCATTCCTATTAGGAATCAAAAGACTCTTTGGGACCAACTAGGGTTTGACTACTAGAACGCCCAGAAATCAAAGATTTTTTTTTCCACACAGTTAAGTAGTATGGGAATCCCAAAGTGCAAGTAGTCCTTTAATTAGACGATCATCAAATTGTATAGACGGAGATAACTTCATTTAGATTAGAAATGAGATAATTCATTTCTAGTAGTCAAACCTTAGTCGGTCAGCCGCAGTCGACAACCTTAGTATCAAAGAGTATTTTGATCCTTAATAAAAATGGGATCAAATGGCATTCAAAAAAAATTTCGTCAAAATTGATAATTTTCTCGCTGACTGTACCTTTTTTCAAAAATCTGTGAATGTAGATTGTCATCACTTAAAAAGTTAGGACTGAAATCCTTATGCCATTTTTGCGTGGCGGCAAGAGATCTAGTAGCTGCCCTTACTGCCCCGTTTTAACTTTCCACCCTGTATTTTTTTTACTTTCGCGATATGCCTCCGACTGCATTTTCTAATCCAGTTTGTTGTTTAAATTGATTCTTTACATCTTGTTTCTATCTTTTAAGTTCACTTTTTTACGCAGTCGGGTTTTTTGAGTTTTTAATTAATTAGTTTTATTTTAGGTCCGTTGTTCACGCGCATTTTTGATGTCACTCCTGCAACTGAGATGAATTAAATGATAAGTACCTCATTTGTCAAAATCCGTCAAACGGTTTAGGCTGCAGGGCGTGCCAAATAATAAGACATACACACATGCATACATACTTACCTACATACATACTTTACATACATACAAACATAGAAACATACATACGCTCGAAAAACATAACCCTCCTCTCTTTCGGCAGGCGGGTAAAAATATTGGCGTCAGATATGTTCAACTCCCCTCTCATTCTAACTAATTGATAACTGCGTTCTTCTTGTCTCGTCAGTAATTGAATAAAGTTGTTTAACTTCGCGAAGGCGTGTGTCCGCGTTAATATTATTATGACGTTAACGTCTCATTACGCCAAATCCACTCGACTTCGTAAAATGCATGAAATATAGGACCCGTAATCTAGGTTAGCACATGCGGGGAAGTACCTATTCCAGATGCGTATAGCACGAGCCTAATAAGCCCTTTATTCTTGATTGCAGACAGCAAAGATGTGCGGGATTTGGGCGATATTCGGAGCTCAAGACGGGGTGAACTTAAAGTGTATCAAATGTTTCGCCGCGATCACGCACCGCGGGCCGGACGCGTGGCGCGTGGAACAGGACGCGCGGGAACCGGGCGCGCTCCTCGGCTTCAGCCGCATCTCCATCGTCGACGGCCTCCACGGCATGCAGCCCATGAAACTCCACCGCTACCCCCGCACCACCCTCGTCTGCAACGGTGAAATCTTCAACTGCAACCTACTCCAAAAGGAACACGACTTCCCCTACGAAACTAACTGCGACGTTGAAGCCATCATCCACCTGTACCACAACGTCGGCATCGCCGAGACCGTCAGGAGGCTTGACGCCGAATTCGTCTTCTGCCTCGTCGATGGTGAGCAAAGGAAAATATATCTAGCCCGAGACCCGTACGGCGTTCGCCCGCTCTTCCGATTCCACGACCCAGAAAACGGAAGCCTAGGCATTTGCTCAGAAGCTAAAGGTTTAGTAGGGATCAAACAAACCGCCAGCGAAACGGCTACCTTAGAACCGTTTCCACCCGGCCATTTCCAAATTTGGAGTATGCTCGACGGCGGCAAGGTAAAACTAGATCATACGGAACAGTTTTTTAAGCCGGGAATGTCTCTAAGTTGTAAACCATATGTTCCTGAAAGAGACTTAGAGAAAATGAGTATTTACGAGAAAACGGCACATTTATTAGAAGCTGCCTGCCGCAAGAGATTGATGTCGGATCGACGAATCGGATGCTTCCTCAGCGGGGGATTGGATTCTTCCCTAGTAACTGCTTTGGTAGTCAAACTCGCGAAAGAGCACAAACTGCCATACAAAATACAAACATTCGCTATAGGGATGGGAGATTCCCCAGATTTGGCTGCGGCCCGCATCGTAGCTGATCACTTAGGCACCGAGCACCATGAAGTCCAATTTGATGAAAACGACGTACGAGAAGCCTTGGACAACGTGATTTACCATCTTGAGACATTTGACATCACCACAATCCGCGCAAGCATACCTATGTATCTCTTATCTAAGTATATAAAGGAGAAAACAGACACGACGGTTGTGTTTAGCGGGGAAGGTGCTGATGAGGTGGCCCAAGGCTACATATATTTTAGAGACGCGCCTTCCGCAGAGGCAGGCCACGAGGAAAGCTTGAGATTGCTGTCCGATATTTACCTGTACGATGGCTTGAGGGCAGACCGCACAACGAGCGCGTTCAGCTTAGAACTTAGAGTACCATTCTTAGACATCGAGTTTACCCATCACTACCTAGGCACGGATCGTAAATTGCGTCAGCCTCAAGATGGAGTGGAGAAGCATCTGTTGCGGAGCAGTTTTGCGAAAAGCGGTCTGTTACCAGACTCTATATTGTGGAGGCATAAAGAGGCATTTTCTGACGGGGTGGCATCGGTGAAGAAATCCCTATTTACGACAATAGCGGAGATCATAGCGGAGAGATATAAGGATGAACATGTACAGTACAAAGGCATCCAGCCTACTACGACAGAGTCAAAGTACTACCGTCATGTATTTGAAAAATCCTTCCCGGGTCAATACAACTTCACACCCTATTTCTGGATGCCTAAATGGGTTGAAGTCTCAGATCCTTCTGCCCGGTTTATAAAGCATTATGCTGCTAAATAAACAAGGTACCTAGAGGTATCCCAATATTTATAAAAATAAAAGTAATGCCGTTATTTGATTTTTATATTTGTCTTAGTTCCTAGACACAGGTAATACCTTAATAGGGTGGGGTTCAAAAAGGCAAATGTTACGTTACAATACAGTCGATATTGTCAAACTTCGAAATCACGGGTAGTTTGATGAAATTTGGCACGAATCTAATAGTTAAATAGTTAACCACACAAAACTAAGAAATCGGAATTCCATTGTGTCGACAAATTTGACGTTAAACGGAAAATTTAATAGAAATTTTAATTGTGTGTTTTAACATGGTCAAGTTTTTGGTATTCGCCAATATTCTGTTAGAAGCAGAAACTTTACATTAATACACTTCGATTGAAACCTGTCTCGGGATAGATAATCCTCCATGTACCTACTTGGAAAATTAAAGAAATTAATAAAGGCTTTTAAGAATCAACAAAATTCTGTAAGCATGTACATTTAAAGTTATAAATCTACTTGACAACAATAATGACTCAGCGGCGAACTATCTGGCTGTCGTTCGAGCTGGAACCTAACATGACTGCTGGCATTGGATTGATAATTCGTTGCACTAGAGAAACAGGAGAAGGTTTGGCTCGAGTATGTCTCCGAAAGAGGCTCGTTTGCTAAGGTTGCCCTTTCAATGCATGGCACAGTGTGTGACGTTGATATGTCGCAAGAAGCTATTTTTTGGTTCGTTCCCGAAGCTTCATCCTTACACACTCTGGTAAGTCCTCCGCGTAGAAGACTGGACACAATTATGCAAGCTGGACAAATAATATTATTATCTTTATTGAGTTGTGCATTGCTCTGTATAGATTGTGACCTTTTTGTTTCATTTGAAGCAGCCTTTTGTACGACTTCATTGTTTTTGCCATCTGTTTGTTCAGTTTGAGCGGTCATGAACGGTGACGTAGCCCTTGATGCATATCGCGGTCCTCTCTGTAATTTACTATCATAGCTACTTGGGGTACATGTCTGGCAATTGCAATTTAAATGCGCCAATAGGTACTTGAGATGCTGAAGTTCATCCGGCTCGTGGGAGTCGTGGGTTGGGAATGTTGGGATAGTCTTAAAGATGTGCCGAGGATGAATCGGCACTGGTTTAGACAACTTCGACCTCGTTCTGTTCATTGTTCAGTGAATCATACCCGACTACGACGCAGCTGGAGTATGGTCGTGCGGTGTGGCGGGGCGGTTATATTAACGCCATAGACGGGTTTTTATTCAATGCTGGTTACTATTTATACGTCGGCATTTTAATATTATGAAATCTGTGAAGTCTACATTGAGAAATGTCTAATAAATTGTCATCGTAAGTATCATTGTCATATTGACAATATAGAAAATAATGTCACCATCTATACTGCTGTATCCACAAAGCGCCGCTTGAATCGTCTAATAATAATAATAAAGTAATTGCCTGTAAATTTGACACTACAATCGTATTTACTTTTATTTAATTTTCGAGAGCTCGAAAGTCTAAAATCGGCCCCCAGGTCGGTCGTACGAATATTGCCGGCAGGAAGGAATCTGTTAATGGGAGGGCTTGACAGAGATTTTCGATGGCAGGCCGCTTGATCAGAGTTGGGATTGCAGGTAAACTGTTAATTGCACCCCCTACCACCGAAACAAAATCTTTGATTGTCTATGAAATGATAATAAAAAGCAGAGAAGTTGATACTGACACCTTTGGATGACATTTCACTTCATAGATAAGTACAACTCGACCAGGCTAAAAATGCACCTCGCGTCGAATAAGTTACACTGAGCGAGGTGCATTTCTTACCTTGGTCGGGATATAGGCATGTGTAGCGCGAATGAACAGTAAATAAATCAAACATTTCAAGTCGTCCTTCCCATGTAGGTAGGTACACTTCATCTCAGGTTTAAAATGTAAATACAATGTAATTAACTAACGCAAAAATATTATACAATAGCCGGCGTCCAATACGATTCTTCGTTAAAATCAAAACCACAAATACCACAATGTCAAAACTGAACCTCGGACCTAAATCTAAGGTAAGAAATGATAGAATTCAAAACCTACATCTTGCCCATATCCAGCTATTGTAACAAAATCAAGAAAGCCATAGGTTTGAATCTCTTTCCAACTGCTCACTTCTATTTTCAGCCGTCCTGCAACTGCAAAAAAAAATGCAGCTGCAATAAATGTCCGAATGTCTTGCAAAAGCTGAATGTAGGTTCAAGTTCCCACGTCTGCGACCATGGGACGAAGCCAAAATGTGACGAGAAGAAAATAACAGGCCCTCAGCTCTGCAGTATGGATGAGCCAGAGCCAATACCGGACCCCAAGCGCACTCAGAGCATGATCGATGTGCTGAAGTATAATAAGAGCTGCAATTGCAAGGTGGTTACTCGAGCTGTGCGCGCCGATGTGCACAAATACCTCGGCATTGTTGACCGGGACCAACACAAACACATTGCGGTCGAAGACCCTCTAGACCCTGAGTAAAAACAAAAACCAGCTCGGTTTACATGATTTTATTCCACATACAAGACATTGGCAAACAAATTGGGAGGGAAAATACAAGCTTTTGGATCAAGGATACAGCACAACAGAGTCAAAAATATACGATTTCCCATGAGCACTTTTTCATTTTAAGAGTCCGCAGTAAGCTCGGCCGAATTTCACATTCCCATAGATTTCGATTTTTTATTTCCTAATATAAGATTACAGTATAAATTAAAGTTAGCTTAATCGATTTGAATTTAATATCATAATCGTGAAATAAATTCTCATAATGATGATCAAATGTCAACTTGTATAAAATATTTAAATAAAATCATAACTAATTGATGTCCATATTAAAATATATATGTCTAAGTTTATATCACATAAAAGATTAGTGATGTGCAAATTGCGGAAAGTTTCCAAAAAGTTGGAAAAGTTCTCGGAAATTTCTAGAAATTTTCACAAGAAATTAAGGAAATTTACGTACTGAGAAGCATAACAATTTAACTCTTATACACTATGTATAAGAGTTCCAGTTTTATGCTTCCCAGTTCGTAAATTTCCATGTTGGAAATGGAAAGTTTCAATTCCCGTACAAAAATGAGGCAAGTTTCCGAAATTTTCCGATGTTAAATTGCAGAAACATTTCGCAACATAGGAAACTTTCCGTCGGCGCATCAGTATAAAAGATCGTCAGATTACCGAGTATACCAAAATAACAGAAAAAAAAAACCAATAACCATTTTTTTTTTTTACAAAAGTGAAAAATCAGTGATTATCCTAATATGTTGTGTCCATACAACAGGAGTTTCGTTCTCATTTTAAAACTATTTGTTGGATTGTAACGAAACTTTACATATACAATGACATGGGGTAATATCTAGATTTGTAATTAGTTTATATGGCTCCAGTTTATACAACAAACGAAATACAGCAAAAACAAGTTTTGTATGAAAAACTTAAACTTGCTGTATTTTTTTACTATGATATCTGAAGCTATATAAACTAATAGGGTGCGTCCACACCAAACGCACGCTCACCCGATCGCGGCTCGCCCTAGCGTGCGCGCTAAGTGTGGACGGCGATCGGCGAGCAACGGCGCGCCTGAGCCGCTCGCCCGAGCGTCCGCACGCTCGGGCGAGCGGCTCACCCGAGCGCGGCTCGCCCTAGCGTGCGCGCTAAGTGTGGACGGCGATCGGCGAGCAACGGCGCGCCTGAGCCGCTCGCCCGAGCGTCCGCACGCTCGGGCGAGCGGCTCACCCGAGCGCGGCTCGCCCTAGCGTGCGCGCTAAGTGTGGACGGCGATCGGCGAGCAACGGCTCACCCGATCGCGGCTCGCCCTAGCGTGCGCGCTAAGTGTGGACGGCGATCGGCGAGCAACGGCGCGCCTGAGCCGCTCGCCCGAGCGTCCGCACGCTCGGGCGAGCGGCTCACCCGAGCGCGGCTCGCCCTAGCGTGCGCGCTAAGTGTGGACGGCGATCGGCGAGGAACGGCGCGCCTGAGCCGCTCGCCCGAGCGTCCGCACGCTCGGGCGAGCGGCTCACCCGAGCGCGGCTCGCCCTAGCGTGCGCGCTAAGTGTGGACGGCGATCGGCGAGCAACGGCTCACCCGAGCGCGGCTCGCCCTAGCGTGCGCGCTAAGTGTGGACGGCGATCGGCGAGGAACGGCGCGCCTGAGCCGCTCGCCCGAGCGTCCGCACGCTCGGGCGAGCGGCTCACCCGAGCGCGGCTCGCCCTAGCGTGCGCGCTAAGTGTGGACGGCGATCGGCGAGCAACGGCTCACCCGAGCGCGGCTCGCCCTAGCGTGCGCGCTAAGTGTGGACGGCGATCGGCGAGGAACGGCGCGCCTGAGCCGCTCGCCCGAGCGTCCGCACGCTCGGGCGAGCGGCTCACCCGAGCCGAGCCGGTGTGGACGGTTGTTTTGTGTGGCCGCACGCTCACCCGAGCTTTGTCCGCTTTTTGGGCGAAATCAAAGGGGCCGCGGCGCCATGCTACTGGCAATGTACTTATTTATTTATGTATCGTTTTCAAACGAATAACGTGAAAAATATTTTCGCGGTGTGCGTCCACACTGAACGCACGCTCACCCGAGCCCTCCGCACGCTCACCTGAGCGGCTCGGGTGAGCGTGCGGAGGGCTCGGGCGAGCCGCTCGGGTGAGTGTGCGGAGGGCTCGGGCGAGCCGCTCGGGTGAGCGTGCGGAGGGCTCGGGCGAGCCGCTCGGGTGAGCGTGCGTTTGGTGTGGACGCACCTAATTAAGTAATTACAGACCTGGATAGTACTTAACTTATTCTAAGTATAAAGTTTCAGAGCAAACTAGCTAGTCGTTTTAAAATGAGAGCGTAACTACGTTTGTATGGAGAATCGAGCTTACTGTGGACTCGAGTTTTTTTTTACAGCAGATACAAATACGCAAGCGACGATTCAATTTTTTTTAAATTGTTCGTTCAATTTTATCAGCATCCTCGTTTTTAGCGGCCACCTCGTCTCTGGCTTTCCTAAACTTCTCACTAATATAGTTCCAATATTTGCCTCTAATTTTATCATACTTAGTCGCAAGGTCTTCACAGAGTGCTAAGCCTCTAGTGGGATTATGTAGACAGCCTACTTCGTCCTTCTTAACGGCGTCGTCGCAGATATCTAGAATGAAGGCGAGAAGGTATGGAGATCGGCACTTATTCTTATAAAGGTCTTCACAGAAGCCTGTGACCACACAATTGCCGCTGATCCCTCTTTTATCGTGTAGCAGTAGGCCTCTTAGGTAGTTCCAAGCGCTTTCATTGTGCTTGACATATTTGATTTTGTCCATGGCGTAGCATATTTCCTTCTGCACATTGATGTCGGACCAGCCGAGATGGTTGTGCATGAGGAAGTAGCGCTGGTTCCAGGCCGAGTTGTTGCGGACGTCCTGGGTGATGAGCTTGTCCACGAACTCCATCTCAAGGTCGTACAGACTGGAAGGTGCAAATTTAATGTTTATTTTAACACAGGACATCAGCAGACTTAATAGTTCCGTATATACTGAGTGTTACTTAAGTCGTGATACAAAATAGCAAAATGTGAATCTATCCATGATTCTGATCAACTTTTACTATGGGACCAACTTTGTATTATGCAAAACTAAAACAGGCTGTTCATAAATTTTCGTCAGTCTAAAATGAACAAAGTGTATGAAATAGTTGGTACAGTCGCCATCACATACATCGGAGCAAACAAGCGCGTCACAAACATCGAAACACACCTCTATTTTCAAGGCATTAGGGTGCATGTGCCGATATTTTTGAACACCTATAGTGTACCTATGTATGTGATGGCGACTGTACCATAGTAAAAGTTGTTCAGAATCATGGATAGATTCACATTTTGCTATTTTGTATCACGACTTAAGTCATACTGTAGGTCTAGGTATTAGGTATAACAAAATTTACTAATTAATTACTAACTACTTACATATTTTGATATTGTGAAACTTACCTTTAGTTGCATTCATGAAATCTAACAGGCCTCACACAAATGAAAAAAAATACTAAGAGTCGCAATATAAACACGGACACTTCTCGGCCCCGATTTCGAGCGTCGAGGTGCACTATACGTGGGAGCGAGAAGCCGTGCTCCAATCTCTCGCTCCCACATAGCGCGCAGCCCCTGCCAGTCGGAGTCGTAGCCGAGCTCATTATGGTAGGGTAAATCGACAGTACGTTATACTAAATTGAATTCTATTGTAGGTGAATAGAGTTCACTTTTAGTATGAGAAGTCCAGTTACTGAACGTTGGCCAGTTACTGGCGATTTACCCTATCTTCTTTACTTCCATCTTTTTTACTTCCACACACGGAACATCATTGCTTGCACTGCCCTAAATAGAAATAGCTAAGAGCATAGTAATAAGATAATTTCGATGAACAATAGTAGACAAAAGGATTTATTTATGATTCTCCGAATTCCTGTCCCATTGGATTTTTTCACAGAAATTGTTTCTACGGCAAACAATCAGCAAGCAACTATGGACTTCTACAACAGCAAAGGCTCTAGTATAAGTTTTATCGATACAATATGTTTTCGAACGCGTTTGCGTTTAGCTTCAATTTGTATGGCAACGCGTGGTTCCTAATAGTTCTGGTGGTAACTATTAGGAACCACGCGTTGCCATACAAATTGAAGCTAAACGCAAAACGCGTTCGAAAACTTATTGTATCGATAAAACTTATACTAGAGCTACATATGCGTCACAAACGCGCTGCGGCCCTGTTATTGAGTGAATCTAAGAATGAGATGGATCGAGAATACATCGGTAAAACACAAATGAACTAGCCTAGGCGTTGCGTGATGTCGTACATGCGGCGCCAAGAACGACTATATGGGCAAGAAATCTGAGGTTATAGCGTACGCTGTCAAAGTCACCTTGATGCTTTCAACTAAGGTTCATATTCATACTCTTAGAATGGTTACACACGGCGATTTCTTGCAGTAGTACAAAGGCGATACAAACACAATAATAATATAGTATCGTTACAGGTTGTTACAGCACGGCATCACAGGACGGCCCGCGACCTGTGTCGCGGCGACATAGACGTCTGTCTCTCTCTAAGCGCTCCAATTAGAAAGAGACGGATAATCTATCTCGGCGCGACACAGTTCGCGGGCCGTCCTGTCATAGCCGCGCAGGTGATTAGTGTCGCGTTTTTGTTTTGTTCGCGTTCGTGAAACGCGCGTTTATATCGCTGCATAGAGTCGCCGTGTTTAACCGCTCTAGGTCGATTGAGACCGTTTAGACGAAGACAATTTTCTGCCGCCTAAATCTCGGCGCCAGCGACCAGCAAACCGTTTACACGGTTCCTTCTCAGTAAAAATAAGGCGCGGGGGCAGCGAGAGACGCGGGCGGAGGTCCCTGGCGCCGAAAAATAGACTCGTGTTCTATTCCGTGCTAGCGCTGGCATGCCGCGAAAAAATATGGCGCCGAAAGTGTTTATACGGTGCCTTTTTTAGGCGGCTGTAAATTGTCTTCGTCTAAATCGACCATTATAGAAAAACGTTTTGTCCCTTGCGTACGTGAATAATGGCCATCCAAAACTTAAGAAAAAGTTCTTTAATTGTTTACAACATTTAAACTTACCCGAAACTCTTGATAGCCCATTGCCTGTGTTGCCAGGCGTGGTAATTCTTCGGGTCTTGTACTAACGCATCACCAGTCAGGGTGAGCTCCTGTGAAGGATCTTGAAGCCATTCCACGAGAACTTTCCTGTGATGCCACACCTGGAAATCAATGTTTATGAATGTTAGCTACGGTAGCCTAGTGGTTCAGGCATGCGGCTGTCAAGCGGCGGTCGTGGGTTCGAATCCCGGCTCGTACCAATGAGTTTTTCGGAACTTCTGTACGGAATATTTACCGTTAGCTTTTCGGTGAAGGAAAACATCGTGAGAAAACCGGTCTAATCCCAATAAGGTCTAGTTTTCCCTCTGGGTTGGAAGACTTGGAAGGTCAGATGGCAGTCGCTTTCGTTAAACTAGTGCCTATGCCAAATGTTGGGATTAGGTGTCAAAGCGGACCCCGGGCTCCTTTAGGGGCACAACCGGGAATAACGCTAGGAGGATGATGATGAATGTTATTTATTTGTTCCAATTTTAGTGCACATCTAGCTGTTCCGCGGGCCCACCCGGCGGCTGCCTGTTGTGTGGTCACTCTAAAATATCCATGACAAAAACACGAGAATAAAAATTGTATAGAAATTATTTATTCTGTCCCTTTGGGCAGCTTCAAAACTTCAGATGGTCATGTTACTTAATCACTTGAGAAAAGCCTAATCCATCCGAATAAAGTATAGTTTCTGTAACACCAAGATAAAGCATTACAGTGTCTCTGATACAGAGGCGGCATTATCTATGGTGCAGGATGTGCATTGCACTCAGGCCCGCCAGCCTACTAGAGGGCGCTAGGGTAATGATTGCATGACTATACCTTGCCTTGTGTAAGCAGTCAGATTGTGCAGGATATATTAAAGTGCATACATGTTGGCACTAACACAAATGTGTAAGCAGGAAACATAGCAAGTCAAAATCAAAAATCAAAATCAAAATCAATTATTTATTCTGCAAATAGGCCACAAGGGCACTTTTACATGTCAAATGGTATTCTACAATATAATATTAATAATCTTACACAATAATCATTTTAAAATTGCAGATTTTAACCAATTAGTACCTAAATGGTTAACAAACTAAATGTCACTAAATGAAAACTAAAAAAATCAAAAATTGTAAAATATTATCAAATACATTCGATATAAGGTCTGTATCAGAATTAACAATAAGAGTATGATGTTAATTTAGTACCCCAGAGATGTATAATGTCTCTGAGCATCCAAATACAATTAATAATTATTCTAATGTTCTTATAGAGATGTATACTGTCTCTAAGCGTAATAAAAACTACATTGTATGCGTCACCATTGTTTAGAATTTTACAAACTCGAGTCATCAATATCAATGCCCTTGTTGGTAACAAACTTGAGTCATCAAAGGCATGAACTCCTAATAGACTCTTGTTGGAAAAAATCTCTTACCAACCTCGTTGCACAATGGAATATTTACATTGAAACTTTTTGCTACATATCTATTTTTACATAGTTTTGGACAATAAATGAATCTTATCTTATCTTATAACTGTGAAACCATCAATTAATTACTTACTTGATAATTCTTTGGTGAATGTGTGATGACTGACTGAACATATTCTAGCTCAGGTTTCAAATCTGTCCCTAAAGCTTTCAGCAGGTCTCTCCTGTAACATTGACATTCAAATTGGTACAGTACAGATATTTAACACAATAACTAGGTACAACTTAGGAAAGTTGAAAACCCCCCCAACATTTTCATTTCAAAGTTCAATATCTCAAAAACGGCTGAGCCGATTTTGTTGAACCATAGACAAGAACCATTATGGATGTTATATATGTATATAAGTATCTATATGTATTTATCTATTATATATATCATCGCCTAGTACCCACAACACAAGCCTTACTGAGCTTACCGTGCTAGGTTGATTTGTGTAAGATTGTCCCATAATATTTATTTATTTAAGAGGAAAGTAGTCAACTACTTAAAAAGTAATGTATACAATATATTATAACCATTCCGTGTATTCGAAAAGTTTTTTCAAGGAACGAAAATTGTCCAATCAAATGATGACTTTGAGATGTAAAGCTATAGATTCAAATGTTAGGCATAGTACCTAAGCATACAAGCAGCTATAAGTCAATAGTATATCTTCATATACCTATTTAAATTGCCAGCAATATACATGGTTACACCTCGGGGTTGCAAGTACCTATTAAATACTGTCCGCTTGAGCCTGTGAGCCTCCATTGTGGTATCACAAGGCAGCCATTGCCATAAATTCTACACTAGTCACTTGTGGTACCATTACACGAAGCGGTCGTTCAGCAGACTCAGAGTACAGTACAACAACGCGTTTCGTGTGATGTTACGGCTGCCGTGGCGGTGTAGCGCGTCTGGTAGGTTCGCCGCGAACAGAGTGGACGACTTCTACGCTATTATGCGTAAGAGGCACTGGTCCTTTGTCAGGAGAGTGAGCGAATCGACAAACAGTATTGTTAAGGTAGTGTGCACAACATGCTACCTAACGAGTAAGATATCAACGACACTTTTTCTGTGATTGGAAATTAATTTATATTTTTTACTAATTTTATTTTAATTGCATCCTAATTGTATATTTTTAATTTTTAATGTAACCAATGTAAGTTTATGGGTTAATACCTAAATAAATAACTAATTTATTTATTATAAAATAGAATCATCAACATAAGTTACCTATACTGCCACACAGTGTAATTTGCTGGGTTAAGTTCTACAGCATCTTTTGTCAGCAGCAATGCCCGTTCAGACTTCTCATTGTTTTGGAGCACAGCCCTGAAGTAGCTGTATACATCTTCAACTGGAATGATAAGTACAAAACTACACAATCAGGTCAATACAGGATGATCGGAATGAGGGCTGCCGTATTTGCACTCTGTTTTAGTTTGTTATTATGTATGTAAAGAAAAATTTACATTTAAATCATACTTAAAAGAAAACAAAATATTTAAATTAATAATACTTATTATTGTTACCACCGATTTCATTTTACACCTCTTTTTCTTAGATATGCTTTTAAAGCACTGACATTCAGCGACCTGTAACTCATATTTGCCATATTAATAGCAAAATATTCACAAAATCATTCCAAATTTAGAAATAAACCTGCGTAGCCCACGCAAACTATAACATTTGACATTTCAGAGACCTGTTGCTACACCAGTGCCTCAAGCGGTGAATTCACTTGTGGCACTCCTCATAATGATGTAGGAATTTAAGGCATTCCCACTATAAGGTTCAAACTCTTCCTAATAGTACAGCCAGTGTATCACCTCCTTGAGTTCCTACATCGTTATCCCAAACATCCTGTATAGTGGTGGATTCGCCCTTAGGCTCAGGCCTAGGGCAGCCAATAGTGGAAAAAATCCTAAGTATATTCTGCCATGGCCTAGGATGGCCAAAACTGGTAATCCGCCACTGGGTTCTCAATTTATTAACATTTTGGTCAACCCTCATGCGCATAGTACAGTGTACAATACACATACACTCAGAATGCCCTTAGCCAAAGTTTCTTTGTATCATTTTTGCTTGCTATAAGAGTTGAAAATTATTACCCCAAAGTAGCACAACTAAGCTACTTTTAACCTTCACTTTATATCTACATCTTAACATATCATTGAAAAGTTTAACTATGTTTAAAACTCATGGTTTCAATGTAATCATAAATAACCTGCTAACAGATAAGAATAGATCTTGTAACAACTATTTTTATAGTCTGACATGAACTAATTAAAGTAATGATAACAAGGACATTTGGAAAGTAATGATACATACATTTCTCGGAATGAGCAATCACGACCACTGGTCTGGGTCCATCGTCTTCAGGTATTGGAGTGACATCGCTCCACTCAGGGCGGTCTCGATACGGCACCCAGGTAGAATCGTTGTCACCGTATTCATTATCAGACATGTTCACCGAATTACACTACGAGTAATACTGCTTCTGTACAGTTAAAACCAATTCTTATCAACACGAGTAAACGTACACAGACGTGAGCAAATAACAGTAGGGTTTAAATTAAGTCACAGTTTATCTATGTTTATTTGTGGATTTTAACACAGGGAATTTTATTTGAACAGGGCAATGAAAGTGGAAGCTAAAGTACTATACATAGAGAAATATGTACTATACTCTTTGAGCGTGCTTTGAGCTAAAGTTGTACGGCTATATATGCATAATACTCTTTGGTACGGCCTATCGAACGAACAACCGTATTTACTCTCATTGACAACTTCATTTGACAATTGACAATGACGTGTGACGCGACGGGCGCGTTCCGATACTACGAAATTATCACATGCACTTTCTATACGACTGTTCCGGTTAATGTACGCTCCAATAATCCACGTCCACGTATCTTTCTCTCTCTCTCTCTCTCTCCTTATGCATTGGTTAAAAAGAAGATAGAGATATAGTGGATGCGGATTTTAGATTACTTATTCTGTGATTTTAGGGCCGTACTTATACGACACAGAAATATATATTATCATATTTTACAGTGTACCTATGACAATTTAACCCTTTCAGTGCGCATGACTTACGTGCACATCATGTTTGTTGGTAAAGTTTCCGCTTCTTGTTGTGGGATAAGCGCCCCAGCGTAGGGTCGTTTCGCCGGTAACGCGACCACCTTCGGTTGGCGACCACTTGACGGACTAGGCTGCTTCAATTAAAGATATTAACATTTCTACAAACCCAACAGAAAACTAATTAGTTATTAACTATTCTTGAATAGTGTCAGAATAAGAATAAATACACTTTAAAACCCAAAGCTTAATCCAAAGCAAGAAAAAATAACCTCAATTCACACATTTCACACATTGCTTCCGAAAAGTGTTGACGTGCAGTGAATCTGTAAAAAAAATAACGCGACAGTTGGCGCGAAAACTTTAGTTACGTCACCTAATTTTATTATTATGCTGAAATTAGTTACTTGATTGCTTAAATGATTTAGCTATTGTAATAATTTCGTTGAAATTCGGCATATTATAAAAATAGATTTAAATAAAATGGGGTGGTCGCGTACCCAAAAAAAATATTACCAAAGAAGTCGGATAGCGACCACATCGTTTTTCTTTTTCTTTCCTTATGGATTCTTGCGGCACCCGCGATATTTAGCTTGGCAAGCCAATTGTGTCGGTAGGTATTTAAGCCGCGCCAATCCATGCTATGTCTATAGTAGGTATATGTAATATAATAATAATATATAATTATAAAATGAATAATTCATATGATTATATGATATGGTTATATTACAAATGCGAAAGTGTGTCTGTCTGTCTGTTACCTCTTCACGCTTAAACCGATGGACCGATTTTGATGAAATTTGGTATGGAGATAGGACTCAAAAGTCCCGGGAAAAGACGTAGGATAGTTTTTATCCCCGAAATAATCCCCTAAGAGGCTGAAATAGGGGTTGAAATTTTGTATGGAGCTACGATATAAACGAGACACACGGACGGAGTCGTGGGCAGAAGCTAGTATAGGTAAGTAGAATTTAATCTAAAAGTTACATAAAAGCTTGTAAAATGGTGGCGTTTAGATACCTACTATGAACGACATGTGTGACTGTAATAGCAATATATATAATAGCACTATGGTGTGAGCGAGATGGCGCGCCGTTTTCGATTCTATTTTGCATTGACAAGCAATGTAAAGTAGATTTAGAAGAGTAACAATTTGTAGTAGTATAAGGGCAGTCAGGTCAGGTAGGTCCAACTTTGAGAAAGAGGTCAATCGTCGAATCCGACTCGGCTGGGCAGCGTTTGGGAAGCTACGCTATGGCACATCTTTTCGTCTAATATTCCGCAGTGTCTGAAGACGAGAGTCTTTGACCAGTGCGTGTTGCCAGTGATCACGTGTGGCACCGAAACGTGGTCGCTTCAGAAATCATAAGAAGCATCATAAGAAGGCTCAAAGTCACCCAAAGGGCAATGGAGAGAGGGCTATGCTCGGAGTTTCTCTGCGTGATCGCATCAGAAATGAGGCTATCCGCAGCATAACCAAGGTAATCGATATAGCCCTAAGCCGCTAAAGTTAAGTGGCAGTGGGCGGGGCACATTGCACGTAGAACCGATGGCCGTTGAGGCGGAAAGGTTCTCGAGTGGCGACCACGTACCGGAAGGCGCGGCGTGGGTAGGCCCCCCACAAGTTGACTGATGGCCTGGTAACGATCGCAGGAATCCGATGGATGCGGGTGGCGCAGAACCGGTCATTATGGCACTCTTTGGGGGAGGCCTATGTCCAGCAATGGACGTCTTTCGACTGATATGATGATGATGATGACGCATCGTTTTATTAACTACTTAAACACTATTTGCAAGAGTGGTCGCCAACTAGCTAACAGGTGGTCGCAAACCGACTAAAGCGGTCGCTATCCAGCGAATTCGCTATTTTGAAACCTTTTCCATATTTTTTCCTCATCTATGGATGAAAGTGCTATATTTTATTGTAGGTTTCAAAACTTGACTATACTCAGAACCTATACGAATACCATCTATTATGTGTGTACATTGAATAGGTATACATTTACTAATCTAAAGTGAGCAACTCGGCTAAGTGGTCGCTAACCGGCGAAACGACCCTACCATTATCAGTTTCTACTAATATTTTAAATCTAAAACAATGCTTTTTTTCCACTCACTCAAACAAAAACGGCCAAGTTTAGGGATTAAATTCAATTTCGCACACAGATAATTTAAAGCCTGGATTATTTGTATGGCGCACTTTTTAGCCCAGAAATCATAAACACGTACTTACCTACTTATGTACCAATGTCTAGACAAGGAGACAGATAGGCAGCTAAGTTTGTACATAAGTAGGTAGTCTAGATTGGTATCTAGACTGAACTTAGCTACTCTACTCAACTCTTCTACCAGTCAACCAGTGACAGGGTGGTCCCTATCACTGGTAGAGTAGTCGAGACACTTATCGCTTTCCTTGGGGCGTGATAGAACCAGCGTAAGAAAGACATTGTTGAAGTACCTGGGTACGGCAGGCCAAAAAAGGTACCAGTTTTGACAAAAGTTTCTTTGAGATCTAACTTCACTAAGGTTACTATCATAAATCATAATATTATTGAAAGTGGAAATCGACCTTGTTGTTTCATGCATGACCGACCGTAGGGTGGTAGACCACATCTATGGCCGACTGTATTAGGAGCCAAGTCTTGAGCGCATCTTTCCGGAAATAAATAAACACTTCATAACGTAAAGTATAAATGACATAAATGTATTTAATAATAAATTATTAAGTTACAACTATTAGGTAATAAATTAAGAGGAATCTTTGAGCTTATTTATCTAAGTGTATCCTTTACAATTATCATTGACTGAGCATTAGGTAGGTACGTATTTCTACCAGGAGTAAGCTAGGCCAAGTCCATTAGTGTAGGTCATGTGTGAGACGGCCGGCGCAGCAGAATAAGCCACGCCGAGGAGTCCGCCAGCTGTAGCGACCTGGAATATCAAATAAGCACATAAAATACATGTGACTTTAAGGGTAGCGTGAGAAAAACTCAGCTTAGGAAGTGTTCCAACTAGGGAATGCAATTACCGGGCAAATTTAATTACCGGTAAATTACCGACTTGAGTGAGGCAAAACCGGTTAACCGGTAAATTACCGGTAAATTCAATTTGGCTAATAAGTAGCGTTATTTGACGTTTATTTGTCGTAAAAATAAGCTATGATATAGTATAAAGAGTGAGAGATGTGCCTTAAATGCCGTAATAATCATATTCTATAATATTTAAAACTTGCTCAGTGGTAGGAGAGCAAAAAACACAACTGATAACGTTCCTTGGGGATTAGCAGGTAGGTAGAAATTGTCCCCAGTTCTACAGAAACCAACTACAAGCCCAGTACGATTAGTCTAAAATAAATAATATTTCACTAAATAGACGTTCCTACGGGTTTCAAGAGACGTGTATATAACCAACCATACCTAGATCGAAAAGAGTAGGATAGAGAAAAGGGTAGTAATAGTAATAATACATTTTACCTAAGAGCGTTCGTACAAACGGTTTTATAACTTTTTCTAGGAGTGGAGGTCATGGGGGTTCCAAATAGCGGCATTGGTTTAGTGATTCGGAGGGCTATATATGTTACCTTAGTTCTGCTGTGGATAGCCTCATTTCTAATGCGACCACGCAGATAAACTCCCAGCATAGCCATCTTCATTGCCCTTTGGGTGACTTCTAGCCTTCTATTGAGGCCCATAGTGAGCAACTACATTGCAGGTGCCATATATTATGTCATCACTGGCAACACACGCTGGTCAAACCGAGCCGACCGGACTGTTTAGTTTAGTTAGTTTCGTTTTATTCATCTCATTATACAAGGTTCACATAATAAATTTCAGATCATATTACTTGTCGTACAGTGATCGTTGTTACAAAACAATAATAATAATATAGTTGCATACGTGCGAGTAACAAAATAAATATAAAATAATATAAGTAAGAGATAAAACATGTGAAATCTGGAACTGGACAGTCTGCCATACGTATATATAATCGTCTACAACCCTGAGCGTAAAGCGTCCGATTGTAATGGGAGTTGGCACTACATGGGCATTTGACATGATCTTCGTCTTATCCATGTTCATCTCTAGACCGACTCGCTCGGCTTTACTGAGGTCATCGAGCATCGTACTAAAGTCCTCCATGGTCTCAGCCAAGACTACTAAATCGTCAGAAATCCGAAGGTGAGTGATATACTCGTCGTTGATGTCTGCCTTTTCCAGTCCAGAGTCTTGAAAAAATCCTCCAGAGCAGCGGTGAACAGTTTTAGGGAAATAACATCTCCTTGACTGACTCCCCGCTGCAGAGTAATAGGTTTTGCGTTCAAATCCTGGAGTCAGACTGACACACTGGCATTTTCGTACAAACACTTCAATACAAATACAATACAAATAATACAATAATAGATATAGCGGTAGTCAACTTGGCACCGTTGGAGAGACAAGTAAAGTCCAGGTTTCGATCAAATCGAAGGCTTTCTGGTGGTTCGTGAACGCTAAGCAGAGGGGCAGGTTATACTCCTCAGTCTTCTGTATAACCTGACGAAGCGTATGGATGTGGTCTACGGTGCTAAAGCCTCTCCGGGAACCAGCTTGTCCGGGAGGCTTGAAGTCATCTAGCCTGCGTATGCGACGATTTGTAATGACTGTCGAAAACAGTTTGTAGACATGGCTCAGAAGTCAGATGGGTTGGTAGTTCTTCAGCAGGGTGTTGTCACCCTTTTTGAAGAAAAGCACCACCTGTTCCTTGCCTTTGGCTTTCTCCCTCCCAGTAAGACGAAGAGAGGTATTTCTTTGGATTGTAGTAAACCTCTCAGATATGTTAAATAAGGCATCTCTATTGTACGTATTCAAACTGATCATTATTCATATTTTATAGAACGGAACCGGGAAAGTGTTTGTATTTAGTTTAAGCTTCTACAAACGATTGCATTAATTTGATCCTACATGTCTAACGCTAACAAGTTTATTCAATTGACATTTTTACATGATAAAAGGAGGGTTATTGAGGTATAATCATGACGATGAAGCATTAACAATCGTTAAAATTTAGTATTTTACTATATATTGTGTTTCGGTAAATTACCGGTTTTGTTTTTAATTTACCGGTAATTTACCGGCCTCATATTTAGTCAATTTACCGGTTAACCGGCTAACCGGTTAACCGGTTTGCATTCCCTAGTTCCAACTACTTAAGAATCGTGGGGGCGGGGTAATGAGACGCCATAGTCGATTCGGCCCCTATTTCACCAACTTGACAACGACAATTCTCCGTACATTGCTGGTTCCACAAGTAACCTAGCGACCACCTTAACTTCTAGAACAAGCAACGTATGGCGAATTGTCAGTGTCAGGTGACAATTGTCAAGTTGGTGAAATAGGGGCCAGGACGCCGGGCGCACCGATGCGCCCCGAACTGTTATTCTGGAAACCAGTGTAAACCAGACCTTTGATTGAGCTTGGTTACTACGAATCACGGCGTCAAGATATACTAGGGCTGACGGGTGGGGTGAGGTCAAAACAAGCAACATAATAGCTTAGCTGATTTTCGGTCCGGGTGAACCAGTGACCACACAGTCAAAATTTCCCCTTGCGGGAATGGTAAAGCTTCGTTGATGATCTATTCTATGCTTTTGTGCAGCAATTATATTTTTGAAACGTAAAATTAAGTAAATAACAGTAATTGCAATACGTACGGTAGCAAGTGGTTATCTAACCAACTTACTTTAGCAACCGGAGCGCCATAAGGAGAAACGCCGACGTGAGACACAAGTGGCGCGGCCAGAGCACCATGGTACGCGTTCAAGGGTGCCGCTACGCCATGGTACGCGGGCGCCAGACCGTGGTACGCAGGTGCCAGCCCAAAGCCGCCAACCGCCACACCAGGGTTGCTCACGCGAACGTCAGATTTACGTACGCTTGAGAATGGCGTGTCGATTGCCTTAGAGTAAGTTGATATCTGAAATAATAAATAAAAATAAGTATTAGGCACCTACTTACCTACCTACGTTATCTTGCTTGATCCTTTAGCCAGAGGCCTATAATACCTCTTGCCGCCTCGGCTAAATTCTCGCGGACATATTAGATTTTTTCTGTGTAATGGATTTGTCAGGTAATAGATACCTAAGTAATAAAAAAAATATATTTTACTTTTCTGAAAATTTGGTACATATATTTTAATCTTATTTTTTGTTAATTTACTTGCTCTATAATTATAAAGATAAATCTTACAAGGAGTTGCCAATGAATAGGTAGGTACTTCATGTACCTTTATTGATCTAATTACTTCACGGTGGAAACTGGAAAAAAATATGAATTATGTATGACAAAAAACATGCTATTATAAATGTATGTTTTACAAAACCGTATTTTATTAGAGTAGGTATAGCTAGCATGCAAACACCACAAATAGAGAAAACTTTCAAAAACAGCTTGACGCACATACGACTCACGCGCGCTGAGAGTGTTAAACGTCTACAACTTGACTAATGTGTACCTGCCTCTACGAAAAATAAAAAGACAAGTACCTAAATATGTACATCAAATCTGACCATTATGATATTTAGGAGAGGTAGGGCATACATAGCGGAATGCCATCTCACTCTTATTTGGAGCAGCCCAATGGAGAAGTGGTACCTCCACCTTATATAGAAGACCACAGCTATAATAACATCACTAAGTACTTACCTACTCTTTAGATATGTGGTGTTCCTGGTGGTGAGTAAGGTCACCAGAGCCCCCGAAGATGTGTTGCGTTGATGAATCCTCAAATCAATAAAGGGTAGCCAACGCGCTAGTGATTCTTCTGGAATCGCAAGCGTTCATAGGCACAGACACCGTAGTGTCTGCTTACCACCAGGACCAGGCAGATCGTTTACTTATTTCCTAGCGTCGTAGTATAAAAAAGATCAACACCCGCATCGGCAAGGCATCCACGATGTTCGGGAAACTCAGTACGAGGGTATGGGAAAATAAACATCTAACTGTAAATACAAAGATGATCGTGTATCAGACATGCATCTTATCCATACTCTTGTAGGGAGCCGAAACCTGGACGTTGTATGCCAAACAGAAACGGAAATTGAACAACTTCCATATGCGCTGTCTTCGACGCATTTTAATCATATCGTGGAAGGTTCGAGTCACAAACGAGAGGATGCTTAGCATCGCGCGTTTACCTAGCATTGCTGCCGTTCTGAAACAGAGACGCTTACGTTGGCTAGGACACGTGCAAAGGATGGAGCTTTCTCGTTTGCCACGAGAAACTCTCCTGAGCGAAATAGCGCACGCTAAACGATCGGTCGGGCGACCTATTTTGCGTTTTAAGGACAGTGTTAAACGGGACATGGTGTCCTTTAGGATCGACCCCTCAACTTATTGGGAAGAATATTCCCAAGATCAAGACCATTGGAGGGAGACCCTACGTAATGGAGTGGTGGAACACGATAAAGCTTGGTTCGATCTCTTATCCTATAGACGCGAATTAAGACACCATTGCGCTGCTCTTCCTCTTTCATCTCCGGGCAGGACATTTACCTACTTGCCAATTATGTGGTCGTGGCTGTCGCTCCCTTAGCGGCCTTACAAGCCACGTACGTAAGTGCCGCAACTCTAATATGGACGCTGTTTAAATCATCTTTTCATAGATGTATAAGGCCGATGATGGTGAGTATAAAAAAGTTGATGTATTTACCTGTCCCAGGTTAAAAGGGGATCTTAGTATGTTCGAATGCTGGCTGGCAATGGCAGGCTGAGCAGGATAATTGCTGTAAGGGTTCCAGGCGCCATATCCGACAGCCGGCGCCAAAATGCCGGCGGCTTGGCTGACTGACGCCAGGCACGCGAGGAGTACAATCTAAAAGGGTAATGATAGGGCTGGTAAGTATTCAGACACAGAATAATTTACTTAAACAACTACCTAAGTTTATAATAAGGGTTTTGAATTGACAACATATATCCGCAAAATTCGGATTGTCGCGTATTTTGTATTTAAAAATGCAAATAAATGGCCCCCGCGCCGCCATATTGTATCGACAGTCGACACTGTCTACGTCGCGATGCGCGTATTCTGTAATGTCATAACCGACAAACATTTAAATTAAAACGATAAATGCTAGTGATATAAGGTTGAATATTGGAAAATCGTGAACGAACGTGAAGTCGATCGCGAATTAAGTAATGTATAAGTGCCTTACGTTACAGTTTGGATTTTTAGTTCTATGAGTGACCACCAGGGGCGGTGTATAGACTTTTCATACTAAATCTTGACGATAGGCGGTAGCGTCGATAATAGACGCGACTCACTTCAATCCCACGCTAAGGGTGCGGCAAGGCAGGCAGGTTCAACGCCAACGACTGATAATTATATTCGTCAAGGAGTACGTAGTACGCGATAGCAAGTATAGCAACCTTCTTGCATTGACATAAGGTTTAACTCCGCACCGCATCTACATACTTAAATGTCTTATTGACTTGGCGTGTGATTGACAACTGTTCTCTTTGACAGAGCGTTGAAAAGGTTAACGGAGGCAGAAGGTGGTCACCAAAATCTTAAACTAGTGCTAAAAAGTACCGTCAGCAATAAAACCTTGTAAGTACTTAAATAGATAGGTATACTTACCAAAAATATTATTTTATCAGAAACTTATTTAAGTTATTTTATAATTTGTATAACTTAAGGGTACAAAATAAATACTTTATATAGGTACTCACTTTAAGAGTCATGGCGACGTGTCGGACCCTTGGATACTCGGGTACGAATATGTAGCGCCTTTGCGCTGGCCGAGGCTTTTATACTTCGACAATGACAACACATACTGGTTGAAGGGCCATGTGTGATTATGATACCTCTATGGAATTTAAGTACCTACTGGCTGAACTAGCTTTTACGGTACCTATGTAACATTACATTAACTAGGTAAACTGTAGTTCTCAATAGTAAGTGCGGTTGTCGGGTTAGAATACCACCATCTATTTTCTTCCCGTTGGTGTTGGAGGAGTCGAGGTGTGTGTTGTGGATCATGGCCTAGCATGGTTGCTCTGAGTCACATTTTCTCCATCTTAAAATGTCAAAAAACAATGCTTTAGTGGCACTTTCAATTTAATTTAATGCGCTTTTTCTGCCTGGGTCATATTACGGAATCAAAATAAACAATAAAGTTCTTTCTGCACAAATAGTAATTTTAAATTGTAATGTTAATGTTAATCTTATCTCAATGTATACTTTTAATGAAACAGGAATTAGAGTTTTGTGCTGCAAAATGGTAATATTTTAAGTAGTTCGTGTTAATCGCACTCGCAGGCGGCCAAGATACAGGCTCAGCCTAGTTTGGCATCTGACGGATATAACGTTTTTTTATAATTTTTATTTATTTTTTACTGTGGCCAATAGGTAAGGGCTTACGCGCATTGTTTTTATCGCATAAAATTGTACTTATTTATAAGTTGAGAAACCGTTTATTTTCTTGATACTTCGACGGTGGCAAACCAAAAATACATCCTGCCTGTTGGATGAAAAGCCGTCACCTTTGGAAGCTTGTGACACCAGAAGACTCACAAGCGCGCCGCCGACCCTTTATTAATTTGAGGATCCGTTGTTTGGATAGGTAGGATGTTATTCTTACCTACCCCCACCCGACACGTCTATCGAAATTAGGCCTCTGGCTACCCTTGGTTACTACGAATTGCGGCGTCAAGATATATTTGTGGGTGAGCGTTGAGGTGAGTTTAAAAAAAGTTACAGGTACAGCAGGGCTAGAATACAGTTCCCGCAGTCTCAACTCTCAACGCAGCGCATCCTCAGAAGGTCTGGCGACCATACAGTAAAAAAAAACAATTAAGAGTCCAATAAAAAAATGCCCTTAACTTTAGCAATATCTACCTTCTTGTTGAAAACGAAAATGAATTGTTATATAAAATTATAAATTGTTAGTTGCAAAATGACAACAGGATTGGGTCTTCCTAGTAAGTAAAAAATACCGGTGTCAGGAAGACCCGCTCCTCCATAAAAAAACAGTTGTTGTTTATTTCTTATGTACGTACCTACTTACTTATTTATATACAGCCTGTATTTTTAATATTACCTCAAATTGTATCCAGATGTAGGTAATAGGGCTATGAACCGATATTGCAAGAAAATGTTAAGTTAGTCTTAACTAACAAAGTACCTATAACTAATTTTTGAAAATTTATGGAGCTGCAATGTATTGCGTACACTCATTTGACACATGGAAGAAGCGGGTCACTCGTGACAGTTGTGACGTCACGTCAGTAAGAAGAGTACTTAGTGATAAATTGCGTGCTGAATTATTTTATAAGAAAAAAAAAAGTTGGTAGCTTAAGAAAAAAATCTTGCAAAATCGGTTCATATCCCTTACACCTACGTCTGGTTACAATTTGAGGTAATATTAAAAATACACGCTATATAGATTAAAATAAAAACAAAAACAAAGACGAATTTTACAGTTACCCTGATAGATACATATAGTGTAAATTACACAGCATCAATCAGACTTATATACCTACATATACACGCATATGACACGCAACCTTAATCTAAGTCGGATGGATAAATTAAGATTGCATATAATATTCGCATACAAATTGCAAAAAATTACACACCAATGTATTTAGGAGTCATTTACAAGGCAAATTACTGGTAAGATAGATTAGTGTTCTAGATTATATATGAGACAATTAAGTGTTGGACCATGCATGCACTTATGCACTCTGATTTGCATGTTTAGTAGTCTCGAAACAGTTTATACTAGGAGGTACTAATGGCATTTCAGGTCACCACATCTCTTTTTAACCGACTTCAAAAAAGGAGGAGCTTATAATGTTCCACTGTAGATGTATTTTTTTTTATGTATATTCACCGATTTCTCTGTCAATTGTGGAATTATTTTTTTAATCGAAAGCGTATACTCCTGAGGTGGTCCCATTGTCACCAAGTCAGGATCAGATGATCGGATCCCAGGGAAATTGAAGGCAACCCTCAAATGTTATAATAATAATAATTCATTTATTTATTCAACCAACTTGGATTATAGGCACGCGTGTAGTAATTTCGGTATTTTCTATTATAACTCGTGCATTTACTTATCCGCGGAAATCGCAATTTTGGTGAAGTGGAACCGATGATGAAGACCACAGATGACTTATGGAACTCCTCAAAGATGTAAAGTACCTACGTCAAAGATTCTGACATGATCCCGTTGAAGTAGTTACTAATGAAGTGTTAATTCTGAGATCCTTGCATGAGGAATCGACGGAACTCCTCAAATATTATCAGCCCACACATAGCAACTTGGGCTTTTTCTGTAATAATCAACGCATTTGCTCTCGGAGAGCAGTTCATGTTGTGTTGGAAATTTACATGTACCCATGTGGTTTGGCGGAGTACTGAATTGAAGTCGGTTTAAACTTTGTTTTTACAAGCTTTAAATTAACTTGCACTGTTCGTATGTATGTAAATATGTAAGTATGTAAGTTGTCCGTCAAAATTTGCAATCCATTTTTCAGTCACTTCCCGATATCCAATTGAGCTGAAATTTTGCAAACATATGTATATCGCATGACAATGCAATATTATGATGACTTGGAGCTGATCTGATGCTGGAGCTGGAAGGTGGCCATAGGAACACCGCAATAAAACGACACAACACCATCGAGTTTGGACTCGTTAGAATCGTCTCAATGAGTACTTAGTTGATGATGGTATGCAGAAAAGTACAGTCGGTAATAAAAGCTTGTACCAAAAATGAAAATTTTGACAAAGATTTATTAAAGAAAATGATGTGTAATAAAGTTTAAATAAATAAATTATCCTTTATGTTAGTGCCGTGGTTTCCCCTTTTGACTTCCGCATAGTACAATGGTCGGTTTCCCGCCCACTGCTACTCCGTGAGAAACCCCCCGGCAGATTCTGCATTTTCGGCCCTCTGCCAGTAATAGAGTCGCTATTGTCCAAGAGATGCCATAGAATACCATAGAATTGCCTATTTGATGGCGGCATTGTGTCGCCATGCCACTTGGTTGATGGACCTTTTGTGGTATGTATTTTAAAGATAGGGCCAACCCCAAACCTCCCGTCATGTCCTGATCTGCTTGTCGATGAATTTAGTACAAAAAAATTTTTATAGTCTATTTTGGTAACGCGCTCTAATAGGGAACATTACTGCAATGTTCTGCCGCCAGAGGCAGCACTACCACTAATAGTATACCAGTATAGGAATATAGGGATTCACACACACATCCACAATTGATTGTGAAATGAGTGACAAGGATGCTTGCATATACAATACCGCAAGTGGGAACGAGATGCAATGTCCACGCTGCTAGTGTCGCCACCTACGAAGAGTTTTGCGTAATGTTCCCTATTCATTTTAATTCATTTGGTCTATACTACTTCCCAGTCTTGACAATAGAGATGACTATAATTTCATCCCGATATCATAGTTCTTTAACGAAAGCTTGTATCTTAGGGCTCGGCCATATGTCTGCGGTGCGGCGCCGTCGCCGCAGACATGTGGCCGGGCCCTTAGTAATGCGACACTAATAGCAAGCCACATACAGGTACCTTTATGTGGCGTACTTTTTGGAGGACCAAAAAAGATTTTATCAACGAAATTCGACGACGGGAGGAAAATCTCGACAGTATCTACTATTGCCATGACTCCTGACAGGTAGCATAGTGCTTCCATCACTCTAATTCGGCAAGATACTTGTATTTATTCCTCATCATTATATCAGCCGAAAGACGTCCACTGCTGTACATAGGCCTCCCCCAAAGTGTGCCACAATGGCCGGTCCTGCGCCACCCGCATCCAGCGGACTCCCGCGACCTTTACCACGTCATCAGTCCACCTTGTGGGGGGCCTACCCACGCCGCGCTTCCGGTACGTGGTCGCCACTCAAGAACCTTTCCGCCCCAACGGCCATCGGTTCTACGTGCAATGTGCCCCGCCCACTGCCACTTAAGTTTAGCGGTTCGGAGAGCTATATCGGTTACCGTGGTTCTGCTGCGGATAGCCTCATTTCTGATGCGTTCGATGTATTAATTCCTTTAGCAAAATTTCTCGAAGCAGTCATATCCGTTAGGGCACTACACAATGTAGAGCAAGACCATCAACTTTTTATAGGTAGCCAAGATTATTTATGTAATCTGTTATCAGCTTATTTATGAGTGCAACTTGTTACTCGTGGGTTGTGCGACTTGCGAGTGCATTATTTGTCCTCGTTTTGCAACGTAATTTTTATGAATCTAGTGCAGGCTAGTATTTAATTTTATGACCGTTTAATGTCGTTATCGAGGAGTTTTGAGCCTTCATATCACAACAATAATTTTTTTGTATGCTACGTGATTTGATTAGATTATTTAGATTGTAATTCTGAACGCTATCTTATGCCTATACACCACGGGACTCTTCCCAGACTATAGTTAGCCAGCCCTCCTATTATGTAACTTGTTTTAACTTCACCTTATAATTTACCTACAAATATATATTGACGCCGCGATTCGTAGTAACTAAGCGTTAGAGTTCTAGTTTTGTTAGGCATGCTGGGTGAGGTGAGGCATATTACCGCGTTCCGAATAACAGCCCAGGTATTAGGTAAGTATTAGGCACCGGTGCGTGTTAGGGTGAATATCTACCAGATATCATGCAAGGTGTCAAATAATATAACTTTAACTTAGAAAAGTTGAAAAACACCCGACATCTTCATTTCAAAGTTCAATATCTCAAAAACGGCTGAACCGATTTTGTTGAAACGTAGCTAAGAACCATCTAGATGATAGCGTCAGCTTTCGGATAAAAAACCCGCATTCAAATCGGTCCATTCGTTTAGTAGCTACGATGCCACAGACAGACACACAGATACACAGACACGTCAAACTTATAACACCCCTCTTTTTCCGTCAGGGGTTATCTTATCTTATCTAGGTGAGGGCCCTTTCGGATGCACTTCGACCCAGTGGGATCTTTTGTGCATTTGCCCTCTCCTTTATACCTGCTCCCAGGCTTGCTCCATCCGTCAGGGGTTAAAACAAATCTTCGCACGTCCCTGGTGGACATTCAGCCTTAGGGTAGAAAAAGGGGAGACCACCAAGTTAGCCAAAAATTGACCTTACAGTATTTTTTTCAAATTGGACGTTTTATAATGTCGGTTAACGATTAACCAAATTGCGGTCCATCAGTTTAAATAGGTCTCCATAAGCAAAGCATTAAGCACCCATGGTGAATAGGGCCCCAATAAACACCATGGCCCTCGAAGTGCAATTTCAAAAACTTTCGTACAGTCAGCGTCAGATAGTTTGTAGCAAGCAATGTGGCCAAAAAAGTCGCAACAGATCCTTACTTCTATAGCAACAAAGATGTGTAGCAATACATTTGGTTACTTTGCTGCTACTATCTATTGGATGCTGAATATACACATAGTAATCGAGCCGGATGAGACACTCAAAAACAGGTGTGAGCTCATTTCGAACACGGAGTCATGTTAACATGCCCATTGGTAATACGTATTGTATTTGATTGCCCATTGCATGTCTCTCATCTAGGCACGTGTTTAATTGGCAGATTAAGTAGGCGCGGCCGCCTTGTTCTCGAGCGTTATTATTGCATTACTAGCTGTTGCCCGCGACTTCGTCCGCGTAGAACTTTTTATCGTCTTAGAAAATGATTTCTCTCAATACAAAATTTGAACCCTCTTTTAGGGGATAATTAAAAAAAAAGTTGATGTTCATTTTCTAGTTTGTGAACAAACAGTCTAAAACCAAAGTTAAAAATCTCATACTTTAAAAATGCCTTGAAATACTCAAACTTTGAACCAATTTTAACACTCTTAGGGGATGAATTTGGAAAAACTCTGAAATCAGTTTTGTAGTCTTTTAACGTACAGAATAAGACCGAAGTTAAAAATCTCTTACTCACACTTTAAAATTTTATTGCTCGCCATTTAAAATTTGAACCCCCTTTTAAACCCCCTTAGAGGTTGAATTTTTCTAATCGCTGAAAGAACTTTTTTCGTAAACTTCTCAAAAAAAGTGTTGCCCATACAAAGCTTTCTTAACCCCCTTAGGGGTGGAATTTTCTAAAACTCTGAAAGTACTTTATTATTAATTTTAATAAGTAACATTTTGAATAGTTTTAAGTCTAGTAAAAAAAAAGTTTTTCCCACACAACACTGGCTACCCTTCTTAAGGATCTTAAGGATCCCCTTAGGGATGGAGTTTTCTAAAACGCTGAAAGTTCTTTTTTAGTATTCTAATAAGTAATCTTTTTGCAAAGTTTTAAGTCTAACTCAAAAAAAAGTGTTGCCCATGCAAAGCTTGCTCTCCTTTTTAACCCTATTAGGGGTGGAATTTTCTAAAACGATTTGTGTTCTTTTTTTGTATTTTAATAAGTAATCTTTCTACAAAGTTTCAAGTCTCTAACTCAAAAACATAAACTTTCCCTGATAAAAACTTTGCACCCCTTTTTATCCCCCTTAGGGATAGATTTTTTCAAAACGCTGAAAGTCTTTTTTTTTGTATTTTTATAAGTAATCTTTCTACAAAGTTTTAAGTGTCTAGCTCAGAAAAAGTGTTCCCCATACAAACCTTGCACCCTTTTTTAACCCCCTTAGGGAATGATTTTTGTAAAACGCCGAATGTAGTATTTTTCATGTTCTAATAAGTAATTTTTCGTCAAAATTTTAAGTCTCTATTAAAAAAAAATATGTTTTTCCCATACAAACTTTGCACCCTATTTTACCCCCTTAGGGGTGAAATTTTCCAAAACGCTGAAAGTACTTTCTTTGTATTTAAATAATCTTTCTACAAAGTTTTAGGACTCTAGCTAAAAAAAATAGTTTCCCACATACAAACTTTGCACCCCTATTTTAGCCCCCTATTTTTAGGGGTAGAATTTTCTAAAACGCTGAAAGTACTTAATTTGTATTCTGATGACTAATCTTTCTACAAAGTTTTAAGTCTCTATTTAAAAAAAATATTGTTTCCCCCATACAAAATTTGCACCCCTATTTTACCCCCTTAGGGGTACATTTTTTTAAAACACTGAATCTAGGTACTTTATTTGTATTCTAATGAATAATTTCTCTACAAAGTTTTAAGTCTCTATTTAAAAAAAAGTAGTTTTTCCCATACAAACTTTGCACTCTATTTTACCCCTTTAGGGGTAGAATTTTCTAAAACCCTGAAAGTTCTTTATTTGTATTCTAATGACTGATCTTTCTACAAAGTTTTAAGTCTCTATTTAAAAAAAAAATGTTTCCCCCATACAAACCTTGCACCCCTATTTTACCCCCGTAGGGGTGGAATTTTCCAAAACGCTGAAAGTGTTTCATTTGTATTCTAATAACTAATTTTTCTACAAAGTTTAAGTCTATAGCTCAAAAAAAAAAGGTTCTCCCATACAAACTTTGCACCCCCATTTTACCCCCTTAGGGGTAGAATTTTCAAAAATCCCTTTTTATCCCTAGCCCACGTTATAAAAGCAACATACTGTGCAAAAATCAACTCTCTAAGATTAGTAGTTTCGGCTGTGCGTTGATGAGTGAGTGAGTGAGTGATTGAGTGAATAAGTCAGTCAGGACATAGGCATTTATTATGTACTAGCTGTTGCCCGCGACTTCGTCCGCGTAGAACTTTTTATCGTCTTAGAAAATGATTTCTCTCAATATTAAATTTGAACCCTCTTTTAGGGGATAATTAAAAAAAAACGTTGATGTTCATTTTCTAGTTTGTGAACAAACAGTCTAAAACCAAAGTTAAAAATCTCATACTTTAAAAATGCCTTGAAATACTCAAACTTTGAACCAATTTCAACACTCTTAGGGGATGAATTTGGAAAAACTCTGAAATCAGTTTTGTAGTCTTTTAACGTACAGAATAAGACCGAAGTTAAAAATCTCTTACTCACACTTTAAAATTTTATTGCTCGCCATTTAAAATTGGAACCCCCTTTTAAACCCCCTTAGAGGTTGAATTTTTCTAATCGCTGAAAGAACTTTTTTCGTAAACTTTTAAGTCTCTAGCTCAAAAAAAGTGTTGCCCATACAAAGCTTTCTTAGGGGTGGAATTTTCTTAAACTCTGAAAGTACTTTATTATTAATTTTAATAAGTAACATTTCGAATAGTTTTAAGTCTAGTAAAAAAATAAGTTTTTCCCACACAACACTGGCTACCCTTCTTAACCCCCTTAGGTATGGAGTTTTCTAAAACGCTGAAAGTTCTTTTTTAGTATTCTAATAAGTAATCTTTTTGCAAAGTTTTAAGTCTAACTCAAAAAAAGTGTTGCCCATGCAAAGCTTGCTCTCTTTTTTAACCCTATTAGGGGTGGAATTTTCTAAAACGATTTGTGTTCTTTTTTTGTATTTTAATAAGTAATCTTTCTACAAAGTTTCAAGTCTCTAACTCAAAAACATAACCTTTCCCTGATAAAAACTTTGCACCCCTTTTTATCCCCCTTAGGGATAGATTTTTTCAAAACGCTGAAAGTCTTTTTTTTGTATTTTTATAAGTAATCTTTCTACAAAGTTTTAAGTGTCTAGCTCAGAAAAAGTGTTCCTCATACAAACCTTGCACCCTTTTTTAACCCCCTTAGCGAATGATTTTTGTAAAACGCCGAACGTAGTATTTTTCATGTTCTAATAAGTAATTTTTCGACAAAATTTTAAGTCTCTATTAAAAAAAATATGTTTTTCCCATACAAACTTTGCACCCTATTTTACCCCCTTAGGGGTGAAATTTTCCAAAACGCTGAAAGTACTTTCTTTGTATTTAAATAATCTTTCTACAAAGTTTTAGGACTCTAGCTAAAAAAAATAGTTTCCCACATACAAACTTTGCACCCCTATTTTAGCCCCCTATTTTTAGGGGTAGAATTTTCTAAAACGCTGAAAGTACTTAATTTGTATTCTGATGACTAATCTTTCTACAAAGTTTTAAGTCTCTATTTAAAAAAAATATTGTTTCCCCCATACAAAATTTGCACCCCTATTTTACCCCCTTAGGGGTAGATTTTTTTAAAACACTGAATCTAGGTACTTTATTTGTATTCTAATGAATAATTTCTCTACAAAGTTTTAAGTCTCTATTTAAAAAAAAGTAGTTTTTCCCATACAAACTTTGCACTCTATTTTACCCCTTTAGGGGTAGAATTTTCTAAAACCCTGAAAGTTCTTTATTTGTATTCTAATGACTGATCTTTCTACAAAGTTTTAAATCTCTATTTTAAAAAAAAATTGTTTCCCCCATACAAACCTTGCACCCCTATTTTACCCCCGTAGGGGTGGAATTTTCCAAAACGCTGAAAGTGTTTCATTTGTATTCTAATAACTAATTTTTCTACAAAGTTTAAGTCTATAGCTCAAAAAAAAAAGGTTCTCCCATACAAACTTTGCACCCCTATTTTACCCCCTTAGGGGTAGAATTTTCAAAAATCCTTTTTTATCCCTAGCCCACGTTATAAAAGCAACATACTGTGCAAAAATCAACTCTCTAAGATTAGTAGTTTCGGCTGTGCGTTGATGAGTGAGTGAGTGAGTGAATAAGTCAGTCAGGACATAGGCATTTATTATGTATAGATAGATAGAAGATAATGAAACTCCCATTCAAATATCTCAAAAAATTATGAAGCTACATCCGTTTCAATGTCGCTTGTTAGAGTGAGAAAACGATGAGGGACTGTGACGTCAATATCCTCGAGCGTCATAGTAAAAAAACAATCGTTTCATATGAAGGTGCGTTTTGCGGAAAAGGGACAGAACATACCCCTTCTTAAAACTTTGGACTCTTATAACTTAGTCATTACCTATATAACCTCTTGCTTTGTTTTTTTCTCCATTTGACTATATTTATTTTAAATTATTTTTCGAGAAAATACATTATGATTATTTACCATATTTTCGATTCCTGAGCTATAACCACGAACTTCGGAATTCGAAAATATTCAGGTATCTCTATCTCTATCGCACTAACCATACTCGAGTGACAGGGATGCAAATATATGAACATTGAGTATCGTTTTTCGTGGTAGCGCCGCAGGTAATTTGGCTGAATGCGCCGAGCGCGTGCCATTGCCATTAAAAAAAACAAATTCGTGTAAATTATATTGTTCAAATTTGTTGATTTCATTTATTGAAATTACGACATAAAACGACATTTGCGCATATAAGTTCGCATATCAGAATCGAATATTTTTTTATGGTTTATATTTTAGCATTTGTCTCGTAAAGGTCTATCGTAGACGGGATTTAAATTATTAATAAGTGAAAGGCAAAGCAATTCCTCCATTTTGACGAAAATTTGACGTTTCTTATAGCTGACAGTTGGAGCAGCGTTTGATTTCAATAAAAATAAATGAAAAATTAAATGAAGTCGTATATTTCGGAAAATTAATTAACTGTCGCAGTCGGATAAAAACTATCCTAAGTTGCAGCTAGAATAATAATGTACCTATATAAAATGTTTCATATTTTTCCGTTCATGGGATGCTGAGAACATTCGAACCGCGCAAAGCTTAGTTTCAAACTGGCTGATTCTTTTTTTAATTTAGAGATTTATTATAAGTGGAGATATAGAAGAAGATAGATTACTCTTTCCTGCACTGCTATCACAAGACGGCGCGCGAGTTCTCTCGATGTTTCTCGCGCTATACGTCTCTTTCTAAGTTTTCTAATAAGTGAGAGACGGATAGTGCGAGAAAAATCGAGAGAGCTCGCGCGCCGTCTTGTGATAGCCGTGCTGGGTCTTTTGCTTGTCTTCCAAATAGGGGTGTAGACTCAAAATTTATTGTTACTTCAAAAGAAAGAAGGCAAAAAAATATGCCTGATGACGAAAATCCCATACAAATATCTCAAAAAATTATGAAGCTACAACCGTTTTAATGTCGCATTTTAGAGTGAGAAAACGATCGCGAACCGTTACTTCAAGATCCTCGAGCGTCATATTAAAAAACAATCGTTTCATATGAAGGTGCGTTTTACGCAGGGATTGTAACCGGTTATTTTTTGTAAGGGAACTGTAACCGGTTTTTTTCGTTCTTTGTTAATTATTTCATTTTCTAATTGGGCAATCTAATAATACGCACTCGTTACCTCAAAACACAACTGAGTCCTACATGTGAAGTATAAAATAGTTCGAAATATGTTGGTATTTCAAGGTTTTTGAAAAAAACCGGTTACAATCCCTGGTTTTACGGAAAAGGGACAGAACATACCCCCTCTGAAAACTTTGGATACTTATAACTTATTATATACTTGATTACCTATATAACCTATTGCGTTGTTTTTTTTCCATTTGACTACATTTTAAAAGAAAATACTACATTATGGTTATTTTATTTAGAGTCTACACCCCTATTCTCGATTCTTGAGCTAATAACCACTAACTTCGGAATTCGAAAATATTCGGGCATTTCTATCTCTATCGCACTAACTATACTCGACTGACAGGGATGCAGATATAAGAACTTCGAGTTTCGGTCTTCGTGGTAGCGTCGCAGGTACTTTGGCAGAATGCGCCGAGCGCGTGCCATTGTCATTCAAAAAAAACAAATTCGTGTTAATTATATTGTTCAAATTTGTTGATTTCATTTATTGAAATTACGACATAAAACGACATTTGCGCATATAAGTTCTCATATCAGAATCGAATATTTTTTTATGGTTTATATTTTAGCATTTGTCTCGTAAAGGTCTATCGTAGACGGGATTTAAATTATTAATAAGTGAAAGGCAAAGCAATTCCGCCATTTTGACGAAAATTTGACGGTTCTTATAGCTGACAGTTGGAGCAGCGTTTGATTTCAATAAAAATAAATGAAAAATTAAATGAAGTCGTATATTTCGGAAAATTAATTAACTGTCGCAGTCGGATAAAAACTATTCTAAGTTGCAGCTTAGATAATAATGTACCTATATAAAATGTTCCATATTTTTCCGTTCATGGGATGCTGAGAACATTCGAACCGCGCAAAGCTTAGTTTCAAACTGGCTGATTCTTTTTTTAATTTAGAGATTTATTATAAGTGGAGATAAATAGATAGAAGATAATGAAACTCCCATTCAAATATCTCAAAAAATTATGAAGCTACATCCGTTTTAATATCGCTTGTAAGAGTGAGAAAACGATGAGGGACTGTGACGTCAATATACTCGAGCGTCATAGTAAAAAACAATCGTTTCATATGAAGGTGTGTTTTGCGGAAAAGGGACAGAACATACCCCCTCTTAAAACTTTGGACTCTAATAACTTAATCATTACCTATATAACCTCTTGCTTTGTTTTTTTCTCCATTTGACTATATTTATTTTAAATTCTTTTTCGAGAAAATACATTATGATTATTTACCATATTTTCGATTCCTGAGCTATAACCACGAACTTCGGAATTCGAAAATATTCGGGTATCTCTATCTCTATCGCACTAACCATACTCGAGTGACAGGGATGCAAAAATATGAACATTGAGTATCGGTTTTCGTGGTAGCGCCGCAGGTACTTTGGTTGAATGCGCCGAGCGCGTGCCATTGTCATTCAAAAAAAACAAATTCGTGTTAATTATATTGTTCAAATTTGTTGATTTCATTTATTGAAATTACGACATAAAACGACATTTGCGCATATAAGTTCTCATATCAGAATCGAATATTTTTTTATGGTTTATATTTTAGCATTTTTCTCGTAAAGGTCTATCGTAGACGGGATTTAAATTATTAATAAGTGAAAGGCAAAGCAATTCCGCCATTTTGACGAAAATTTGACGATTCTTATAGCTGACAGTTGGAGCAGCGTTTGATTTCAATAAAAATAAATGAAAAATTAAATGAAGTCGTATATTTCGGAAAATTAATTAACTGTCGCAGTCGGATAAAAACTATCCTAAGTTGCAGCTAGAATAATAATGTACCTATATAAAATGTTTCATATTTTTCCGTTCATGGGATGCTGAGAACATTCGAACCGCGCAAAGCTTAGTTTCAAACTGGCTGATTCTTTTTTTAATTTAGAGATTTATTATAAGTGGAGATTATAGAACCAGTTCGAGTATGTGACCTAAACCCGTCACCACATTAGACCACATGCATGCCAAGACAGTAAAATGACACGCAGCGCAGCTGTTGTACGCTCTGCGGTTCACAATTTGTCTCGACTCATCTCAATTCGTTCAGCATAACTGGACCCTGAGATTCGCAAAGCAGTTACACTTAACACCTTTCTGAATTTAGCACTTTTAGAGAGAAACGGAGCAATTGATTAGAGCGAGAAGCTTCAATGTCCCTCCCCTATTTAGACTGCTAAATTCAGGAAGGTTTTTTTTATTATTTTATTTTCGTGGAGGAAACCTGTAAATCCACTCCACGGCGGCCGGTATCTGAGCTCCCATGCGGAGGACTCCAGGATCTCATGTTGAACGCACTGGAGCCCTCCTCGCGCCTCGCCACATTTGGCTCGTCCTAGGATGATGATGGTCGCCTTCCCTGGGGTTTTTAGGTGACCCGGCCCCCGCCAGAAACACTGCGACCCCGATGACCCCCTTTAGTCGCCTTCTACGACAGGCGGGGGAGACTGTACACCTATTCTGGTCCGAGCCTACACGGCTAGCTACGATTAGCCTAGTGGGTTCAGGCATGCGGCTGTCAAGCGGCGGTCGTGGGTTCGAATTCCGGCTCGTACCAATGAGTTTTTCGGAACTTATCTACCGTTAGCTTTTCGGTGAAGGAAAACATCGTGAGGAAACCGGTCTAATCCCAATAAGGTTTAGTTTTCCCTCTGGGTTGGAAGGTCAGATGGCTGTCGCTTTCGTAAAAATGGCAGTTCGCTTTTTTGGCCTATGCCAAATCTTGGGATTAGGTGTCAAAGCGGACCCCGGGCTCCATTAAGACACAACCGGGAATAACGCTAGGAGAATGATGATTCAGGAAGGTGTCACAAGCGCATAACTACGGGTAACAGGAAAGGTTGGACTTTAACTAGGTGGTTCGCCTGAAGCGAATTAGAAAGTCTCGTGAATACCGACCGGCACCTATTTCTGTCTACTGGTAACGACTGTTTCTAAAATTGCTACTGACCTTTAATTACCCAGTCACCTGGAGTACCTAATTTAAGATATTGGCTGTCTTTATTGACATGAATTGGTACTTGCACTCAGCTTAGACTAAATTACAGGTATTTGTCTGCGGTCAATGGACATGTAGCACAAATATGCGAACCAGAGCGTTTTCTAAACATTTAATTATGTGCATCCGTCATGGTGTCTCCACGGAGTATTTCAAGTGCATCGGCCACAGTGCAGTCGGACTTGCAGTCTTTTCCATACCGGTCTGTATCTTATCACAAGGCAGTGTCAATTTAAATACAAATGAATCACCAAAGTACCCAGTTGATTCTAATTGTTTGCATAATCACAACAATAGATGGAGAAATATGGTATTCAGCGACGATAACTGAAAACCGGTCACATCCGGTTCCGGAGCAAATTGAAAATATATTTAGGAGCAATTATATTCAGGATGCAGAGCATCGATATATGCCTTTGCTATTCAACCGGACCATAATAGATGAGTCGAGAGGTATCACAAACGACAATGAAGTGGCTGATGATAGATTGTCTGGCTCCTATGCTCAGACGACGAAGGAAGCTCTTAAAGACAGCGAAGTGTCGTTTCAACTTCACAATCTTGATCTCACAACCGACCAAAACAAAGAAAACAAACCATCCACCTACAACAACACTATAAACATAAACTTGTATAAAGCCACTCATCACAAGAGAAAAGTGATCCGGAAAAGGTGTCCAACATTACGTCCAAGACAGAAGAAACAACTTGGGAATGAGAAGACGAAGACCAGGTTTCTGGAAGTTTTCGAAGTGGTGGAGTTCGATCATGTGGCGTGTACATCGAGCAGTGGGTTGGAAGGAACGTGTTTACATGAATATGATTGTGTGAACACTGGGGGGCTGGCGATGGGGACTTGTGCTGATGGTTACGGGAGCTGTTGCGTGAGTGAGTACTGTTTAGGATCAATATGTTTGTTGTTATGCGTTGATTGCGTGAAGAAAATAAGAGAGTGCGACTAGTCTTGGCTGATGAAATAAAAAGTTCAAGGTAGTACGTGCTTATTCTTATAATTCTAATTTCCAAGTCATATATGTAGTACATAATTCGAGGATAGAGGTAGAGGGAACATTATATCGTGACGTCGGGTGACGTTACCGTCTATACGGCGTACGTTGCTATTGTCCGCGATAAATGTGACGCGAAATATACGGTTCCGGATGATCGTCAATAGATGTCGCTATAGGTATCGTCCGGAACACCTGTTATTTAAAAATGGTAGGACTACTATAGTGGTCGGTGGTGGTGTCTAAGCGCGTTGTTAGCATGCGACATTTGAACGCCAAGCTATTTTCGACATTCATTGTGAATAGGTAAATAAGTGTCATAACTTTCCATCAAACAAAAAGTTACTATTTTACAAGTCTACCGGCGACTCTGGTCAAAAGGCCCAAAGGTGTATTAACTCCAGTAACTTTATACATCCAGAGTTTACGTCAAATAAATAAATAAATAATAAATAAATATTACGGGACAATCTTACACAAATCCGGTAATAGTTCTGATTTTTTGCAGACTTGATTATGATGTTGGCCCAATTAATAATCTAAGTTTGTGACCTCGAGCGCATTGTAACGCGTGGCTTCGTGAAAAGGGCCACCCTCAAGTTTGACAAGAGATCCACAGGTTTAAAATGCGAAACCATCTATTATAACCAAACCCAGTAGGTACCAATTAACAGAAGTAGGTGAATGGTGATCTTTCAAATCGACAATGTTTTTAATCTTTGTCTCTCCCCTTCGCTAAGAATAATTAAACAACAAATTAAGTATGCAATGAACATCTAATTCCAGTCCAATCGTCATGTGATGGCACCACCGCAGCAACATCGGGCTGGTTCGTAAACCCTGGTTTCCCCGACCCCAGCACCGACCGATTGTCCTGTGCTCTAACAGTTAACAAGGCTACTGAAGACATCAAGCAGATTCGGTTGGATTTTCTCAATTTTGAGGTGAGAAATCCATATAAGGAGTTCTTTTCTTGTTATTAAGATGATACAGACAAAGATTTAGTAGAGTTTTCAGCTTTATCACAGAGCAAGTTATTTAGAAATACGTTACGGTCGGGTCAAGAGCTACTAATCCCTGACCCGACCGCAAAACGCATAAGTAGTCCCATAAGTTTATCCAAGAGACCATACCTATAGATGTATAGGCATAGAGAGGTAGATCGTGTTTTTTCGTACCACTTTATTATTATTCGCGCTGTGCCCTACGAGTACCTATCGTGCATGAGCGACAGTTGATTGCGAATATGGAAACAGTGAGAAATGGTGAGTTAGGCCACGGCATAGGTATTAGCTGCCAATGATTGCCAATAATTGGATTTAATTTTGAGTGGACTGTGCAAAAGACTTTCTCATCTCACTACATTAAGTATGACATGAAGTTAGAGAATGACATTTGGCATTAGGGTTGCCAACTCATTTTGGGAGAGGTATATTATTTTCCAGAAAAAAACGACAAAAATATGGTACACTGTAGAAAAATATAGTACTTGGCTTGCCAATGTTGCAATTTAGCAGTGGCGGCGCGTGAAAATTTTCTATGGGCAACCCGAAACAAAGAAGTTATGAAATAGTTTAGAATACGTATATACATTTTAGGCAATCGGCTTGTATGGGCGCTCCGCCACTGCTATTATACAGTAAAACCTCGGCAATTTGAAGCACTTCATAAGGTCCCCCAAAATATAGTATTTTCGCGTACTATATATTTCTTCAACAGTATACAGGACAAAAAGTCAAAATATAGTACAATACTATATAATATAGTACGGTTGGCAACCCTATTTGGCATTGAGCTCGCCATTTGTAAATTTCTGTGTTTTGTTTTGTGCAATAAATTTTAAATAAATAGTGATATAAAATATAATAAAAAGACGAGTCAGTCACGTCTTTCAAATATCGCTCAACGTGTTTCGAACCGATACGCGGTTTTTTTTTTTTTTTTATACAACGACGGTGGCAAACAAGCTTACGGCCTGCCTGGGTCCTTAATAGTCAAGAGCGCTCGCGATGCCTGAAATTCACGAGAGTTTTCTATATAATAAGTAATTATTGTTGATGTTTCAGCTTTTACCCCCAACAGCCGGAACGTGTGAACAGGACCAGTTTGTAGTGTCGGGACAGAACTTGAACAGCCTGGTGCCTATACTGTGTGGCGTTAACACCGGCCTTCACGGTATTTGTCTTTAGATAATCTACGAGCAAAAGCAAACAATCATTTCATGACATATTAAAGGTTTAATTTTTTAACTGGCTTCATAAAGGGAGCTCCTCAGTCCGTCTTTATGTTTTTTTGGTTCCGTCCATCAAAAGGAATCCTTATTACTTCGTTATACCTACGTCTGTCCATCTGTCAATAGGTCCCCAGTGGCGAAATCCGTAGTGTTTTCGTACCTACATTATTGATGTGACCTCATGATGATGTCGACACTAGACACGTCGCCCACACGGCCACGGCTCTATGATATTCCTAGGACGGCCTGGTCACTCATTACGACCGTTGCGTTTGCGGTTTACTGGATTCACGGTAAAGTCAGGGGTATTAGGGAAAAGTAGTAGTTAGTAAGGTAAGATGGTCCTTTGTGATTGCCGGCAAACTATTAGCGCTATCTAGTTGATTTCTATGGCAAGACATAGCTCCGTACACCCCTCCGCCACAGACACATTGCAATGGCAGCGCGAGCGATACAGCGAATTTTACGAGAAAAAATATAAATTGTGTCCGGCTAATATAAGGTAAGGCTGACTTTAAGCCTATGTTACTTTTATTATAGACTGTTAATTGCAATGACTGTTGTGTTTGAGGCTTTCAAATACGTTGAATTTTAGTTATTATGCAACTTAAACATTTCCCCATGCTATACGCCCCTTATATACGGCCATGTCCTGGCAGTGAAATTGTAAAAAAAGGTTTGGTTTCAGTTTACTTCGAGATTGGCGACGTGGATGGACCAATCACCTTGTCCATCCAAACAGCTTCGTCGGACAGCCGATTATTTGCTATTAAGGTACGAAAAAACAACCTGATTGTAACATGGCGTGGCAGGGCCGTAGCTTTTGTTAGAATCATATTAGGCGATGGACTGCTGTATAGATTTCTTCAAGGTACATTTTTAAAGCGTCGGCAACGCGCATGTGTTACTCCTGGAGTTGCATGCGTTCATAGGCAATGATAACCGCTTACCATGCTTTCCACCGACGTGATATAGAAAGGCGAGTTTCACCTGATTCGAACCAATTTTTAGAGAGGATCAAATGTCTGTATGGGACCGACTTCACCGACTACATTATAGGTAAATTGCAAAAAAAATGTACATAGCTAAGAGCCTTAATCTAATCTACGCTTTTACTTTTTTCCATTGTGTAACGGCAATTACCCATACATTTTATATGGGTAACTTTTCTTATATGGGTAAATTTGCGAAAAGCGGCTGCTATCGCACTAGGGCTCGTGGGCCGACTGTACCACATGGAATGAGTAGACAACGATATACGTACAAACCTTTATTCATAAAGATCTACGCAAAAATGTTTTAACAACACATCACATATATAATCAGCTGTATGAGGCCTCACATTTTATCAGGTAATATTAATTATTTAAAATACATTTATAAAAATGCATGTTCACACCATTGTAGGATAGCAGAGAAGAAGGGGAACGGGAAGGTACCATAGACATGCAACGAACAGTTTTAAAGATAGATAATATTTATGGTTTGAGAGGTTACACACTATCCAACACTTCCCTTTAAGCTCTACAAACCATAAGCTCTACATTTATTAAAAGTTATACAGATTATACTTTAACATTCATTAACTTTGTAAAGTTTTCATGCTTAATTCTACCTAAAGGCTTCGTAAGAACATCTGCGATCATGCTTTCTGTTGGTAGGTATTTAACTTGAGCAAAGTTATCTTTTATCATATCTTTTACAAAGTGAAATCGTATATCAATATGTTTACTTCTTTTATGACAGTATTCTTTACATTCTATAGCCTTTGGACTAAATTTGCGACGCTTGCAATCTGGCACATGGCAAAAAGCTTTGCATCCGAATATCCTTAAGTGGCTCAAGTCAACTTTGGACCCTGACCACAGTTCCTCTGGAGTGGCACGAGACACAGCAGCTGTTGGGGACCTGTTTTTCAAATAAATTGCTGTCTTAACAGCTTCACCCCAATACCGCACGCCTAAACCTGCATCAATCAACATGCAGCGCGCCTTCTCCACAATAGTCCTGTTAAGGCGTTCCGAGACCCCGTTTTGGCTCGGGCTATAGGGTACAGTCACCTGATGAATAATCCCACAATCAGATAAATATTTATCAAAATTACGATTACAATATTCCAAGCCTCCATCTGTCCTTAAACATAACACCTTCTGACCTGTTTGCTTCTCTGCCAAGTTTTTAAATTCAATAAACTTAGACATAACCTCACTTTTATATTTTAATAAATAGCCAAATGTTTTACGAGTAAAATCATCGGTATATGTGACTAGATAGCGTGAACCACCCCAAGTGCATTCTTCAATAGGACCACAAACATCAGAATGTACTAATTCTAGAGGCTTTCGCGCTCTTTTTGCTTCACCCTTGGGAAAACTTTTAACAGTCAACTTCCCTTTAATACATGCTTCACAATCAGCCAACGGACCGTCCTGGCCACTAAAATTTAAACCATTGGACATATTACGAAGTTCACACATACCTGCTTTGCTAAGGTGTGCTAGCCGTCGATGCCAGATGTGCATAGGCACATCAGAGGTTGTATGAGCACATTGATGCTCCCTCGTAGCATCTGACGACGCACCAGTGAACCCCTCCTGTGTACATACTGTGTCCTTGTGACTCAGTATACACGCTGAAGCAGTCTTGTTCTGTGAAGTCAAATTAGTAACACAATCTAATACATAAATACCTTTCCTATTAGAAGCAGTGGCTAAATATTGTTGTTTAGTGTCATAAATATGACATTTACTGTCATCAAAAACAACCTTATAGCCTTTTTGGGTCAATCTAGCCACAGACAACAAATTAGTGGAGAGATTTGGGACATACATCACATTTTCAATCATTCTTACAGTATTATTAGGTAAGGTAATTTCTACGGAACCTATACCTTTGCATTGCAAGGTTTCATTATTAGCTACGGTAATGACACTGCTAAAATTACTGTCAAGAGTCTTAAAATAATGTAAATGCTTACATAAATTAGCCGTACAGCCTGAGTCAACTACCCAGTCTTCAGAGTTGTAAGCAGCGAGCGCTGACACGGACAATGTTTGCTGCATTTTGTCACCATCAGCCTTTTTCTTCTGGTCATTTTTAAGTTTGAAGCACTTCGACTTGAAATGACCCGCTTTCTTGCAGTAGTGGCAAAATCTCTTTGAGCTATTCTGAGTTAACAGTGCTGAGCTCCGGTTGGCACTTTCATTGTTCCCGCGACGAAAATCTTCTTGTAGAAGACGTGCTCGCACCATTTCACTGGTCAGCGACTGAGACAGGTTAGCGGCTCCTAGACTTGACACCAAAACGTCGTACTCCTGTGGCAGTCCGGATAGAAGGAGCTCTGCGACCTCTTCATCAGCAATATTTCGACCGATGTCATCTAGCTGGCTTACTAATGTAGTGACGGCCTCGATGTATTGCTGCATGGAGCCGTAGTCATCATAACGAGCGTTATGAAGCTGCCGTAGTAGCACGACACGCCGGAACAAACCTTTGTCCTCAAAGATATCTTGAAGGTTATTCCAGGCCTTCTTAGCCGTGTCCGCCGTCCTAATGTGCTGTATGCAATGTGGTTTTACAGACAAACAGATTCGAGCCAAAGCACGCTGGCCTCGAACTGGATCCGTGTCCGTACCTTCAACAGATGCCCATAGTCCCTCCATTATGAGTGCATGTCGCATGCAGAACTTCCAGTTTAAGTAGTTACTGATGCCATCCAATTTCTCGAATGAGAATGAAGCTCGGGCACTCTCGTTGTCGACCGGTGTCGTCACCATCGTTGTGTTGTAGTTAAAAGTTTGAGGTTAAGTTATACCCGATACGCCGCGGCCGATCGTTGCCTTCTCGATTCCTTCTTGGAATAAAATGCTGGTTCCATAACCTGTTAGATTTGCAAAAAGCGGCTGCTATCGCACTAGGGCTCGTGGGCCGACTGTACCACATGGAATGAGTAGACAACGATATACGTACAAACCTTTATTCATAAAGATCTACGCAAAAATGTTTTAACAACACATCACATATATAATCAGCTGTATGAGGCCTCACATTTTATCAGGTAATATTAATTATTTAAAATACATTTATAAAAATGCATGTTCACACCATTGTAGGATAGCAGAGAAGAAGGGGAACGGGAAGGTACCATAGACATGCAACGAACAGTTTTAAAGATAGACTAGCTGTTGCCCGCGACTTCGTCCGCGTAGAACTTTTTATCGTCTTAGAAAATGATTTCTCTCAATACAAAATTTGAACCCTCTTTTAGGGGATAATTTAAAAAAAAGTTGATGTTCATTTTCTAGTTTGTGAACAAACAGTCTAAAACCAAAGTTAAAAATCTCATACTTTAAAAATGCCTTGAAATACTCAAACTTTGAACCAATTTTAACACTCTTAGGGGATGAATTTGGAAAAACTCTGAAATCAGTTTTGTAGTCTTTTAACGTACAGAATAAGACCGAAGTTAAAAATCTCTTACTCACACTTTAAAATTTTATTGCTCGCCATTTAAAATTTGAACCCCCTTTTAAACCCCCTTAGAGGTTGAATTTTTCTAATCGCTGAAAGAACTTTTTTCGTAAACTTTTAAGTCTCTAGCTCAAAAAAAGTGTTGCCCATACAAAGCTTTCTTAACCCCTTAGGGGTGGAATTTTCTAAAACTCTGAAAGTACTTTATTATTAATTTTAATAAGTAACATTTTGAATAGTTTTAAGTATAGTAAAAAAAAAAGTTTTTCCCACACAACACTGGCTACCCTTCTTAAGGATCTTAAGGATCCCCTTAGGGATGGAGTTTTCTAAAACGCTGAAAGTTCTTTTTTAGTATTCTAATAAGTAATCTTTTTGCAAAGTTTTAAGTCTAACTCAAAAAAAAGTGTTGCCCATGCAAAGCTTGCTCTCCTTTTTAACCCTATTAGGGGTGGAATTTTCTAAAACGATTTGTGTTCTTTTTTTTGTATTTTAATAAGTAATCTTTCTACAAAGTTTCAAGTCTCTAACTCAAAAACATAAACTTTCCCTGATAAAAACTTTGCACCCCTTTTTATCCCTCTTAGGGATAGATTTTTTCAAAACACTGAAAGTCTTTTTTTTTGTATTTTTATAAGTAATCTTTCTACAAAGTTTTAAGTGTCTAGCTCAGAAAAAGTGTTCCCCATACAAACCTTGCACCCTTTTTTAACCCCCTTAGGGAATGATTATGTAAAACGCCGAATGTAGTATTTTTCATGTTCTAATAAGTAATTTTTCGTCAAAATTTTAAGTCTCTATTAAAAAAAAAATATGTTTTTCCCATACAAACTTTGCACCCTATTTTACCCCCTTAGGGGTGAAATTTTCCAAAACGCTGAAAGTACTTTCTTTGTATTTAAATAATCTTTCTACAAAGTTTTAGGACTCTAGCTAAAAAAAATAGTTTCCCACAAACTTTGCACCCCTATTTTAGCCCCCTATTTTTAGGGTTAGAATTTTCTAAAACGCTGAAAGTACTTAATTTGTATTCTGATGACTAATCTTTCTACAAAGTTTTAAGTCTCTATTTAAAAAAAATATTGTTTCCCCCATACAAAATTTGCACCCCTATTTTACCCCCTTAGGGGTAGATTTTTTAAAACACTGAATCTAGGTACTTTATTTGTATTCTAATGAATAATTTCTCTACAAAGTTTTAAGTCTCTATTTAAAAAAAAGTAGTTTTTCCCATACAAACTTTGCACTCTATTTTACCCCTTTAGGGGTAGAATTTTCTAAAACCCTGAAAGTTCTTTATTTGTATTCTAATGACTGATCTTTCTACAAAGTTTTAAGTCTCTATTTAAAAAAAAAATGTTTCCCCCATACAAACCTTGCACCCCTATTTTACCCCCGTAGGGGTGGAATTTTCCAAAACGCTGAAAGTGTTTTATTTGTATTCTAATAAATAATTTTTCTACAAAGTTTAAGTCTCTAGCTAAAAAAGAAGGTTCTTCCATACAAACTTTGCACCCCTATTTTAACCCTTAGGGGTAGAATTTATAAAAATCCCTTTTTATCCCTAGCCCACGTTATAAAAGCAACATACTGTGCAAAAATCAACTCTCTAAGATTAGTAGTTTCGGCTGTGCGTTGATGAGTGAGTGAGTGAGTGATTGAGTGAATAAGTCAGTCAGGACATAGGCATTTATTATGTATAAATAGATAAAAGATAATGAAACTCCCATTCAAATATCTCAAAAAATTATGAAGCTACATCCGTTTTAATGTCGCTTGTTAGAGTGAAAAAACGATGAGGGACTGTGACGTCAATATACTCGAGCGTCATAGTAAAAAACAATCGTTTCATATGAAGGTGCGTTTTGCGGAAAAGGGACAGAACATACCCCCTCTTAAAACTTTGGACTCTTATAACTTAATCATTACCTATATAACCTCTTGCTTTGTTTTTTTCTCCATTTGACTATATTTATTTTAAATTCTTTTTCGAGAAAATACATTATGATTATTTACCATATTTTCGATTCCTGAGCTATAACCACGAACTTCGGAATTCGAAAATATTCGGGTATCTCTATCTCTATCGCACTAACCATACTCGAGTGACAGGGATGCAAATATATGAACATTGAGTATCGGTTTTCGTGGTAGCGCCGCAGATACTTTGGCTGAATGCGCCGAGCGCGTGCCATTGTCATTCAAAAAAAACAAATTCGTGTTAATTATATTGTTCAAATTTGTTGATTTCATTTATTGAAATTACGACATAAAACGACATTTGCGCATATAAGTTCTCATATCAGAATCGAATATTTTTTTATGGTTTATATTTTAGCATTTGTCTCGTAAAGGTCTATCGTAGACGGGATTTAAATTATTAATAAGTGAAAGGCAAAGAAATTCCGCCATTTTGACGAAAATTTGACGGTTCTTATAGCTGACAGTTGGAGCAGCGTTTGATTTCAATAAAAATAAATGAAAAATTAAATGAAGTCGTATATTTCGGAAAATTAATTAACTGTCGCAGTCGGATAAAAACTATCCTAAGTTGCAGCTAGAATAATAATGTACCTATATAAAATGTTTCATATTTTTCCGTTCATGGGATGCTGAGAACATTCGAACCGCGCAAAGCTTAGTTTCAAACTGGCTGATTCTTTTTTTAATTTAGAGATTTATTATAAGTGGAGATAATATTTATGGTTTGAGAGGTTACACACTATCCAACAGTAACTTTCGTTACACACCGGAAAAAAGTTAAAGCATAGATTAGATTAAGGTCCTTTATTATGTGGGCATTTTCAATAATTCGTGCACCCAATTAGCATAATTTGTTAAACAAAAATTAACTCAGTGTCAGTTTTGTAACGACAATTAAGTATTTAGTTTGTATAAAAAATAACTTTTTCTTTTCAATATATAAATCATATGCATATACTTAGACCTTATTTAAATGCGAAAAAAGTTCAGTTTGACATCATTTGTATGCTTAACTTTCGTTACAAAACTGACACTGAATTAATTTTTATTTAACAACTCACGCCAATTGGGTACACGAATTTTTAAAAATGCCCATGTACAATTTTTTTGCAATCCACCCATATATATCACAGTAATATGACAACAATAAGAGTCAGTCAGCTAATTGACAACTAAATAAAAACTACTTATCGTCTAGTAAAAAACTTTTACTGTTTTACTGTGTAGGTTAGGTTAGGGTCAACTTAAGTAGTTAGGGTCAACTAAATAAGTTCTCCTTCAAAATTTACCAACGATTTTTCAGCCACTTGCCTGGATTTCCTTTTATCCGATTGAGCTGATATTTGGCATAGGTACTTATTTATGTACGTTCGGTGACAACGCAAAATTATTGCAGCACCAGGCCGATAGGTACCTTCATTTTTACCAGGAGGAAATTCTGCCCTGCGCGTTGTTTCCATGTCCATGCCATAAAATAAACAATCCTTACTCTGTTGAGCGTTTTTATAGTTACACGACGGTCACAAACAAGCATACGGTGTGCTTGGGTGTCACAAGCGTGTTGCCGACCCTTTATTGATTTGAGGATTCGGGCTTGTCAGACCCCCCCCCCCCCCCTATTTTGAAATGACTTAATATATGGACAGCCCCTTCGTTGTGATGTAGAGGACGTACCGTAACGTATCCGTTACTGGCCGCACTGCAGGCCAAACGGGGAAAAAAAAAAAAAAAAAGTTGTGATGTAGCATTATTTTTAGAGATGCAACGGACAGTGGTTTGGCTGGATACCGAATATCCGGCGTTGTAGCCAGCCGGATACCTATCCGCTATCCGACCGAAGCTACATGCCCAAAATGAAGCAAAGCCACGCGCTGCAAGAATACTGCTCTGTGATTGGTTAATTGAAATATTGAAGCTGCGCGCTCGCACTGATTTGGAAGTGAAGTTGTCAATTTCGTCAATTTTTGATTGGTGCGCTTGTATGAAACATAGATTTTTCTGTCTTTTGTAGTTAAGTATTTATTTCGTCGCAAATGTGATGAAAAACATTGTGTGCAACACGGGCGTAAGAATATATTGCAAACTCGAGTCATCAAATCCCTTCTTAGCTTAAAAACGCCTTCGGCGTCGGGCTTCTGATAGACTCTTGATGGCAATATTCCACTTACGCCCCTCGTTATACCTACTATTATTTCTTATAGGTATCGCAATTGACGGCTGGCGACGATTTAGCAGCTCCGACGGGCTGTCTACAATATTTCAAAGGAACTAATGGATACTTGGAATCATTCAACTATCGCGACACGTCCGATACGTCGATAGCTAAAGCACCTTCTTATTTGGTAAGAAGTTTAAAATAAATATGCAATAAAACCTTATACCTAGTTCTAAATCATAGTTGCGTTGCATGTATAATTATGATGTATCTCATTAGCTTCCAGAAAAATCATGTAGGTACCTATCTTATTAACACTTTATAGACTGAAAATTACTTATCTTATGTTTTAGATCTCGTTTAGTTCTATTTTGAAATATATTATAATCTATTGCAAAAGTTGGCTCTGATTCTTATGAAGAATCGAATAGGTAATTTACACAACTGAAAATCTTTTTTCGAATAATTTATACGACTGCATGAGATAAACCATCTAGGTATATTCGATTACAGAACAACCTCAATTACGCCATGTGCATTGAACGTTCAACTGCGTCCTGCAGTATTACATACACCAACGTAGGTGTTATGCAGATCGTCAACTACGATTCAGGTAACTCACTCAAATAATAATGCTGTAGGTAGTAAATTATCTACAGGCAACAGCCAATCCGCTTTTATGGGCCAATATATTTGAGGAGTTCCGTCGACTCCTAAGGGATCCGATACTTACCTTCAGTTCCACTTTAAAATGTGTATTTCGTCCCTATCAGTAAGGTTACCAAATTGATAGGGTTACCTAATATATATATATATATATATATATATATATATATATATATATATATATATATAAAAGGGATTTTCCGGTCCTTGCGCCTGAGGCCGGTAAGCGTCGTAGCGGCGCGAGGTTTTTGTTGTTCTACGTCCGTAGGAATAACCCTAGAAACCCTATACACCTGACGACCCATACTGACCTCCGCTGCAGCTGTGCACTGTTCCTTCTGAACATCGCAGCGCACACTGTAACTCTATCAGCGACCTCGATACGAATACATATATGTACAGTAGACGGCAAACTTCGTGCGCAAATGACCTTGCCTGCGCAAAGGCGAATTGTACGTGCAAGCTGCCCCCCCCCACTTCCCCTCATTTGCGCACGAAGTTTGCTGTCTACTGTACCAGTGTGTAACCGCCATACGATAAATAAATAAAGTGCATTGTTTACAGACGGGTTACCAGTGATACCGCCGGGCCAGGCCGGTGTGGAGATATTCAACTGCCCCAGCGACTGGCTACTTATGTCCGCGGCTCGGCTCTGCGGCGACCGTTTCAACGACGGCTCCGTTCTACAGGACTTTGCACTGGATGCACCTATTACAGGTACCAATTGAATATAAATCGTTCAATACAAGGAGACTACCAGGAGGCGCGTGAAATTTTTTGATTTATTTATTTATTTGTATGGCACGGGTACAGTTCTTTATAAACTTAATATTAAGACCATCGTGGGTTAGAACTGTATGTTGCTGCGAGGCTATTAGAATAAGCAGTGCAGCAGCCAGAAGTTGATAACTCTTTAGCACCACCCGGGGGACACGTGCAGGAAATTTTAGAGTATAAATTATCATCAAATTTGAAAAGTCATATTTGTATGCAACTGTATGGGAAAAAAATCGTGTTCTTAATTATCTCGCCACGTCTGTATGTGAAAATAAATTTTAGGCAAGCTGGTGGGAATCGGCTTATATGGGCGCTCCGCCACTGCGTATCCACTCCTACTACGGAGGAAAAATAACCTAGTAGGTACGCGTCCTGACTGCATACAAAGTGAGACATTTTTGGTTTGTCAGTCTTTATATCATTGACATAAGATTGAATTTTATCTGGAATGTGGAAAAGGTTTTTTTCACTATACCTGCAGCATTCAATCTTAACTGATTCAGTATTGGCGGTGAACCAGTTGTAGAGTACCCTGATGGAAGAGCGGGAATAAGGGTATAAACCAGGAAATTATCCTTGTGCTCTTAGTAACATGCAAAACAATGTTTAAATAAAGAAGAAAGAGTAGATTGTGTCTCAAGGGAGCCACATGATATATTTACGGCGACGGCGGTACAATGAATTCGGCGTAAACACTTGAATCCTTAGTTACGCTTAAGATTCTACTTTCTTTCGCTTCACATACCGCCGACAGGATTCAATATACTTACCGCCGTCGCAGTAAATATATAATTTTTCTCCCTTGAGACGTACACATTAAACTATACTAAATAGCTTTTCCGTTTGCTGTACCAGTTAAATCTTCCCTTGTACTTCTCTTAACTCTTTAATGTTTCAGATAATGGTGCAGGCCCCATAGTGGTATGGTTCAGATCTGACGAAGGATATGTAGGTCGAGGATTTAAATTACAGTATCAACAAAACTCATGCAGCCCTTAGAACAATTGGTTTAATATAGTATAAGAATAGTAAACATAACTTAATGACAATTTGTACTTCAAACATTAAAATAAATTATGTGTAATACTAAATGTTATCTTTAAATGCTTTAAACTTTCTAAACAAAATATTATAACAGTATAAATACTATTTATACATATACAGTGAAATATCAATACATTATCTAAAATAGAATGAAATAGCTTTTTCTCAAACATGTAATGAAATGTCGTCATTACGTGGGTTATATCAGGCTTCAAAGTATCACGTTTCGGGCGGATCAACTCGAGAGAACTGTAAAGGAATTTCATACGAAATTGAAGGGCTAAGCCGGGAAGTTTTTTTTTTAAATTTAATTCCATTATTTGTGGCACAGCATCACGGACGGCATTCAGCCATTAAATATTTTTTTGATTTGACGAGTTTTTTTTTATTTATTTAATTGCATGTTTGAGAAAAGCACTATACATGCATGGCCGTGAAAAGGACTTGCCGGCTTCGTATCACTATCCGGCCTCCCTACGGTCGGCCGTCTATACCTGCTCACCCGGCAAGCCCTTCTTTCCCGGCGTCTGCAGTAATGAATGCAACAAGGAATGCAGGTAACGTAAGGTAACGAAATTAGACTCTACATACATACATACATATAATCACGCCTCTTTCCCAGAGGAGTAGGCAGAGATCACGGATCTCCATTTGCTACGATCCTGACAAACCACTTTCGCTTCACTCACTTTCACAAGGAATGCAGGTAACGTAAGGTAACGAAATTAGACTCTAACTTCATAATAACTAGGAATGCGCCCACTCCCCTTAGTGAAATGAAACAAATGTACCTTTTATTACTCTAATTATGACTCAAAGCAGTTAATCTCCCATATTTATAGTTTATTAATTTAAAGGTGCGTACGAATTTCAGCAGCCTCGGAGAATTGGTATTTTGACCCTACTTAAGTTTGCGTGAGCTCGCTGCCTCACCAGCGTATGTACACACACAGTCTATAAACCAATACAGTCAGTCGAAGCCGTCGTCGCAGGGCAATCGTGCGGGGTGTGAGGGGCGTATAGGGCGAGCCCAAGCTGCATACATGTAGCTTGGGACATGACGTTGTCAAACCCGCAAAAGTCAAAGGCGTCCGCTTTGGACAATTTTGGATTTTTTGTTTTCATTTAGTGACATTTAGTTTGTTAACCGTTTAGGTACTAATTGGTTAAAATCTGCAATTTTTAAATGATTATTGTGTAATATTATTAATATTATATTGTAGAATACCATTTGACATGTAAAAGTGCCCTTGTGGCCTATTTGCAGAATAAATAATTGATTTTGATTTTTGATTTTGGTCCACTGTTACTCTTTACACTGTGCTTATGTTATGAGCAACTATCTGGCTCGCGAGCAGCTCACCGCGCGGGGCGAGCATGCCTCAGACTGAGCCACTCAAATTCGGACGCCCCTTTTTACTTGCATCTTATTTGTTTTTCGGAGCATCCTTTTTCTCTTTTAAAGAGTCCCAAACTATTTTGTGGAAGGACAGCAGCACTGCAACGACAATGGCACGTAGAATTCCCAGGCAGGATATTTGCACCAACACTTGGCTCAAACTATCAATGGAGCCGCAGAATAAAAGTGACATCAGATTACCAGTGAAGCCGAACACGGAGTATTTTCTTCCAGTCTGAAAAAAACAAATACTATTACTACAAGGTTAAAGGAAACCCTTGAGTTTTGCAATATGACACAACATTCACAACCTAGATTAAAATAAATTTATTTTTAATGCTTAAAACTTTTGACAATTTATTGAATTATTTCCTTACAGAAAATAATGTGATGCTGATGATTCAATTTAATCAAACCCATCAAAACTCTCCCCGTAACAGTTGTATACACAGAACACTAAATACTATAGAAGGGGTATGGCGCCCGATTTCCATCGGGACCGGTGTTGCCACCTCGTCCCCTCCACGTCGCCTACAACAACACGGCGATCGGGTGACGTTGGTAGGAAAGCTTGAGCGCATGCTCAAACTCTAGTGGCGCGCGTGTCACGCCCACATCGCCACTCTATAGTATTAAGTGTTCTATGGTTGTATATATAGAGCATTTAGTGAGAAGATATATTATGTTAATTTTAAATACAGACAGTATTTTATGTTTGACATTAACAAATACCATAAAATAATGAATGTTTTTGCCACTTAGCAAAAACATGTCCATACATGACATTATGTAATGGCGTTTTTGCTTCATTATAGAAGTTGTCAAGTTGTAAATCTATTGTTTCTTTAATTTATCCTATCCTATACTTTAAACGAGCAATATTTGTATATATATATATATATATATATATATATATATATATGTATGTACAAGGGCTGTTTGATAAGTACCCGTTTTCAAATGTTATTCTTATCACAGGCTGAAAATATATATACCTACGACCGTTTTAAGGCATCCTTCATAACCCAGACAAATTGAAAATATATCACAGCATTTTTTTGTTTTTTTTCGTTTAACGGCTGTTGAATGTCAGATTTTGATTTTAATTGCAAATATGGAGAAAGAACAGTATCGTTCTGTAATTCGTTTTCTGTTTTTGGGAGGAAAAACATGTGATGAGATAAAAGTACAAATGCAAGCTGTTTACAAGGATAATACACCTTCTATGACAACTATCAGATATTGGTATAACGAGTTTAAACGGGGCAGAACATCCGTCTTTGACGAAGACCGTCCAGGCCGCCCTATTGAGGTGACTACGGAAGAGATGGTCAAGAAAATTGAAAATATCGTATTAGCCGACCGCCGAATAAAGCTTAGAGAAATTGTTGACACTATTAATGTTTCAATCGAGCGGGTACAATATATTTTAGAAAACAAATTAGGAATGAAAAAGGTATCTGCAAGATGGGTGCCGCGTTTGCTCACCGAGGAACAAAAGCTTACCCGAATGACTACTTCGAAGCAATGTTTAGCAAAGTATAAAAGCAATCCGAATGAGTTTTAGCGGCGTTTTGTGACAGTAGACGAAACGTGGATTCATAACTATACCCCAGAAAATAAAGAACAATCAAAGCAGTGGATTTTACCAGGCGAATCAGCTCCAAAAAAAGCAAAGACCGTCCCATCGGCCGGAAAGGTCATGGCGACCGTTTTTTGGGACTCGCAAGGGATCATACATATTGATTACTTACAAAAAGGAAAAACGATAACAGGGCAATACTACGCAAATTTATTGGGCGAATTTGATTCCGTTTTAAGGAATAAACGCGCGACCGCATTTAAAAAAGAAAAAAGTTATTTTCCACCATGGCAATGCACCAGCTCACTTATCCAAAATCGCAGGGGCAAAATTAGAAAAATTACGCTATGAATTGCTGCCGCATCCACCATATTCACCAGACTTAGCCCCATGCGACTTTTTTTTATTCCCAAACCTAAAAAAATGGCTCGGCGGAAAGAGATTTGCGTCAAATGATGAGGTCATCGCCGCCACAGAGGCCTATTTCGACGACTTTCCGAAATCTTATTTTTTGGATGGCTTATTAAAGCTAGAATACAGCTGGAACAAGTGTATAGATTTAAAAGATGACTAATACGTAGAGAAATAAATATACATATACAAAAAAATATGTTTTTTTTTTCTAAACACGGGTACTTATCAAACAGCCCTCGTATGTAGGTATAAGAGTAAATATATATTTGCAATCACGTTCTCGGAAACGGCTCTAACGATTTCGATGAAATTTGGAATAAAGGTGGTTACGTGGGCGAGAAATCGATCTAGATAGGTATCATGACCGGGAAAATTCGTTTTCTCCGTATTTCCTCCATTTTCATCCGAGCGGAGCTCGGTCGCCCAGGGACTTCATTTAAATCAGGCAACAAACGCCCATATTTACCTTACAAACTAACATTCATATCAACACAAACTTATTTTAACACATAACAAAAACACTATAAATGCAAGGTGGGTGAAAATTTGGATGGAACTACAATATAAACGAGTTCCACGTGGACGGAGTCGCGGGCAGAAGCTAGTAATGTATACGTTTTGTTGAACTATTAGTAAGTTATATTAGTGTGCGGAGTATCGGTGGCAAATTTCACACAGAGGGAAATGGAGTGGCCTAAGTATTTTTATGATTAAACGAATAACTATTAAATGATTAATTTTGCATAATACTTCCTATAAATCATCTTGCGAGCATTACCTATACCAAGGTTTGTGAAATGGTAATATGTTTTTTTTTAATCAAAATATTAGTCACATTTTTTATTCAAATAAAATTATTAGACTAAGAAGTAATACCTGCCATATCTGCATATTATTTTCTAGTCCATTGAACTACATAACAACTGGTGACTTCAGTTAATTGCGTATCCATGTTATAAAATGAATGGACTAGGGCCACTTGTTCCTGGTTTTTCGGAGTAAATCGGTTTCTTAATTTATTGAATATCCATTGAAAATGATCGCTCTACATCTACCGATGTCATGGTAGCATTGGTAGCATGTCTATAAAAACTTTTCTTTTTAGGACTAGTCTATAAAAACAACCCAAAACATTTACGACATAACATTTGGGTGTTTCCTTTAATCGTTTTATAAAAATAAATAGTTTTAAGTGCTTGAAATTTACGAGTACCTAATTAATGTCATTTACCTAACGTACTTAGTATACGTTAGGTAAATGAATAATTTATTCATTCAATCTTAAAAAGTTTATCATAAAAATGACTCCTATACTCTCGGTGTGAAATTTGCCACCGATACTCCGCACACTAGTTACCTATTATAGTTTTTTTAAAGAAGTGAAGTGAGTGGTTTTGCAAGAAATTATTGGGTGCATGTTTGTCAACTATAAAGAAATTAATAAATATCTTGGCTAAGAGGCTTGCTGGGAACAAAAATGTGATTTAAATGATGTACCGTACCATGTGATATTTGTCTTGTTGAGTTATGTAAAATAAGCAGAAATATCTCACCATGGCATCATGGACCATTTTTTGGGCAACACTCTCAGGTGTAACCAGGCCTCCACTCCCGCATATGAGCATAGTTTCCTTAGGCTTCGTCATGTTCTCGGTTTTCAAACCCGGGGTGTCGGTGTCAGGAGGGAAGGCAAGCGTTAGCCGTACCCCAGAACCGAGTAACTCCATGAACAGAGTTTCAGCTAAACCACGTACTGCCCACTTGCCACCGCTGTAAGCACTGAGGCCGTAGATACCTGAAATATTATTATGCAGTTTTAATATTATGATCTCAGATTAGATTTTTTACAATATTCATATATAAAGTGAAACATTAAGCTATATATTCTTCTTCTGTTGCTTCACAGGAGCCATGGCCTGGGTTCAAACCCCGGCGCATATCACTGGCTTTTTCAAAAACTTGTGTACGAAATTGATAACAATAACTTTGGTGAAGGAAAACATCTTGAGGAAACCAGTCTAATCCCAACAAGGTCTAGTTTCCCCCCTGGGTTGGAAGGTCGGATGGTGGGCAATTTCATAAACCTATTGCCAATGCCAAATTTTAGGATTGCGCCAAAGCGGACCCCGAGCTCCATTAGGGCACAACCGGGAATAATGTTGTTATATAATACTTCTGTTAGGAGGATGGTGATTCTTCTTCATCATTCCCATATCACAGATGATACTAAACTGAAACTATACATAATAAATCAGCCTATATACGTCCCACTGATGGGCACAGGCCTCCTCACATGGATGAGAGGGAATGGGCAGTAGTTGCCACGCTGGCCCAGTCCGGGTTGGGGACTTATTAATGCTAGGAGGATGAGAAATCTTCTTCTTCATTCCCATATCACTGATGATACTAAACTGAAACTATACATAATAAATCAGCCTATATACGTCCCACTGCTGGGCACAGGCCTCCTCACATGGATGAGAGGGAATGGGCAGTAGTTGCCACACTGGCCCAGTCTGGGTTGGGAACTTAATAATACTAGGAGGATGACAATTCTTCTTCTTCGTCATTTCCATATCATTGATGATACTAAACCGAAACTATTCAAATGAATGAATTCGTGGCCGGAGGCGAACCTTTCGACGATTCCGGAAGGGGAACTGCCCAGACCAGCCACGGCCATCACCTTCATCTCCGACGCAGATGTGTCCTCCATACAGGACGCTTTATCCCCATTCAGGATACAAAATCCAGGCCTGAATACGGAGCTATGGCGGGTGCTTGGTGAGAAGGCTGAGCAGGGCGGGAAGGTGGTCACCTTTGCCCTGGACGAGCCTTCCGCTGAAGCCCTGAGAGCCTGTGGGTGCGAAGTCACCCTCGGCTTCAAAACTGTGTTGTTCAGGCTGAGGGGTGGGCCAAATGCTCCCCCACCTGCAACACAATCACATCCCCCCGCGGAAGCAGGCCCCAGCACAAGAGCGCCCGACAGTCGCGACTCCATACCCCATGGCACTCGAGGCCGTGGTGGCAGGACGCGACCTGTTGGGACGCATAGAGGGGTGGCGAGGGGCAGCATGAACAGCTGGGCAGAGAACTCCACCCCCGCGGCTGGGACCTCCCGAGGGAGAGGTCATCCGGCCGCGAGGAGTAGGGGTAGTGCCCAGCAGTTCACTAAGAGGGCCAAATAAATGGCGGCCCTCACAGCACCCGCGAGGATCCTGCAGGCGAACATCCACCACGCTGCCGCAGCGACAGCGGTGGTGGAGAGTCGCCTCGCAAATCATGCTGACCTCGCTTTACTGCAAGAACCATGGGTGCGAAACTCAACCATACTAGGACTAAACTCGGTGGGTAAAACGCTCTACAACACCGATGGAATCAAGCCTAGGGCATGCATTGTTTTCAACAAAAACATTGAATTTCTACCTGTTCCAGAGCTGTGCACGGACGATCTGGTTGCAGCGTACGTAAATCTAAAGGGCTGGAAGGGTCAAAGAGTAATTATGTGCTCGGCCTACCTGCCCGGTGATAAGTAAGTAAGTAAGTGTTTTATTTGTAAACATAGGTAATTACAGTGGTTGTCTTTTTTTTACAGTCTCACTATGTTTTGCCAATAGGCGTACAAAAACTTTGAGCTTAATACTAAATAAGTACCTTATACCTACTATCATGCATACAAAATTCAGGTGCCTTTGTACAAATTATAATTATATAGTAAGGTCAGCAATGGAAGTTAAACAATCTATGATAAAAACAGTTATATTGGTAGATGAATGTATTAGTGCATGTCCGATCTTAAGAATGTCAATTAAATATGTCAAGTATAATTATAAGAGAAAAAGAAATATTATTAAAAGAGTCAAAGAAATGTCAATCAAATTTATCATTTATATAATCTGAAATGGAATAATAACATTTATGTATTAATAATGTCATTAATTTCTTTCTTAATTCTAACATATTTAATGACTTCATGTTATAAGGTAAGTGGTTATAAATTTTGCTGGCTAGACAATACATACTTTTTTGCATCAATGCTGTCTTTGCAGGAACTATGCAAAGATTTAAAGTATTTTTCTTTCTCAAGTTTCTATTAGTAACATCACTGTGATTTTTGAATAAGGTCGTATTGTTTTTGACAAACATGATTATTTCATAGATGTATAGAGAGGGCATTGTCAAAATTCTTGAATCCTTGAAATAAGGTACACAACTGTCAGTCGGTTTGAGACTATACATGGCTCTTACACACCTTTTTTGTGCCTTGAAAACGTCTTCTCTACTTGTGGAGTTACCCGAAAACATAATGCCATACCGTAGTTTTGACGCTACAAAACCATGATATGCCATTAGTAATGAGGGCTTGCTTGCTTGGCAAGTTTATGTAAAGCGTATGCATATTGGTTAAGCTTTTTGCACGTATCATCCGCATGAACTTTCCAAGATAAATTTTCATCTATGTACACTCCCAGAAACTTTGTAACAGCCACATAATCTATACTTTTCTCTTCATAATTGCAATTGATTTGGAGAGCTGATTTACGTTGACAGAATTGTATTCTCTTGGTCTTGTCCAGGTTTATCAATTAATTGTTAATATTAAGCCATTTAATTATGTCCAAAATAGTTTCATTAATTACAGATTCATATTTACATTTTTCATTACATTCAATAATTACGGTACTATCGTCGGCAAATAGCACCATGGGGTATTTGATATGCCGTGGAAGGTCATTTATATAAAGTAAAAAAAGCAAAGGGCCAAGAACACTTCCTTGCGGCACACCACACCTTATTCTCCGCCTTTCAGAACGGTATGTGTTTTGCTGTTTGGTTTGCAAACACACCTGAGTTATCTATGTGTATTGATCCCTGTTACTTAAATATGACTTGAACAGATCCTACACATTGCCTCGTACGCCATATGCATCGAGTTTCTTTAAGAGAATCTTGTGGTCTACATAATCAAAAGCCTTGGTCATGTCCATGAAAACTGCACAAATATTATTACGCCTGTCCATGTTTTCTATAATTGGTTGTACAAGATCGAATATTGCCATGTTTATGGTTTTCTGTCTCCGAAAACCTTTTTGTTCTGATGCTAGTAGGTTATATTTCTCTAAATAAGTGTATAGAGCTTCATATAAAACCTTTTCAAATTTTTTTGAAAATATTGTTGCTAGAGCAATTGGTCTATAATTTTTTACAGATGACTTGTCACCTTTTTTATGTAAGGGTTTTACAATAACCGGCTTTAGGTTATCGGGATATACTCCAGTTGTGATGCTTAAATTAATGATGTAACTTAGGGGAATAGCGATAATGTGTGCAACTTCTTTTACGACTTTGGTGCATATGTTGTCATGCCCGACACTGTTAGTGTTCTTTAAAGACTTAATTACCTTGAGAATGTCATAAGGTGTAGTTGGTTTCATGTACATATAATTAACACAGTTTACATTCAAATCATACAGAGCCTCAGAGCCTGATAGAGATTTCGTGCCTTGGGATTTTATTTGATCAATGAAGAAGTTGTTGAACGTATTTGTTATGTCTGTCGGATCTGTAATAGTAGTCGCCTCATCTGTAATAATTTTTACGTCATACCTGGCCATAAAGTAGAAATTACCGCACGCTATGCGTGCGGAAAACCCCACTTCCTGGCCAGATAGAGACGTAAAATTTTGTACTCACCACGGGCGGTAATAAAGAAAGCCTCAGAGCGCATGTTTATCAAATACCTGCGATCTGAGACATTCTTTGTTTAACCGCCCTAGGTAAGTAATGTACTATTAAAATTGGCTCTTTGGGAAATTGCTGCCTCGTTTTATTTATAACTTGCCACGTAGCTTTAGATTTATTACACGCAGATCTAATGAAGAGGTCATTTTGTGAACGTTGAGTAAGACTCAAAATTTTCTTGAATCTAGCGTTATACATTTTAAAAGTAGTTTTATTTCGCGCATTGGGACACAAACGATACTTCCATAACATTAACCTTCTTTTTTTACTGCATACCTTTATACCGTGTGATATCCATTTAGGTTTCTTAGTAGATTTAAGTTTAATATACTTATAGTTGGGAAGCAAAGATTGTTAAAACAGGAAAACGTGTCCAAAAAAGAGCCAAATGCCAAGTCAGCATCGCTGAGCTCCATTACGTCAGAAAAAGAGAGGCTACTAATACATTTTTTAAACAAATCTAAATTTTCTGGGCTATAGTCACGCTTCAGTATACGCCACGAGTTAATGGAGCATGTTTTTTTGACTGGACATTTTAGTAGTTGGGCAGTATGATCTGATAAGCCGAGGTCAACAACTTCTCCCTTACATCCTTTTATGTTGTGTGCAAAATTATCCAGGCATGTACCACTACAAATTCTTCTCGGTTTCCTTATTTCTAGACGTAGATTATAATTTAACATGAGGCTTTCCAGCTTCAGGGTGTTAGTATTTTGATTTTAAATATTGATATTAAAGTCTCCACATAATATAACTCTTTTATTTGTATTATTACAAATCTTTTTAAGCAAAATATCAAGGTTTTCAAAGAAAAGAGCAATATTTGATTGCGGAGGTCTATATAGGCATATTATAATAGTTTTATGTTGCACTAATTCAATTCCACAACATTCCATTTAACATGTTACGGATATATTTTTTACATCGTTTACATTCATTATATTCATGTTGCGATCTAACTACAAGCGCCACCCCTACGCTGGTTGCGGCAAAACGAAGATGCTAGTTTATAATTCGGTATGGTTACCAGATCCCCCAATTCCTCCATCATAAAGTGTTCAGAAATGCATATTACATCAATAGGTATTTTCTTCGCCTCAAGTTCATCTAAATGAACTGATAACGCGCCCGCTTTATTTACTAGGCCCGCTATGTTCTGATGTAACACGGAGATGGAGGTATAGAAAAAAAATCCTGATTATTAATTTTTGCATCCCGAGGACACCTGGATGTCTTTGCCGCATAAGATTCGCTGACCGATGTGTAGTTTCTCTGGAACGAGGCGTGAGTAGTAGGATCCACGGTGGGCGTTAAGAGTTTCGTCGTAGGCAGTGCAGTAGATACCGCGGCTGAAGGAACGGGCGAACATGTTGCGATGTGTTTATTTCCGAAGTCAAATATCAATTGTTTTATGTTTCTGTGGCTGTGTTTTATTCCAGAATATTTTATCATGCCTGTATTTGGTGAAAACATTTCGTAATTAAGGTCTAGATTGGAGTCCATAAAATGAACATGCCAACAGTGTTTAGGCTTAGAAGATGGCTAAACAACTTCACTCTGCAGTTATACAATTGAGCACCACATATGTATGAAGGTGAAACTATAATTACCTTCGTGTGTTTAATTGATTCCAATTTGATTTTAATATTTTAGACGATTTTTTTGTAATGGGCGGTAGTTAAAAAATCGTTCTCTCCAATTATCAGAATACAGTAATCACTGTGCGTGAAACCTTTAAGTTCTGTCTCGACATTTTTTAACAGTGTTTGTACTCCAGCTCCCTGTATACCGTGATGATATCAGTTGTATTTGTCGTAATTTGACTTCATAATAGACAAGATGTTGTTACTTGTTTTGCTACCTAAAATACATAGTTTTCCCTTGGTATCATTGGAAACCCGAGCGCACGTTTTATTCTCGCGTGCGTGAGGGTAGCTCTGTCGGTTAATATTAGGGTCCGTGACCGTGAGCGGTGTGATGATTTGCGGTGGCGAGTCGATGCTGCGTCTACTTGATCGTCTAGCCGGCTGCTTGCGAGATGGTGTATCGTTTATAGTGTTGAGTGTCTTGTGCTTTGTGCTGTTCAATGATGTGACGACGTGTTTTTTTTTGGCGGTGTACTGCTCCGTTTGCTTTTATTAAGAAAGGATGTACTGGTAAGTGACAATGTAACTTTTTTATATGTGTCATTCTTTTTCATAAGTACCTCTACTTGTTTGCGTAATGTATTGTTTTCTGATGATAAAGTACATATTTCTTCATGAGCACTTTGCAACTCGCATTTCAAACTTTGTACTTGATTTTTCAAAAGTTCGGATTCTTCGTTGCTCATCGACAGTTCTGGCATACTACAGATACTGTCGTTCATAAGGTCTATTTCCGAATACGAGTTTTTATTCGAGTAGGAAGAGTCAGGTGACGAGCAAGTTTCTGTTCGCAATCGTTGCCGCCGGCGACGTGTGACATTGTTATCGTCGAGGAAGTTCATTTTGTTTACTTACGATTGATTCTTACGGAATCTATGGGTGCTGCTGCCCTCTCGTGAAAAAAGGAACAAATGGTGATGGGATTCAGCTTGTTCCAAATCCGTATTCATAATATTGTTCTGTGATTTGTGGTACACGCTGTAGATGGCACTACTTTTTAACAAATATATTTATAATCGACGTATTATTGATGTATGCCTCATAGTATCATTAATAAAACGATGAAAAATGTCACGTAATACATTCCACAATTGTTTATCACACCGAATATTAATATAGGTACGGTCATTATAAAAAACACTTCGTAGGTAATTCAAATTTGTAATGTTCAACGGATTTTTTTTTATAAAGTTTGCTTACGTACGGGTTTCCCAGTCGTATTACGCGTGTTTGTTTTGTTCTTTTATTATTAATGCAGTTACAATGATGATAGTGTTTGTGAACTTTTCATAATATTAACTTTAACACAATATGGCATCTCTGTCATGCCTACTTCGATAACGGTGACAATTTTTCGAGTTTTTGACACTGATTGTAAACATATTGTCTAGATAACACTTCATGCACTGCAGTCACATATTATGTACACTTTTTCGTGAGATTTATCCACCAACAGTAACTTTTAACATTTTAATAATTATTTATTTACACAGCTGATGTTGACGTGACGATACTAGCGCCGCCACCTTCCATAAGGTGAACCCCTCTGCGGACCTCGAAGCAGTGGTCGACTACGCCCGCAGACACAACGCAGAGCTACTGGTGGGATGTGATGCAAACGCCCACCATACAAGCTGGGGGAGCACTGATATCAACGATAGAGGTGAGTTATTACATGACTTTCTCTTAATTAACGGCCTCCAAACCTTAAACTTAGGCTGTGAACCGACCTTTGTCACTAGGGCTAGGAAGGAAGTTTTGGATATAACTTTTGCCACTCCACACCTTGCCAGGCACATTGTAAACTGGAGAGTGAGTGGGGTGGAATCAATGTCAGATCATAGACACATTTGTCTTAATCTGACATTTTCTCTCAGTGTTCAAACAGTCATTTTCAGGGACCCCAGGAGGGCCGACTGGGCGGGTTATAACAACGCCCTGGAACGGACCCTGGACTCGGCTGCTAAGAGCGTAAGAACACGAGAAGGACTGGAGCTTGCGGTGGAAGTTGTCTCAAAAGGTATTGTACGTGCCTTTGAGGAAAACTGCCCACCCAAGGTTAAAACCACAAAACGTCTGGTCCCATGGTGGAACTCCAAGCTCAAAAAGCTAAGGGACAAGACACGGAAGCTATTCAACAGGGCCAAGAGGACGAATGAGTGGGAGATTTATCGTAGGGCCCTGAATGAGTACAGCAAACGGATAAGGAAAGCCAAGAGATCGTCGTGGAGGAAGTTCTGTGAGGAAGTAAACAACACGCCTCAGGGAGCAAGACTCCACAGACTGCTCTCGAAGGCAAAGCCTAATCAAATTGGACTCCTAAGAAGGCAAGATGGCACCTTCACAACCAACGAATCGGAGACCCTGGAACTACTGGCCAGCACTCACTTCCCGGGGTCCACTGAGTTAAGGGGACCCAATGCCGAGTATATTCGGCACAGGCCCCGCTCGGAGGACTGGAGGCAAGCAGCCCTGGTTATCAGACCGGGTATAGTGAGATGGGCCAGTAAGTCCTTTAAGCCATACAAGACAGCGGGACTGGACGGAGTAAGCCCCGTACTACTGCAACGTGGTGCTGACGTCCTCATCACTCATCTGGTAAAAAAATTCAGGGCGAGCTACGCCTGGGGATCTTTACCTGAGATGTGGAACAAGGTTAAAATCCTATTCATTCCAAAGGCAGGGAAGAAGGACTACGCCCAGGCTAAGTCCTTCAGACCCATCAGCCTTTCATCGTTCTTGTTGAAAACCATGGAAAAGGTTCTGGACAAGTACATTAGGGAGAGCTGCCTCAGAACTACGCCTATCCATGACAGTCAGCACGCCTATCGGAGCGGCAGGTCTACAGAAACCGCCTTGCTTGAGCTTGTTGACAGGGTGGAAAAGGCGTTAGAGGATAGGGAACTAGCCCTTTCAGCCTTCCTAGATATCGAGGGTGCTTTCGATTACACACCCATCAGGACACTGGTAGGGGGACTCCGGTCAAAGGGAGTGGACCCTACCACCGTGCGATGGGTGCAAAGCATGCTCTCGAATAGAGTGGCTAAGCTGGAATTGCTCAATACCACTCGTGACGTTACCACTGCCAGAGGCTGCCCTCAGGGGGACACTCTCCCCTCTGTTATGGACTCTCGCAGTGGATGAATTACTGCATAAAATGGCGGAACTACGCATCGACACCCAGGGGTACGCAGACGACCTTGTGGTGACGGTGCGGGGTAACTGCCAAAGTACACTATCGTACCAAATGCAGAGAGCCCTAGACACTATTAACACATGGTGCAGGGAAAATGAATTATCCATTAACGCGGACAAGACGGTTGTTGTGCCGTTCACAAACAAGAGAAAGCTCGATGGTCTGAGACCTCTGTCTATGAACGGCAGAACAATTCCGTTCTCCTCCGAGGTCAAGTATCTGGGCGTTACAATCGACCAAAAACTGACCTGGAATCCGCACGTTAACGGAATTTTGCAGAAGGCTAAAGTAGCACTCTCAATCTGCTGTCGTTTAGCGGGGAATAGATGGGGTCTAAAACCCAAAATTGCCCTGTGGCTATACACGTCCATTGTAAGGCCGATGGTGTCATACGCCTCTGTGGTCTGGTATAGGAAAACGACACAGAAAACAACAATAACTAAGCTCAGCAGTCTGCAACGGACTGCTTGCATTATCGTTACTGGAGCCATGTCAACCTCTCCAACAGCTGCTCTGGAAGCCGTGCTTAACCTGCCGCCCCTGGACCTCCACTTGGAAAAGGAGGCGAAGTCCAGCATGCTCAGAGTGGCGTCCGTAAGGAAAGGCGACTGGCTATCCACAGCCTTGAGAACACTCAAGGACTCAGTATATGATATCCCTGTTTTAGGGATGCCACTTGACACAATGCCCCCAAAACTTTGCACGCAGATAAACTACTCTGTGGAACTCCTAAGGAGAGAGGACTGGTTGAACAGCCTCATAGATTGGAGACCAGGTAGCCTGAAGTGGTACACTGATGGCTCCAAATCCGGATCGGAGGTAGGATGCGGAATATATGGAGAGGCACCCAGGGCAGCGATCAGTCTGAACCTGGGTAAGCACACTTCTATATTCCAGGCAGAGGTATACACCATTCTAAAATGTGCGACAACGAATCTGCAAAGCGCCATCCTTAATCATACTATTTATATCCACTCGGATAGCCAGGCAGCTCTCTTGGCTCTTACCTCTAACGTCACAACGTCGAGGCTGGTCGAGAACTGCCGGGAACTATTGAATGACCTGGGTACCAAAAACAAGGTAATTTTACGTTGGGTCCCAGGGCATGCAGGCATCGAGGGAAATGAAAAGGCTGATGAGCTTGCACAAGCGGGGGCGAAGGGAACACACTGCGGACCAGAGCCGTTCTGTGGTATCCCTAAAAGTCTAACCAAGCTCACTCTAAAAGCCTATTGTTTCTACAAGACCATTCAAGCCTGGAGAGCTAACCCAGGACTGAAACATTCCAAGGCACTTATTAGAGCCTTTAGCAAAAAGGCGTCTTCTGATGCCTTCGCGCTAAGTAGGAACCGTCTACGCATGCTGGTCAGGGTGCTTACTGGGCACTGCCACCTAAATAAGCACATGCAAACGATAGGACTGTGTGACACAAGGCAGTGCAGATTCTGCTTTGAAGCAGAGGAGACGCCTACACACATCCTAACCGATTGCCCTTGGCTCATGCGCAGTCGTAACTCCTTCCTGGGCAAACACATCATGTGCCCGGAGGAGATCAAATTTCTTGAGTTCAACAAAATCCTGCAATTCTTCGAGTTTGTAGGACTTGACCAAGATTTGTAGTAAGTGGCGATCACAATAGATCAGCGATGGTCGCAGTGACATAAGGGCTTTGACAGCCCGAAAGCCACTACCAGAATCATAATAATAATAATAACTATTCAAATCATACAATCATTATCTAATAGCTAAAGTGCCACCGAGAGAGTAACAAATGAGAACTCACCAAGTAATGAGGCTTCAGAAGACACAAATACAACAATCCCTTCACGCCTACGCTTCATTCCAGGCAAAACATACCGTGTAGGATAAGCTGTGCCCATATAGTTCAAATCTATCATTTGCTTGATATCCTCAACCTTCATTTGATCGAATTCTCCACAAATACACATCCCGGCGGAGTTGATCAGCATAAATATCGGCCCAATCGTAGTTTCTAATTCGGACAAACACTTAGATATGCCGTTGTAATCTGATGTTACATCTAAAGACGCGTATTGTATCTTCTGGTTTTTGTCAGCACATTTTTCGGTAATTTCAGTAACTGCGGAAGTAAGTTTCGTAAAGTCTCGACCGATGATCGTTACGTGGGCTCCCAACTTGGCTGCTTCTGCCGCTGCCGCTTTGCCAATGCCGCTTGATCCGCCGGTCACCACTACATGTTTACCCTTCAAATCTGTGTATATGGTTTGCTTTTCTGAAGAGTAATATACGGCAAAGGCTAAACCACCTATAATAGCCAAAATTAACACACCTATTATAATAAGCATGATTGTAAAACTATTTAGCGCCTTCTTATCGTATCGCCTAACCGGTCATAAATAAACTAGAATTTTAATTTTACTTTAACGTCAAAACGTCAATTGAAACTTTTCTAATGATGCAACATACTCGAAAATTGTATCGATAAAATGAGCGTAGAATTGAATACCTACTCGAACTCGAGCAACGCCCGCTAGTGGTTCCGATTCGGATCGGATTCGTCAATCTAGTCTGCACGGCTATCACAAGACGGTGCGCGAGCTCTCTCGATTTTTTTTCGCACTATCCATCTCTCTCTTATTAGAAAACTTAGAAAGAGACGTACCTATATCACAGATTATATAATAGTTCTAACGAACAGATGCTCGAGTCTGAATTAAAAAACCGGCCAAGTGCGAGTTGGACTCGCGCACGAAGGGTTCCGTACCATTTTCTATAAAAACGGCAAAAAAAATCATGTTTGTTGTATTTATTTTAACTTAGCCCCTAAAATATTTATTTTATTTTGTTTTTTAGTATTTGTTGTTGCAGCAATAGAAATACATCATCTGTGAAAATGTCAACTATCACGGTTCATGATATACAGCCTGGTGACAGACGGACAGACAGACGGAAAGTAGAGTCTTAGTAATAGGGTCCCGATTTGCCCTTTAGGTACGGAACCCTAAAAAGGGCATACCTACCGCTTTGCATGCCTACAAATTTAACAATGGAGCGACCTTGAACTTTCCTTCGCCTTCTTGTGATAATGTGATAGCCGTGCTGGCGGCACGGCCGTACCATAATAATAACTAGTGCCTCTGTGAGCTGTAGAACGAACGAAGTCTTTTTACAAATAAATTTTTTTTTGGTTTTCGAAAAAGTGACTCGTCTAAAAACATCTATATAAAAATCGAAACTGTTCACAAAATTTCACGAGAATCGGTTGAAAAATGCCTTCTGTAGAGGAGAACTGACGGACAGAGTGACAGCGTGGCAGACACTCGACACCGGACATACGATTTTCGGCTGAAGCTGAAGCATAGAACTTCCTTCGCTTCGCTCTCTCGTTCAATAAGGCGGCGGTGGCTTCACGGCTTTTGTAAATGCCAAAGACCTCCACAACCGCGAGGTGAGCAGTCTTAGAGATTATTTCCTAAACAACGAGTGGGATGCATCGTGACGTAGCAGCAGTAGACGGAAACTTTACCCTGCTTTCCTTGGCAAATGAGAACTGGCGCTGACTTAAAGTAATGAGCGCCGAGGACCACAGGGTGGTATGGAGAAGCAAGGACCTACATGGGTTGTTCTACAACGCCATGACAGATCTGCTCGTGTCGGTGAACTGGCTACGTTGTCGAGCATGCCACCGTCCCGGGGAGTCACTCACGCCTGTTATTTCCGGTTGTGGTCAACTTGCTATGCTAACGGCGAGTGCTTGTTCGCTTTAATACCAACCTTGTAACGTTTATACGTATTAGACCAAAATGTAACGTTTATACATGATGATGATGATAATGGTCCGTGTGATAAGTGTTATTTACCTGTGACGTAATGGTAGGCAATTATCGATACCTATATTTTTGCTACTCACTATTGAATGATTTTTAGTAACAGCTGTGTTTTTGCACCGCAAGAAATAATAACATGTACTATTTGCCGCATTTCCTGATTTTTCCCTTGTTTTCATTCCCAACACAGACTACTTAGAGATGCGATTTATTCAACGACTCATCATAGTTTTTTTTCGGTGACATGATTTTTGGCTGAATTCACTGAGACAGCGATGCCAGAGGCAATAAAAAAAAAAACGATCAAATGTCAGTAGGTAGTATCTCTAAGTAGTCTGTGTGTCAAATTTACAATTGTCAATCGTCATTCAGAAATTTCAGAACTCTAGGTAGTGTAAGCTATTTATGTTTCAAGTATTTGTAATTTAATTAGTTTTAAACGACATTGCTTGTGTAATTATAAATTTATAAACATCCTAATTTCATAAACATCAGTTCTTTTATCAAATACAGCGTAAAAAGTACAAGCCTTACAATCTAGAATTTAGTGCGAAGTTTTAGTTTTATTTTACCAGAAATGAATTCAGAGATAAATAGATTGAATACTTTTTCTAACTGGCCTTTGGGAGCTCCAGTGGATCCTATAAGGATAGCGAAGGGGGGCTTCTTTTATACAGGCCAGGGTACAGAGGTGGAGTGTTTTAGTTGCGGTTGTAAAATATCCCAATGGAACTATGGTGATCAGGTGATGCTGCGACATCGACGGATGGATCCGAACTGTCCTTTCGTGGTGAATCCTCAGATGGCGGGGAACGAGCCGCTCGTTTTGGACCGTGCGTTCACGGCACAATCAGCCACAGCCCCTGTGCCTGCTCCGGTCCCTGAGGAGGAAGTGGTGACCTCACAAGACGCTGGTCCGACTGATGAGGATGAAATGTACAAAAGTGATGCTCTCCGGCTGCTATCTTTTATTAACTGGCAGGTATGTCTATTGTTTTGATTTTTTTGTTTATGTAGTTGATTTTATTTTTAGAAATATATATCTAGATAACTATTTTTGTAATATGTTATTGCCATAGTTCCTAACATGTTGCAACATGTTTCCAGCTGAAATGAATGTAGAAATGTAACAATGATAACTTTAAAATGAGTTTGTTAATTCAAATGCTTACACTATAGAATGACATTGATAATTTTACTCAAAAAGGTCATTCACCTTTCCTATTAATTACTCATTGTTCATTAGATGAATGTGATGTGTCTTGTGTTATACTGGCCTTTGTCACATTAAACTTACAATTTACAAGTTGTTTCACTGTGGAATTTATATCATACTTGCTCTGAAATTTAATCATTTTGTAGACTTGTACACTTGTAAATTTTCTTGCTTTTAGTACCCTGAAGAGTCATTTATCCATAAGTAATTAACTTTTTATAGACCATTAACTTCATTGCTATTGTATTTGTACAAGCTTTATATTAACTTGACTTGTTTGTATGTAAGTATGTATGTAAGTTGCCAGTCAAAATTTGCAATCCATTTTTCAGTCACTTGCCGTTATCCGATTGAGCTGAAATTTTGGGTATTAGTCTAGTTTGGATGACAATTCAATATTATGGTACCATTGAGCTGATCTGATGATTGAGACAGGAGGTGGCCATAGGAATTCGGTATTTAATTGACATATTATTATTATTATTATATTTATTTATTTCAGACTATTAGTCCATAGGGTTAGGTAATACAATAACTTATATATCTATAATTGACATAGCCTCCTTGAGTTTGGGCTTGTTAGAATAGTCACAATGAGTACTTGATGATGGTATACAGAAAAGTACACTTGGCAATAAAAGCTTGTACCAAAAATTAACTTTTTGTCAGAAACTTAATGTCTTTACAAGGTTAAGATTGTTCTGTTTGTTCGGAAATTACATAATTAAAGATATAAATATAAGCTATGCATATCAATTGGCATAGTAGGTACCTGACATTGGTTGTTGGTGACTAATAAAATGAAATCTTAACATCAAATTGCATCATTCAGAAATCAAATGTCACATTTATGATTTGATTTATACCAATTAATAAAATAATGATAGTCTCCAAACCATTGAATTGGTCCAAAACAACTTCTCTCAATACTCCTGAAATTTTGAAGGCTCAGTAATTCTATATAAACAAAAATTGTGGAGACACTTCTTCGAATAAGAAAAAATTTATAAAATAGTAATTTTTTTGAGTTTGTGGTAAACAAGCTTACGGCCCACCTTACTTACGCTAATTGATTACCGTAGCCTATGGACGCTTGCGCGTTTGATCGTACCACGTATAATGCTATTAGTGAAGCAGCTGCAAAACATGGTATAGAGCCGACCATATGTAGATGGATAGGCAACATGCTAAATGGCAGACTGATAAAGTCATCTCTTTTAGGGGATGAGATAATGGCCACGGCCACAAAGGGATGTCCACAAGGTGGGGTACTTTCACCAACTCTATGGAGTTTGGTGGTGAACTCACTCTTGATAGAACTCAATAAAGGTCCCATCCACACGGTAGGATATGCTGATGATTTAGTGATACTGGTTAATGGGAAATTCCCAAGTACGGTATCAGAAATCATGAACAAGGCACTGAGGGAAGTGGAGAGATGGTGCGACTGTCACCAATTATCCATTAATCCAGGCAAAACTGTAGTAATACCCTTTACTAGGAAAAGGACCCTTCGCGGAATACAGCAGTTAAAGCTGTACGGAAGGGTACTAGAAATGTCCAATGACGTGAAATATCTAGGTGTCACACTGGATAAGGAACTGAACTGGAAGAAGCATACAGATCTCACCATTACAAAGGCCCTGAGGGTATTTGGAATGTGTAGATCAGCGTATGGCAAAACATGGGGACTGAACCCCAAGGTACTGAAGTGGATCTATACCATGATGGTGAGACCCATAATACTGTACGGTAGCCTGGTATGGTGGCCAAGGACTTTAATGAGCACATGCAGAGAGGCCCTGAGAAAGGTGCAGAGAACGGCATGCATGGCTATAACAGGGGCGTTTCGTACCACGCCTACAGCGGCGCTAGAAGTCCTACTGGACCTACCGCCACTTCACATGGTGATTAAGTCAGAGGCGCGCAAATCGCTCTACAGATTAAGAACTCTTGGACTGTGGAGCGATAGCAAGCCGAAAACTAAGCACACAAACATGGAGACTGATGGTTTCTTAGACAGAATAACAAACATGGGAAGCGACAAAATGCTACCCAAGTATGTATTCCACAGGAACTACACAACAAAAGTTCCAACCAGGGCTGAGTGGGCCGAAGGTCTAGAACCACCAAAGTCTGGTATCGAAGACAGTATATGGTACACGGACGGATCAAAAATGGGATCCGGTACGGGAGCAGGCATTTATGCAAATGACTACAGTAGTAGTGTAAGCATGGGTAGTTTGGCAACTGTCTTCCAAGCGGAGACATACGCCATAATTGCTTGTGTACAGGAGAATATAGACAGGCGAACCAAAGGGCGGACTATCTATATACTCAGTGACAGTCAAGCGGCCCTTAAAGCGCTTACGGCGCCGAGAGTGGACTCTAGACTAATTTATAATGGCGTCCAAGCACTAAACAGACTTGGAAGGCACAATAAGGTGCAACTAGTTTGGATACCAGGGCACAAGGGCTTCATCGGCAACGAAAGAGCAGATGAGCTTGCAAGAGGGGGCTCTACAAATCACTTTGTAGGTCCAGAACCATTTGTGGGACTCTCGCAGGGGACCATAATATCGGCCTTTAAAGCCTACGCCAAAACCAAACACCAACACGAGTGGAGGAATGAGGCTGGCTTAAGGCACTCTAAGCTCTTCATAGAAGGAGTGGACTCGGGCTGGACCAGAAAACTCTGGAAATCCAGTAGGAAGCAACTCAGAATCATATCTGGGGTGTTCACTGGTCACTTCGGGGTCAAGGATCTCTTGGCCAAGATGGGACTATCTGATAGTTTAGACTGTAGAATGTGTGGCGAGGAGGATGAGACTATGGAACACTTATTGTGTGAATGTCATGCCCTTGCCAGACAAAGAATGAACTACTTTGGTAACGGTTACCCGCAACCAAAGGAATTCAAGGTGCTCCCGGCGAACTGCATCATCCGCTTTGTGGAAATGATGGAGCAAGCCTGGGAGCAGGTATAAAGGAGAGAGCAAATGCACAAAAGATCCCACTGGGTCGAAGTGCATCCGAAGGGGCCCTCACCTAGATAAGATAAGATAAGATAAGATGGACGCTTGCAACTCCAGGGGTGTTACATGCGGGTTGCCGACCGTTTAAGAATTTATACACTCCTTTTTTGAAGAACCCCTTACTGTAGCCCCTCGGGAAAACCTCGGCAGGGAGCTCATTCCACAACCGGAGCGTCCATGATTAAAATATATCTAGGCAGTTCTTAGAGAGTTGCAATCACTATGACTTGGTCAACCTTTAGTTTAGTGAGTATATACATATGTGAGTATATGATATATACAATACACATACACACAATTATATGTATATTTAGCACAAAGTTAGTTTTATGTACAGTATTCAGTGCTTTGTTGATGTTATTAAATATTTTTACCTTATCTGATACATATTTGTGACTTGGGGCTAAATATAGACATTAGTTATTATTACAATTGCAAACATTTATCTTAATGGATATACAACTTGGTTGTTTTATCTTGAGTGTTATGTTAATTAGATCTTATAATGTTGCACATGATGATAGTTAATGAATGTCAATTGAGGCAACTGTATCACTATTTCATGTCATGGAATATTTTCAGCCAAACGACATTCACTGCTCACACCCAGGTATCCTTGAAGGATTTTTATTAATTATTTAATACTAGTCACTCTATGAACTATAGAAATCGCGAGCCTGTCTTATAGCCTGTCTGTGAATAAATGTATATTTCTTTCTTTTTCTTTCTTTATAAAAAAAATACAATATGTTTTTAATTTCGAAAAAGTCACTCGCGAAAAAACACGATATAATTTCTTTGACGAGAATCGGTTGAGAAATTTTTTTTTTTTTTCTTTTTTTCTTTTTATTCATATTAAAAGAAAAAAGATACAGTACAAAATTAATAGACGCGTACAGAAACCTGTTTAAGGTTTATGCGTGACGCGAATGTATCGCAACGCTCACAACAGTAATATCATGATCCTAATATAGGTAATTACAATATATTATTATTATGTAGGTATTGTATTTAAACTCCAGCAACTACACCTCGCTGTCTGTTCTCGTTAGATAGAATCTTTTTAATGCGATCTTGCACGACTTTTTGTCTGCAAGGACACTTGTGTGTATATCTTCTGGCATATTATTTAAAAAGTTAGGTAGCATGTACTCCCACGTCCTCTTACCATATACATTTATGTAGTTAGGCATAATATATCTAGTTTGGTAGTCTAATTTACGTAATTGTTTATGCCTACATCGGGTTTTTAACAATTTTATTTTATCATAGTTTTCTAGAACTATTGACATATCAAGCTTGTTAAAAATTGACATTACTTTGCAGTATTTAAATACACTGGACTCGTCCTTAAGTTTATTTTTCATGTATGTAGGTATGGTTGTTATTTTCTAAGCCGTCCGTTCCGCACTAAAGAACGCCGCACTGCAGAACGGACGGCTTAGAAAATAACAACTATACAATAGTTTTGAGTATGCTCAATTGTAGCTTGTAGATGCAGCCTATGTTGGTTTTATATGTACGCCCATAACTACTTAAGCCATAGCTTATTATTGAATCGGCTAGCGATAAATATAGCAGTCTTAATATATTATACGGTATTTTATATTTTAGTATGTTCATTTTAGCACGTAATGATCTCAACTTGTTACATATATTATCAACATGAGGCTTCCAGTTGAAACTTTTGTCGATGACGAGGCCCAGGTATGTGTGGTGGTCCACCAGCTCAAGCGGTGCGCAAGCGCACGCCGCGGGCCGGCCATGCAAGCAAGTGTGCGAGTGGGCTAGGATTATAGGGCTGTCAGTTTTGATGTATGGGGAGTGTACATGCAGAATTTTGGTTTTTTTTGCGTTGATAACCAGACCCACATCGTGCGCCCAATTACATAGAATATCGAAATTACATTGCATCATCGCCTCAGCCTCGTTTACATTTTTACCGTATGTGACCAGGCAAGTATCGTCTGCAAATTGAAATACCGAGCCCTCAGTGAAAAGGTTACACATATCGTTCACGTAAATTAAGTATTCGGTAGGGCCCAAAATTGACCCTTGGGCTGTTCCTCGTAGAGTAGGGATAGGGTCACTATCCTGTCCGTTTACGCGTACCACGGTGTTACGATTTGTGTGATAGTTCTGGAACCACTCCAGCAGGGGGCCCCGTATACCAACCTGTTTTAATTTTGAAAAAAGCGTGGAATAGTTTAACGTATCGAACGCCTTGCTGAAGTCAATGAAGACAACCAGCACTTGATTTCTGTTATTCAAGTGCTGGTTAACCTCATTGACGAAAGTTGACAGTAGCTGACTGGTATTCCTACCTTTTTGAAAACCATATTGTTTTTCATTAATTAGGCTATTAGTCGTTAGGAAACTCGTTATCTCAGATTCGAAATACCTCTCAACTATCTTATCAATGCTCGGCAAAATAGTGATGGGTCTGTAATTGTTAACGTCACTATGGGAGCCTTTTTTATGAATGGGCCTAATAATACCTATTTTTAGCGGATCGGGGTATAAAGACGTGGAGATACATGCATTTATCAGATGTGTAATTACTGGTGTAATCTCTGCACTAATACATAATAGGTCCCTTACACGTATGTTATCAATGCCAGGGATTTTTTTTTGTTCATCTGTATAATTAGTTTCTGTATAACATCGTTTGTAGCTCTTTTTAGCCTCATTGATACATTTGACTCAGTTAGATATAGGTTATTAGGTAATAACTTTACATCGCAAGTAGAACAAATGTTTTGGACGTTATTGTCAAAGCCATAGGCAAAAGTGTTACAGATCCTTTTGGTTTCATCTTTAAAATATTTTAAGATTACATCATCAACAGATTTACAGACTCTGCCACAGATATTGTTTATTATTTCCCAAACCTTCTTTTGATTTCTAAAATTATTCAATATATCTTTCTTAATGTAATTATTTTTAGTTTTCTCCATATATTTATTTGTTTTATTCCTGTACCGATTATATAATAACCTATTTAATTTATTGTTTTCGTCTTGCTTACATATTTGCAATAATTCTTGTTTTTTCTTGCTCATGTTAATAGCACGAGTGTTAACCCATTTACATTCCTGTCGCTTTCCTAATTTAATTTTACAGCTTTTCATACACTTATTATATACATTACTAAACTTGTCCGTAATATATTTAAAAATATCATTTGGGTAAACAAGATCCAAGGCAGAGTCCCATTCTATTTGACGTAACTCGTATTCTAATTTCTTATTATCTAACATGTTTTTATACGTAGGCTCTGAGGTACTTTTGTTGGAAGCATGCACAATAGCGCAACCGGTTATGTAGTGATCAGCGAGCGCATTGTTTATCACAGCCGTGCGATGCGACCTGTAGAAGAGAACAGACGGAAAGCTGGACAGCTGGACATCTGGACTGACACCGGCCATACGAACGATTTTCGGCCCAAGCTGAACCATAGAACTTCGTTCGCTTCGCTCGCTCGCTCGATTAACTAGCTGCCCGTGCTCGCCGCCCGCATAAGGCCTGAATTACACTGGCGCGGGCTGCGGTGGCGGTTTCGGCGGAAGACATTTTGCTTGATCCGCCTCATATTACAAAAAAAAATATTAAAAATCCGCGGGAAACTGACACTGGCAATGATATTAGCAGCTGTAGCAGCTATATTTGTCATTGCCAGGGTCAGATATTCAAAATATTTTTTGTAATATAAGACGGATCAAGGAAAGTGTCTCATTCGCCTTCCTAAACCCAAAACATAGGTGAAAAAACGGTTTATATTTTTCAAAAATAATTGACGCAGCTGAAAAACCTGCAACTTTTTTCTGGTTTTAAGGAAGGTTATTCCTATCCAATTTTCATCCATTCCCCATTGTCACCTGACACTGAAAATTCGCCATACATTGCTTGTTCTAGAAGTTAAGGTGATCGCTAGGTTACTTGTGGAACCAGCGATGTACCTACGGAGAATTGTCCTTGTCAGGTGACAATTGTCAAGTTGGTGAAATAGGGCCCAGGCCCCGTAGCATGGATGGCGTTATCACGCGATAAGTGACAGGATAGAGCTTCCGTCCCTGGCTGACACCGTTCGATAGAACGAGACGACGCGCTTATCCTGTCACTTGTCGCGTGATAACGCCATCCATGCTACGAGGCCAGGTCGTCCCGCCATCTCCGTCTCGGCCTGCCACGTTCCTGCATTCTTATTATATTCGTATAAATTTCTTTATAGGTAATACCAAATATTTCTTATGTTCGCATTTAGACATCTTGATGCTCATTTATGTTCAGTAAGAATGAAGCTCTTACTACACATGATCGTAAACCTTTGTATTCATTGTTGATTTCTTGGGTAATATTGAGTGTAACTTACTGTAGTTTTTTTGCCGTCTTCAACAAATCAATGAAATGGCTCCTATGAACCTAAACACGACGGGTTTATGTTGTGTGAGTAGTTCCTATTTCTTTTTCTATCATCAGAGCAGCTTGATAGTTCCATAATATTGCATTGCCGTCTGACTCACGTTAGTTTACAAAATTTCTACTTTACTGTACTTGAGTTACTGCACTTCTTGGTCTAATTGCAAGATTTGAAGGGCAACTCGCATACGAACAGATGAATAAAAGCATGTAGAAAATTGCTTTTTGACAAGCTATCAGTGACGGAGCGCCCATACAAGCCGACTTTCATACATTTCTTAATTATGGTACTTTCAGGATGACTCAATATCCCGAGAAGCGCTGGTCAGTGCTGGGTTCTACCACGCCGGCGAGGGTCGCCTGCGGTGCGCCTGGTGCGGTGGAGAGATGGCCCCTTTCAGAAACCTAGGCTCATTGGGAACACCTGTTGACATACACAGGAGGTAAGAAACTTTTTAGCTAAATGGCAATTTAATGTAATTTTATGCACAACAGCTTTTTAGGGTTCCGTACTCAAAAAGTAAAACGGGACCCTATTACTAAGACTCCGTTGTCTGTCTGTCTGTCACCAGGCTGTATCTCATGAACAGTGATAGTAAGTCAGTTGAAATTTTCACAGATGATATAGATCTGTTGCCCCTATAACAACAAATACACAACAGAATAAATAAATAATTTTATATATATATACATATTTTTTTTATATATAATCTTACACAAATCGGCTTAGTCCCAAACTACGCAAAGCTTGTACTATGGGTACTAGACGACGATAAACATACTTATGTAGATAAATAAATACTTGAAATACATAGAAAACATCCATGACTCAGGAACAAATATTTGTGCTCATCACACAAATAAATGCCCTTACCAGGATTCGAACTCGGGAACTCCGGCTTTGTAGGCAGGGTCACTACCAACTAGGCTACAGGAGGCTCCCATACAACAAACGTGATTTTTTGCTTTTTTTTATAGATAATGGTACGGAACCCTTCGTGCGCGAGTCCGACTCGCACTTGGCCTGTTTTTTATTTTTTTCTGAAGAGTCTATATCTTTTCATAAAATACATAAAACTACAGTAACCGTAATGTTGATTCTATTACATTTGTGTGCCTACTGGCAAAGGCCTCCCCCAGTCTTCTCCACTCCTACCTGTCTGTGACCACTCGGCGACGACGCGCTTATCCTATCACTTATCGCGTGATAACGCCATCCATGCTACGGGGCCTGAATTCCTTATTTTATCTATGGGGATGGGATATCTATCGCGGGCAGCTAGTACGGTATAAATAAAGAGTATTTAATATAAATATATTCAAGTATTTGTAAGAAAATTGAGGCTTGTTATGGGAATTCCATGTTGCCTTGTTGAGGTGTATCCAATTCCATGTTGCCTTGTTGAGGTGTATCCAATTCCATGTTGCCTTGTTGAGGTGTATCCAATTCAATGTTGCCTTGTTGAGGTGTATCCAATTCCATGTTGCCTTGTTGAGGTGTATCCAATTCCATGTTGCCTTGTTGAGGTGTATCCAATTCCATGTTGCCTTGTTGAGGTGTATCCAATTCTTGGGAGCTTGATAGTGAGTGAGTAATAGGTTTGCTATACTTATGAATTATGACGCATGTATGAACAATGGCTCTCATTGTAAATGTAGATCACTGGCCTATTGATTTGCGTGTATCATAGACATCATAGTAGAATGGGGAATGGATGAAAATTTTAGAAGTGCCTGATTATTTTTTTGGTGATAGGAATAACCTTCCTTAGCACCAGAAAAAACTTGCAGACTTTTCAGCTGCCCCAATTATTTTTGAAAATTATATAAACAACTAGCTTCTGCTTACTTTACTTGTATTGTAATTAGGAGTCCATACACAATGTTTCAAGTCTCTCCCTTAAAATTTTACTCCATCCCCATACAAACTTTCAACCCCCTTTTAACCCCTTGAGGGTGGACTTTTCAAAAATCCCTTGTTAGTGGGTACTTACGTTATATAAACTACCTATTGTGAAAAAATCAGCTTTCTATAGATAACTGTCGTCCCAGCAAGTTTTCAACAGAGATATGGGTTTACAATATTTCACTACCCTCCAAAAGTCGATAAAAACATGGAGGGTACACCCGAAATAAGTCCACTACCCATCCATTTTAATGTTAATTAACAACACTTACAGTATCCGCGCACAGATCCGAAGATATACGAGATTTCAGTTTCTGAATCACTGGTCGCCGATAAATTGAAACCATCATCCCTATTTAAGTTCTTCGGGTGTTTCCTGATTTCAATTGCCTCTCGTACCATCCGCGGGTAGTAGTGGCGTTCAGTAGAGAGGATTTCGGGCTTGTGCAACTCAATCCAATGATTCGATCCAGTGGTTAGTAGGTGGTCCGCTATTGCGGATTTGTTTATTTGTCGATTTTTGACTGCCGCTATATGTTCCTTTATACGTACGTTAAATGACCCGATGAATGAATGATTCCCGCACAGCCTTTAACACTTCGATGAAATACCATTATAGGGAAATCGTACAGTCAAACTTATAACCAGCTGAACACCTCAGTATCTTGGGTCACTTTCACCCGTTTGACAACTGGTATGGCAGTGTAAACCGCCAATGACTTCAAGTTCGTCACTGCTGCCACTCACCCGCCTCCGACGTCATACGAAGTCCAAAAACAATAGACTTAAGATTTGCGTGGCGTGGGGGTCCTCGCATTTTTATTCTGTGGCGGCGAATGGGTTAAAGCGACACGGCACAAAAAAGGTGTTCAGTCCCTTGAGACCGTACCATCAGCTTGTTTTTCACAGGTACTTCCCTCGCTGTGACTACGCCCTGAGACTAGATAACGCGTATCGGGCGTCGAACATATCGCCTCCTTTTTCGCCGCCGCGGACTCCACAGATGGAATCTCCGCGGCACTCCGTAATGTCGTGAGTATATTAAATACATAATAGGGGACAATGTTAGCCTCATAGTAACCTCAATATATTTTGGCTAATATTCCGTTAAAACTCGTTCGTTTTTTTTTAAACTTTATCAATTGCACAAAACCATAATAATGTACAAATGGCGGACTAAATGCCAAGTGGCATTCTCTACCAGCCAACAACAAGTTTTTTATCACTTTGACATTTTATGTAAGTGTAAAGTGTCATGTGGAGGTTAGTAGTATGGAGTTAACAGGGGCTTGTTAAGTTTTATGAATAATGGGGTGAGCAATTAAAAGATAATATGATCTCGTACCTACTCAAATAAAAAACAAGACCCAAACTATGTTCACTATTAAGATTATATGTTTATACCTTTACATGTTAACACATTCACTGCCAGGAATCGCTACGCGCGACGCTGGTAGTCGATCCCGTGGTTCTCCCGCTATTACTTAAAGTAACGCAATGCGTCTACGGCGTATTCGCCCGCTAGGCGGGATCCTGGCAGTGAATGTGTTAATCCATGAGGTGAAAAACGTCTTCGTGTATGGAGATGCAGCGTTGAGATGGTTCACTCCATTCATCAGAACCTTCCATTACAGTGAAGGTGCGATGCACAACTCTCGTCTCCTAGCGCGAGGCGGCATGCAGGGTTGTCACCAGCTGGGAGTGGTGGCGGTGACGGGGCGCGGGGTGCAGCACCCGAGCCTGGCCAGTCTGGCGGGACGGCTGGCCACCTTCGCAGAGTGGCCACAGGGCCGGCCACAAGGGCCACAGGCCTTAGCCGAGGCGGGCTTCTTCTATACGGGGCAGGATGATCAGGTAACCTTCCTAATGTAGACAGTGGCACCAGCGGTGTGGTGACTGGGCGAGTGCAGCACCCGAGCCTGGCCAGTCTGGCGGGACGGCTGGCCACCTTTGCAGAGTGGCCACAGGGCCGGCCACAAGGGCCCCAGGCCTTGGCCGAGGCGGGCTTCTTCTATACGGGGCAGGATGATCAGGTAACCTTCCTAATGTAGACAGTGTCACCAGCGGTGTGGTACAGTCAGTGTCATATAGTTAGTAGCAGCCAAAGTAGCCAAATATATGTAACACATCCTTACTCCTATAGTAATAAAGACGTGTTGCGATTTATTTGGCTACCGTGGCTGATAATAACTATCTGATGCTGACTGTACATGATCTGTTTTTTCAGAATCCATTTCTTTTTGTTCTTTTTACTCAGAACGCGTTGACATTACTGATATTTACACCAACAAATTTGTGACCCAAATATTCTATTCTAGATCGTCACATTTTTGTATAGCGTCTTTTTTTATTTGTATGAACGTGACGCACTTGACGAAACATTGTAAGTAGGTAACGGTACTCGGCTTGTACTCACCACGGGCGGTAATAAAGAAAGCCTCAGATCGCATATTTATCGCCTACGGCTCGGGCGTCAAATACCTGCGATATGAGACATTCTTTGTTTTACCGCCCTAGGTGAGTAATGTACTATTACAACACAAAGCTACAATCATGCAGGCTTTTCCTCTTTATAATAATAGAATTTATTAAACTGACCTTATGCAATCCTTATAAAAATACTGCAATGAGGAAATACATAAAATAAGTTGATAGCCTAGCCTAGATGCTCAACCATTGAAGGTAACTTGTTCATTCAGAATGGACGTAGGCACGCATGTGAGGATGTCGCAACTGTGCTCCTCGTGATACGTGAGGCTTATGTGACACGTTCTTGCTTTTTAGCCTTTTTGGTATCTGTCTTATTTTAGTGCGTGTTGTTAGGGGATTCCGTCGAACAAATACTTCACTTTCGGATACCGGCGCCATATTTAAGTATGTTGTTAGGCATGTCCCCTGGATTCAAAAACTGCCGGGAGACAATCTCTAAAGAGTCTGTCTCCCCTGCAATGACGTCATCAAAAATGCCGCGGCCGCGCTTGGAAAAGTTTAAATTACACCCTAACTATGAAACCTACATACACATGTGGGGCACCAAATGAAAGCTGAATAAATTGTCAATAGTTCATTCTCACATTATATTTCAATATACGCTAGTTTACGTACTATTAGCAAAAGTATAAAAAAAACAAAGAAAAATCTAAGGACTTTCAGACTTTGCGACAAAACTAGAACATTGTGGACGACGCGTGGCGCCGACGTGGTCGATGTGCGACAGGCCTGGGTTTGACCTTCGCGACCTCACAGTCACCTAACAAGGGGCGTTTAAAAACCGCGGCGGGCGAACCGCTCAGCGTGTTTTTAAACGGCCGTAACGCGCTCTGATAGCGCAGGTGCTCTAGGGGAGCACTAATCCCGCAGACTGAGCTGCACTGTTGAAGGATGGGGTGAGGGTGACGATAAAATAATACTTGGCGAAAAATAAATGAAACGGTATAATAAAATAATGAGACACAAACTACTGATTAAACTTTCCCTATCACAATTTCCTACTTCCTATCACAATTTCCCTACTTCTTCCTTTCTTCTTCTTCCTAGGAGCTCCCACTGGTGGGGCTGAGCGAACACAATTTTATACGGCGATTATAGCCTCTTTTATACCCCTAAGGCATTAAAAGTGGTGGGGATATAATTTTGAAGACCTCGCCCACTTTTACTATGGAAAAGCTAGTTTTTACGTTTTCCTGGTTTTCAGGGAAACCTTAAGGGTTTTTACATATTTTCCTTCAAAAGAACTATTTCTGAGCTATACATTACAATATCTACTAGTTTTCCTGCTTTTCCCGTTTAAATTGGGAAAGTCGATATTTACGTAAAATTATCAACTTTGGTAACATGAAATGACTTTGCCAGGCCCTAGTGGCTTTAATTAACATTAATTATCAAAAGTGATTATACATACGTAAGGGCATTTACCTTACCTTCCTAACGATACCTCAATTGCTTTCGTACCTCATCTGGTTACGAAGCTATGGCCGGGTGAGACCGTCAATTTTCACATTTTCCTTAACGTGGTAGCGTAAGTTTGACTTTTGCTCCCGTCTTTTTAGCCAATCATAGAAATCAACCTGAACCTTGACCATTATTGCACCATAATAAGCAATAATCTCTATGCATACGTTGTGTACATTTTTATTTCACATTTTATGTAACTCTAGTTACCGATGTCCCTTGTTGACGGACTAGATCTGGATATAGTCTCAAGTTGGTTTCTTTACAAATAATTTGGCTATCTCTCCCTCATTTATCAGGGGCTCTCCCTCTATCGATCTTTATGAAATAATTACTGGAGGTACCTGGTACCTTTATCTTTACTTTAAGCTATTTTCTTTGTCTGTACCTATTGTACTTAGGTCCTAAATAAATCACGCGCTTCTTATATGAGCCGTTTGCTTTAGGAGCTTAATCTGGGCACAATTGCCGTCCTTATGTGAAGGAATTATAGTTACACGTCCTTTCTCTTCGTGGCCCGTAGGCCTTATCGTTCACATACTATACAACACCCTTTCTCTTCGTGACCCGTAGGTCCTACATTTCACAAACTACATTCTGTCGCCCACAAACATATACACGAATGTAATGTATAACACAAATAATATCTAGTATTTCAGCTTTACATTTTAGTTTTTTATTTAAGACAAGAGCCAAATTGGGAAAATTATGCTCAAAAAACCAACAACGCAAAGCGAGTTTTCCCTACAAGATTAATTTTATCGAAATTACTATTTGCCAGAAATCAGCACGAACTTTTAGTATGTTGTTAGACATGTTATGTGCACCGCAAAACTGCAGAGATAAACAGTCTCTAAAGTGTCTAGTTCATCAGTAATGACATAATCTTCATTCCCGCGGAGGCTTTTTGAAAAATGGGAATTTTACCTGAACCATGTAATATATACGAACGTGTGTTATATCATGTAAAAGCTAAATAAATATACTATAATTCTTGTCTACATTGTGATTCCATATATCCATAAACTTAAGAGGTATTTGCAGAATTGTAGAGAAAGAAGAGAAAAGCCTGCTAACATTCGATTTTCGGGTAATGAAATTGCTCTGAAACGTATCATTACCTACGAGTATATTGAACTACATTGTTAGAACGAGTTATAGCATATTTTATTAGCTTTCAAATAATATAAAATTTGCATGCAGAAAACTCATAGTTTGGGTTTAATTTAGACTTTTCAAAAAGCGGTAGCGGGGGGCTTTTCACTTTTCTTGTCTACTATTTTGCAAATACCTCTTGAATTTAAGGATATATAGAATCCTAATGTAAGCAAGAATTATATCATATTTGTTTAGCTTTTACATGATATAACACACGTTTATGTATATTACATGGTGGTTCAGGTCAAAATCCCACTTTTCAAAAAGCCACCGCGGCAATGAAGATTATGTCATTACTAATGATAATGAACTAGACACTTTAGAGACTGTCTCTTTGCAGTTTTGTAGTGCACATAACATGTCTAAAAACATACTAAAAATTTGTGCTGTTTTCTGGAAAATTGTAATTTCGATAAAATTTATCTTGTAGGACTCACTTTGCGTTGTTGGTTTTTTGAGCACAATTTTCCCGATTCTGTTCTTGTCTTACAATAAAAAACTAAAATGTAAAGCTGACATACTAGATATCATTTGAGTCATACATTACATTCGTGTACCTTTTCTAGTTTTGCCGCAGTCTGAAAGTTAAATTTTTCTTTGATTTTTTTATACTTTTGCTAATAGTAGTTAAACTAGCATATTTATTGAAATATAATGTTGGAATGAACTATAGACAATTTATTCTGCTTATTTGGTACCCCACATGTGTATGTACGTTGCATGGTTTGGGTGTAATTTACAGTTTTCCAAGCGCGGCCGCGGCGTTTTTGATGACGTCATTACAGGGGAGATCGACTCTTTAGAGATTGTCTCCCGACAGTTTTGGAATACAGCGGACATGCCTAACAACATACTAAAATATGGCGCCGGTATTCGAAAGTGAAGTATTTTCCCCTAACAACATGCACTATTTAGATTAATTACTCGACTGTCTCAGAAGGAGTGTGTCAGTTCAATTCAATATATTTTTATTTCAGATTTTGTTTTAGTGTTGTAAATCTTAATATAAGTTAGTTTGCATATGCATATATTTAGGTACATGTATTTAGGTAAATGTATATCTACTTAACTCTAAATCGAACAACTGCTTTTATTCAGTTATCGTATCTTTATTGTTCAATAGCTGCCCGCGTGGCTCCGACATATGTCAATCCCTAAGGTGAAAGTATATTGGTGAGAGATTTTTTAAAATCCGATGATTAGTTTCGGAGAATCCACTTTATTGTATACAAATTTACAAAGCTATAAACTTACAATTTATAGACATTCCTTCCTTATAATTACTTTTTTGCTAGGATTTTATTGCTTATATTATATCTATGCGCAATAAAATCCGTATAAATCATTTTACTAAATGAGTAATAGGGTGATGAATTCATACATCTAAAATAGATGAATAGTGCGTCTGATTTCAATCGAGAGGTTTGATTTCGAATAAAATTATACGTACGAGTATATACCGTTGGAGAAGTTACTATCACGTGTGATGACTATGTTAGATCTACCACGGTCAATCAACTTTTTCTAGTTGTTATTCTGTCCCAGTAAGCCAGGAGACAACAGTGACAGAGTTTCTTAGGAAAGTATTATAAATTGTACTCCTGGCATGCTTAGGAGATGCCTCGCCTTAGAATGGGTGTACCAATATAACAAAAACACAAGTTTATTGGATTCAAACACTATACAATCATAGTTTTATAGAGTTTTCCAGGAGACTTAACGCATTCACTGCCACCTCCTTTTCCTGGGCATTCGCCAGGTGCCACACTTTTTAAAATGTACTTTATGTAATGCACTTTACGTAATTACGAACGCGTCTGTGCGTCGATGGCACACGGTGAAAGTCACTGGAACGCACATACGCGTCGGTGGCAGTGAATGCGTTAACCAATTGTGACAGTCCATGGCTATAGGGCCCTTATGGCAGGTATTGAGTTAAGCACAGATCCTAAATCTACGTTAAATAAGCTATCTAATACAAAAAAAATCATGACCCTAAGTCCCATACTTAAAAAAAAAAACATCTAATTTACAAATGCTAAAATTGCACTTTTGAGCAATCGTCATAAGAAGTTTGAAACTAATTTTAAGTATGTTCCCATTGGAAGTTACATAGATTATGATTGATTTTGTATCTCAAGGTGTTTTTCTTTGGAACTCAGTCATGTTTTTTTAAATGTTACTTCCAGATCCTGAAAAAACAGCCTTTGGAAAGAGCAACACGCTCATATGAACGAAATTAATAAAAATATTTTTTTCGGCTTTTTCTTTAATATGTTGTAATCTGAACCATTGTATATAGTAAAACACTAATTAAACTTGCATTTTAGGATAGAAATAAAATCACATAGTTAACGAAATATCTTTATTTTAATTAAAATGTGATAATTATTATCAGTTACATCTTCCCTATAACAATAACAAATTTGGTATACTAAGTTCTAAATTATATTTAATCAATCTACAGGAGTATCACAAAAGTCTTATTATTATTCTACAAGTCACACTTTTTTATTTATACACGATTAAAGTTACGTAAAAATCACAATTTGACTCCCATACATTTGGGAAAAGGGCCCTTATGACCAATCACATACAAAACATATTGATAATTACAATATGGCACAATATTAACATAATTTATTTGCTAATCTTGTATCAAGACAGCAATCCGAAGTGTACAGTCTCAGTACTGTACATTTTTCTGTTTACGTTGCGACCTACTTTTAGGCCACGCTACAATATAATATTATAAAGTAAATTAGATCAGTGCAAACATAACTCGCATACGAAGAACATCAACTGAAGGAACGGCTAATTAATCTTACTATTTATACCTTACAAGTAATAAATAAGTTTTATAACTACAACTTAACTTCTCCGTTCTCTCAACGCACTCCAACTCTACTATCTAAGTGTATGGGCTAACTGGCTCATACATTAATGGTCCTTCGAACCTAAACAGGTATTTAGTGTTTTTGTTACTTTATTGCGATAGCGAATCGGTTTGCTGGCCTCCCACAAGCGGGTCTCACCAGTGAATTGAGAAAGCGCATATATCGTACGTAGAGTGCAGGGGCACTATTTACCTGTCAGTGAACTACTGTGAACAAACAAGATAACTGCAACGGCTCATCGCTCTCCGGACTCTGAAGACTAAAGACCGAAGCAGTGAAGCAACACAACCAGCAGAGCTGTACAACCATCGTCGGATAACTATTGAGAAGACTTCCAGAGTTACCACGGTACATATGTAACTTCAACTTATAACTTCAACTTACAACTTATATCGAAATCAACGTAAAACTAACTTCAAACTCAACTCAACTTCAACTTTAACTTTGACAAAATCAACTCAACATGTCTGTCAAGCTTCAACAACAGCAAACCTGCTTTGAAAAAATCAAAACTTTATGTGTTAACTACAAGAAAGACTCCGCAACAAGAAAAACTCATGACTACTTGAACCAGCGGCTAACAAATCTCGACGCCCTATGGGGTGATTTCGAAAACCAACATGCGGTCCTTGAAGAGGAAATCAAGGACAAAAATATCCCCTACTTCCTGGAAGGCATATACGGCAAAACTAAGGCCATGTATGAAAACAACAAGTCAGATATGCTTAAACTAATGCATAACCTAACTGAAGTGAAGATTCCAGTCAAATTTGACCTTACGGGACTACTGGACGACGAAGCGAACGCTGACGTCATTGTGCTACTATGTAAACAAGAATGTAACTTCAAGGCAATTGATCGTGCGATGTCAAAAATCGACACGGTATCTAGCAATGAAAAATGGGAACTAGAAGATAATCTTAACATCTTGAAATCAAAATGGTCAGACATCGACAAACTACACTGGGAAATAGATGGCGTACTTAAAGGATCTCACGAAACTTACTACGACACCTTCGTGGACATCGAAAACAAGTACGACCGTATGCGGAAAGAACTTAACTGCAAGATATGGTCAACTGCTCACCACCAGCAATCTGCGCCTAGGATTGAGATTCCCGAATTTACAGGAAACTATAACCAATGGATTTCCTTTAAGGATCTTTTCATAGAAACCGTCCATAACAACCCAACAATCAACAAAGCGCAAAAAATGCAGCATCTCAAGACTAAGCTTCGAGGCGAGGCGGAGAGATTGGTCCAGCATCTAACTATCAACGCCGAAAATTACAACTCATGCTGGGATATTCTGAACCAAAGGTACGACAATCGACGCCTGCAATTTACTTCTTTCATGAACACTATGCTGAATTTACCTACTATTCAGCAATCTGACGCCTACAACCTAAAGAGAATGCATGACGTCATAACTGAATGTCTAAGCGGACTAAGAAATATCGGCTTAGATACATCAACTTGGGATCCGATTATTGTACATTTAATGACGATGAAACTGGACGCCACTACGCATACCGACTATGTAAGAGACCTTCAAGATCATAGAGAGGTCCCGGCACTACACGACTTTCTCATCTTTCTCGAGAGAAAATTCATGGCTTACGAAACCATGAAACGCTCAAAACAAGAAGTCACCATCCAACAAAAACCAGCATTCGTGAAAACTTTCAACAAGAAAGCTTCTTACCCAGTCAAGAAAACTAACTACAACTTCTACAAAAATAACTCAAAAACATATCATATTACGGGATATGGTCAATGTCCGTTTTGCAACGAAGCACACGTGTTGATGCAATGTCAGAAGTTCATCAACCTAGATATACCGCAGCGGAATGACACTGTTGCGAAACTGCAAGTGTGCAAAAATTGCTTGTTCAGTCACGGCGACAAACAATGCAACTCTAATAAAACCTGCAAGGAATGTAACTTAAGACACCACTCATTATTGCACAACGTTATGAAGAAGCAAATAACTAACTCTTATAATAGAAAAAATAACTACGAGCCCAATCCATCTACTTCAACTCAACAAGCGTCGAACCATCACCTGGCTACAAAAGATATGGAAGTCCTACTAACTACGGTTCAACTTCAAATTCAATCTCATGATGGAACATTCATCAAACTTCGTGCTCTTTTGGACCAGGGTTCGCAAGTGAACTTACTGTCTGAGAATGCAGCACAACTACTGAAACTACCCAGGAAGAAACTAAATGCAACTGTATCTGGAATTGGAGACTTGTCCGGCAACTGCAAAGGAAAAATAGAACTTAACTGCAAGTCATTATACTCCAATTACTCGTTTAAAGCTGAAGCGTTGATTCTCAACAAAATAACGAACAATCTACCTAACTCTACCTTCAAGAAAGGAAACTGGCCGCATTTAGAAAACTTGAAACTAGCCGACATCGATTATAACGTGTCGCGCCCTGTAGACCTACTGCTTGGTGCGGACGTTTACGCCGACATTATTATGGATGGTGTACTGAAGATCGATCAACAAGCTCCTATTGCCCAACAAACTCATTTGGGATGGATACTTTGTGGAAAACTACAAACTTTTAACTGTCATGTAACATTAATTAACATGAATGAACTTACAAAGTTTTGGGAAAACGAAGACATCGCTCAAAACAACGAGGAAATCTCCCAAGACGATTACTGCGAAGACTACTACCAAAAAACTGTTCAGCGAGGTTCCGATGGAAAATACACCGTGAAAATGCCCATGCACGCTAACTTCGAAGAAAAACTGGGTAATTCTAAATCAATTGCCATCTCTCAGTTTCTACAACTAGAAAGAAAACTACAGAAACAAACTAAGCTTGCTGAAATGTATAAAGAGTTCATAAAAGAGTATTCCGACCTGCAGCATATGAAGCCTGCAACTTCCACTTCAGCTAAAGACTGTTTTCTCCCGCATTTTGGAGTCCTAAGGGAAAATGCCACAACCACTCGGTTAAGGGTTGTTTTCAACCCATCCCAAAAGACGAGCGCCGGGTACAGCTTAAACAGCTTACAAGAAAAGGGTCCTAACCTACAGAAAGACATTCAATCACTACTATTGAAGTGGAGAGCCTACAAATATTCCTTCACGGCGGATGTCCAAATGATGTACCGATGCATCTGGATTTCTGAAGAACAACATCACTTACAAAAAATAATATGGAGAAACTCGCCCTCTGAAAACCTTCAGGAGTACTCTCTATGTACGTTAACTTACGGATACAAGTGTGCCCCGTGGCTAGCAATGAGAACTCTCAAGCAGCTAGCCATTGACGACGGATATAAACATCCCGCTGCTGCCGAAATACTGAAAAACGAATTTTACGTCGATGACCTCATTAGCGGTCACAACTCTATGGAAGAAGCAAAGCAACTACAAAAATCATTAATCGAGTTACTCCGAGGCGGCGGCATGAACCTACGAAAATGGTCAGCAAATCACCCGGCTTTACTCGAGCAACTAACTGAAGATCAAATTTCGACAAACATATTCGACTTCAAACACGAAGACTCCACGAGAACTTTAGGACTTGGCTGGAATCCTAATTTGGACACTTTTGTAGTCAATTGGAACTTACCCGAAGAAACTAGATACCCATTAACTAAACGGGTTCTCTTATCAGAAATATCACGCCTTTACGACCCCTTAGGCTGGTATAGTGCTGTAACGGTGACAGCTAAACTAATCTTTCAAAAGGTGTGGACCAACCCTCATCTAACTTGGGACGCAGCTTTACCTGTCGACATACAAGAGCAATGGCTGAAGCTAAAAAACGAACTACCTCTATTAAAAAAGGTCAAACTCAACCGATGGATTGGCGGGAAAACAAAGCAGATCGAACTTTTAGGCTACTGTGACGCAAGCGAAAAAGCCTTTTCCTGCGTCATTCACTCTCGCACCAACGACGAAAACGGAAAGCCAAGAACGACATTATTAGCTGCTAAAACTAGGGTTGCCCCTATATCTCAAAAAACTACTCTGCCGAAACTGGAACTTTGTGGATCCCTTTTACTATCACAACTCATGAAGAAGGTGATGGAAGCGTACAAAGACTACGACATAACTATACAAGCATTTTGCGACTCCCAAGTAGTCCTAGCTTGGCTACAAGGAGACGTGTCACGTTGGGAAAAGTACGTGGCTAACCGAGTGACGAAAATTAAACAAATAATACCAGCTGAGAAATGGCAGTACATCAAATCTGAGCAGAACCCTGCTGACTGTGCTTCAAGAGGAATGTACCCGAGCAAGCTGATTAACTTTGACCTCTGGTGGCACGGACCGTCACTTGACGAAAATGACCAGAAAGAAGAACTTTCAAACTTAAATTGTCATTTTACAACTAACATCGGAACTGTGAAAAAAGAAGAGACAACCCTAGCTACAAAACAAGATAATAACTTTATCAATGACCTACTTCAAAATAACAGCTCGCTAACACGATTAATAAGAATCACCGCGTGGATTATGCGATTCACAGCAACATTACGTCGCAAACAGAAACCTGATACCACCTATTTAACTACAAATGAATTAATCGCCGCTAATTACGAAATAATTCGATGCGCACAAAGAATGTCATTTCCGGATGAATGTAAACTTCTATTAAAAAACGAAACTTTAACTAAAACGAGCTGTATGTACAAGCTGAGACCTTACTTGGATGAAAAAGGACTTCTTCGCATCGGAGGACGACTAAACAACTCTAACTTACCGCCGGGCATGAAAAACCCTCTCATCTTACCCAGGAAAGGGCGTATAACTTACCTTGTCATTCACGACGGACATATGGCAACTTTACATGGCGGGGCGCGGCAAGCCCTCAACTACATAAGGCAACGTTATTGGATAATCGGTGGAAACAGAGCGGTAAAAGAACAACTGCGAAGCTGCATACGCTGTCACCGATTTAAACCGTCCGATAATTACCAACTAATGGCGGACTTACCACCGCAAAGAACTAACCCATCAAGGCCCTTCACACACACGGGAACAGATTTCACTGGGCACGTGGAGGTCAAAATAAACAAGGGAAGAGGTGTCAAAACGACGAAAGGATACATAGTTATCTTCGTGTGCTTAGCCACCAAGGCCGTGCACATAGAGCTCACATCCGACATGACCGCTGAAACATTTCTCGCCGCCTTTGAACGATTATGCGCCCGCAGAGGCAAGCCTAAACATGTTTACTCGGACTGCGGAACAAACTACATAAAAGCATCCAAAATCTTACGTCAAGAGTTCAGCCAATTCAAACAAATGTTGACAAACTCAATTTTCTTCCATGAAATTGGAAAAATGGAAGTGGAGTGGCACTTTAACGCACCGGCGTTTCCCAGTGGAGGCGGAATTTGGGAAGCTGCAGTAAAGTCCTTAAAGTATCATTTAAAAAGAGTACTAGGGGAGCAAAAACTAACTTTTGAAGAATTCACCACATTGCTAACGAAAATCGAAGCGTGTCTGAATTCAAGGCCGTTGTGTCCTCTTACTGAGGATCCCGACGAATACTACAACTGTCTTACTCCAGGACACTTCCTGACAGGGACATCTACACTGTCACTGCCCCACTCAGACCACATGGACTCCAAAAACATCGACCTGCGACGACGTTGGCAACTAACTGAACAAATGATGCAACGATTCTGGAAAACTTGGTCTAGTGACTATTTAACTCAACTTCAACGTCGAAACAAATGGAATACACCTACAAAAAACATTAAAAAGGGTGACATCGTGCTTGTGAAAGAGGACAACTTGCCGCCAGGAAAATGGGCTCTGGGTCGCGTTGTAAAGGTCCACCCCGGCTCCGACGGTTACGTTCGTGTAACGACCATCAAAACTCAAACTGGTACTTTCAAACGGCCCATCTTCAAACTTTCACCATTACCATTGGAAATAAACGAAACACAAAACGACGTACAAACGCCACAAACCAACGAGAAGAAACCTGCACGATACATGCTCAGGAATAAAAACAACAAACAATGTTTTCTAACACTGTTTACAACCTTCATAACCATGTGCGCAATCATAACAAGTTCACGGTCAGCTGTCGTGCCGACGTCAGCTCAAATTACGAACCTGGAACCCGAGCGACCTATATACTACGATACTATAGGCAAAGTACAAGTTATTCATAACGAATGGATATTACTGATGTACTACAACTTAACTAACTATTGGGAAGGAATTGGACGCATCGAGACTTACCTGCAAGGAGTGGACGACTGGTGCCAGAAAACAGACCCGAGGTACTGCAAAACTACCCTTAACCAGCTTTACCATGAAATGGATGTCTTACAACACTACAACACTATGCTACTAACCCCGCAGAAGCATCTAACGAACAGAAAGAAACGCGGACTCGTAGATGGGGTGGGATACGTAGCTAACAGGTTATTCGGGATTCTGGATCAACAATTCGCCGAAAAATATACAAGCGACATAGAAGCCGTGCGTACCAACGAAAACTACTTACTTGAACTCATAAAAAACCAAACGTCCATTGTCGAGATGGAGAACAAGGTTTTGAAGAAACACGAAGCCAACATTCAGGGACAGTTTGAGGTCATAGAAAACTTCATGAATCAAACAGATATAAACTTTGCCAGAGTTGAGTCGGCAGTGGAAATAGCAATGGCCACAAGTTATTTTAACTCCGCCGCTTTGTCAGCCTATCTACTTATGAATAACTTGAAGAACATGCAAGAAATGCTGTTCAACACTTTAACTGATGTCTACAAAGGTCATATCGACGTACACCTTGTAACACCCGTAAATCTGTTGGAACAGATGAATGTCATCGCGGGAAAACTACCCAGAACTTTGTCACTGCCCGTCGATAACATACGAGAAGACATCAAGGACTTATACAAACTATTATATGTCAAAGCGCGAGTCACTGGCAAATATTTTTTATTCGAGCTGCATATACCACTCATTTCGGACGAAGATTTTACGTTACATCGTGCCATCCCATTACCTGTCAAAACGGCTCAAGACCACGTCATAGTTCAGACTAGCGCAAGATACATAGCAGTGAACTTTCAGAAAAATACCTACATTTCGTTTAAAGAAGATGACCTTCAACAATGTGTCCAACTAAAACTCGACAACTTTATATGCAACAAAAACCTGCCAGTATTCAACTTACATAACGATAACATCCCATGCGAGGCAAAACTAATAGGTCATCGCACCACAACTCCATGTGACGTAACACATACGTCATGTAAAGACGCCTGGATCGAGTTGCATTCACCGAACACTTGGCTCGTAATTTGTTGCGATACCTGCACATTACGGGTTATATGTGATGAAGAAGTGACGTCACACACAATGACGTCTTCTGGAATAATAACTTTAGAACAAGGCTGCATGCTGCAATCGAAATACCTGACTATTCACTCGCTTAAACAATATAACAGCAAGGTGAAATTGGACAACGTCATCAACGTGCCTTCACTAACTTCGTCGATCAACCGAATCGCAAATTTAACCTACCACAACATACCCCATCAGTATCTTTCCGAACACAATAATCAAGATATCGAAGAAATTGACAAGAGACTACTCAACCAACGGAGCAAGGAACAAAACTTCCCGACCGTTCTCACAACTCACGATATCCATCAATATATTATTTGCTACTTTCTACTTGCTGCAGCCACCATTACTGCCATTCTTTGGGGAGTGGGAAGACGCTATCCCGATTTTTGTAAGCTGAAGAAAAAGAAACAACGCTCACTGCAATCAGTGAAGCCACACTACGAGGATATTGAACTTCAACCTATACCAGAAGAGAGAAGCCTGCCAAGACCTAAAGCGAGGTCAGCGAGCAGCCCGGGACAGCATCCGAGCCGTCATCGAGCCGCCAACGACAACGTCACTTTTAACTTACATTGACTTGAATTTTGTTAAGTAATTTTTGTAATGGCTTTTCCTTCTATTGACAATTATCTTTTTTCTTTTCCCTTCTTTTGGGGTTGCCAGTATGTACAGTCTCAGTACTGTACATTTTTCTGTTTACGTTGCGACCTACTTTTAGGCCACGCTACAATATAATATTATAAAGTAAATTAGATCAGTGCAAACATAACTCGCATACGAAGAACATCAACTGAAGGAACGGCTAATTAATCTTACTATTTATACCTTACAAGTAATAAATAAGTTTTATAACTACAACTTAACTTCTCCGTTCTCTCAACGCACTCCAACTCTACTATCTAAGTGTATGGGCTAACTGGCTCATACACGAAGTAAAAATGTTATTATAAATTTTCTTAAAATATTGACCAGTAATGAGTAATTCTCATTTAAAGTTAACGTTAAATAATTCGCATAGTACCTATCTAGTGATCCCGAAAGAGAACACAATATATGTACAGTCCGTTACCACTAAGGAACCATTTATAAATCACGTAAGGACATTTTAGGTGATTTTTGATCCCCTCGCCGTCCCGGGTAGGGGTGTGTATAAGAGGGGGGGAGGGGTGTCAAAAATCCCGGTGAGACCCCCTATTTCACATTCCAATTATTGTAAGTTGCTGGATTATGATTTTACGATAGTTGGAATATGATAAAAAATACTTGTACACAATTTTATCCGTTGAGCTTTGTCATTTTTGTATGCGATTTCCCATAAGGGCCCTTTTCTACTAAACTTTGAACTCAATTTTATGAAAGAAAGAGTTAACGTACACAACTGACACCAAGGTACAAATATACCTCTATTTGTATATTTTACTATTTTGCATAAAACAAAAAAAATATAATTTTGAAGGATTTTACAAAAACGCCAATATCTCCGTAACTAGAAACTGCCATAAGGGCCCTTTTCTTATGGACGGTCACAATTAACCATGGTTACAAAAGCGTACCGTAACCATTGATATTGTTGCAAGGTGTGCTGTTTCTACTGCGACGGCGGGCTCGGCAAGTGGGAGGCGAGTGACGAGCCGTGGGCCGAGCACGCGCGCTGGTTCCCCGGCTGCGGGTTCGTACAGCTCGTCAAGGGCGCCGACTTCGTGGCCCAACACCGCGGCACACAGCCCACGGTACGTACGATACCGAGCGACGAGCCGTGGGCCGAGCACGCGCGCTGGTTCCCCGGCTGCGGGTTCGTGCAGCTCGTCAAGGGCGCCGACTTCGTGGCCCAACACCGCGGCACACAGCCCACGGTACGTACGATACCGAGCGACGAGCCGTGGGCCGAGCACGCGCGCTGGTTCCCCGGCTGCGGGTTCGTGCAGCTCGTCAAGGGCGCCGACTTCGTGGCCCAACACCGCGGCACACAGCCCACGGTACGTACGATACCGAGCGACGAGCCGTGGGCCGAGCACGCGCGCTGGTTCCCCGGCTGCGGGTTCGTGCAGCTCGTCAAGGGCGCCGACTTCGTGACCCAACACCGCGGCACACAGCCCACGGTACGTACGATACCGAGCGACGAGCCGTGGGCCGAGCACGCGCGCTGGTTCCCCGGCTGCGGGTTCGTGCAGCTCGTCAAGGGCGCCGATTTCGTGGCCCAACACCGCGGCACACAGCCCACGGTACGTACGATACCGAGCGACGAGCCGTGGGCCGAGCACGCGCGCTGGTTCCCCGGCTGCGGGTTCGTGCAGCTCGTCAAGGGCGCCGACTTCGTGGCCCAACACCGCGGCACACAGCCCACGGTACGTACGATACCGAGCGACGAGCCGTGGGCCGAGCACGCGCGCTGGTTCCCCGGCAGCGGGTTCGTGCAGCTCGTCAAGGGCGCCGACTTCGTGACCCAACACCGCGGCACACAGCCCACGGTACGTACGATACCGAGCGACGAGCCGTGGGCCGAGCACGCGCGCTGGTTCCCCGGCTGCGGGTTCGTGCAGCTCGTCAAGGGCGCCGACTTCGTGACCCAACACCGCGGCACACAGCCCACGGTACGTACGATACCGAGCGACGAGCCGTGGGCCGAGCACGCGCGCTGGTTCCCCGGCTGCGGGTTCGTGCAGCTCGTCAAGGGCGCCGACTTCGTGACCCAACACCGCGGCACACAGCCCACGGTACGTACGATACCGAGCGACGAGCCGTGGGCAGAGCACGCGCGCTGGTTCCCCGGCAGCGGGTTCGTGCAGCTCGTCAAGGGCGCCGACTTCGTGACCCAACACCGCGGCACACAGCCCACGGTACGTACGATACCGAGCGACGAGCCGTGGGCCGAGCACGCGCGCTGGTTCCCCGGCTTCGGGTTCGTGACTTCGTGACCCAACACCGCGGCACACAGCCCACGGTACGTACGATACCGAGCGACGAGCCGTGGGCCGAGCACGCGCGCTGGTTCCCCGGCTGCGGGTTCGTGCAGCTCGTCAAGGGCGCCGACTTCGTGACCCAACACCGCGGCACACAGCCCACGGTACGTACGATACCGAGCGACGAGCCGTGGGCCGAGCACGCGCGCTGGTTCCCCGGCTGCGGGTTCGTGACTTCGTGACCCAACACCGCGGCACACAGCCCACGGTACGTACGATACCGAGCGACGAGCCGTGGGCCGAGCACGCGCGCTGGTTCCCCGGCTTCGGGTTCGTGCAGCTCGTCAAGAGCCCACGGTACGTATAGGCTAGGGTGGTCCAAGCTTGTATGAAAAAAAAGTTTTATTTTAGAGGTCGCTAGGATTTGCAAGTTCAATTATTTATTAAGTCAACAAGTGCTCATAAAGGACAATTTTTAAAATAATCTCAAAAACCGTCTATCTTGTATTATTTGCGTAGGCGTAGGTAGGAACATATTTATGTTGATAAATAATTTGCGTAATATTGTGGATATTCGATAGTCAAAATGCGTGACATATCGACACATAGGCACCAGTAAATAATGCTATTGTCTGTGATACCCGCGGGTGTCCGGCGAAATCAAGGTCATGTACTAGATCATCTTTTACCGTAGATAAAGGATTTATAGTTAGCGTCCTAGCCTACACCCGAAAGGGACAATGGTAAATTAACCTTACTGACGTCATGTTCACGTGATGTTCACGTGAGCTTCATCATCATCATCATATCAGCCGAAAGACGTCCACTGCTGGACATAGACCTCCCCCAAAGAGTGCCAAAATTACCGGTCCTGCGCCACCCGCATCCAGCGGACTCCCGCGACCTTCAGAGCAGACGTGAGCTTCAGTACAATATTTTGACAGGTGGTGACAAACAAAATAAGATACGCGGTGAGGACCCCGAGATTTGACATTGTATCTCGTTCCCAATTGGTTATCACATCGGTTAACCTAGGTATCTTAATAAAAAAATATAATGACAGGTGACGCTTCCGCAGGAATCTGACCGTGGCGACCACTATTGGTAAAAAAAAAACATTTTTCTTAACACTAGCACTGGACCGAGACAAGTGGCGGAAAAAAGGGGAGGCCTTTGCCCAGCGGTGCGACACAATATAGGATACAAAAAAAAAAATGTATTGTAAGTAGGTTTTTAATGTTAATTTTGTGACTTGCAAAAATATTTTTAATACCTACATGACACGTTATATCATAATGTTTATATATATTTTTTTTTATAGGCGCTTGCCGACAGGTCTGTCAATACAGGACAGCGAAATCCTTCTGTTAATGTTCCTGTGTCAGAGAGTCAGGTAAATATATATAAAAATTGGTTGTCTATAAAGCAGGGACTGCATAACCGAAAAATACCGGTATTCTATTTTAACGGTATGACGTCATATCGGTTGTCAAATAGCGGTTTCGGTAGCGGGTTTATTTTTTCCGGTACCGTAATCGCTTTTTAAAGGTACCGATATATCGACTTTGGCCTGTGGTTGTTGCCAAACCATGCACTGCCGTTTTGTCTTTTTATCTTTATATGTTTAGTAGCCAATGCTTCCTCTGCTCTGTAGAGTGCCAGCTCGCTTACTTTTCTCGATAACCTTTATAATACCGGTATTATAAAGGTTTCGGTATCATTTAAAACTGATACCGCTAACCGTTATTTCAAAACGGTTACGGTACCGTTATGTCGTAAAGGTTATGCGCGCCGCGCGAACATAACGGTACCGTAACGTAATGGAATACCGGTTTCATACCGGTATAACCGTAACCGAAATCAGTCCCTGCTATAAAGTCGGTTTACGGATGATAATTTTACGTGATATTATAACGTCATAAAGCCGAACGCTCGGCTCAGGCGGAACGGGACAATGAGTCATACTTTTTCGTGAATGCTGCCGGTGCTCATTGATTTATAAGACGTTATCACGTCAAAAACATCAATATCATTATCCTTCTAGCATTTTAGTCCGGGGTCCACATCGGCTCCTATTCAGATAAAGCGTAGGAACTATTTCCACTAAAGCCACTGACATCTGTACTTCCAACCAGAGGTTAAACCTGAGGGTCTACCGCGAACGGCATTGGAAGTTTTCCCTCTCTGTCGCACTTACGTACGAACTCGTAAGTATGACAGAGAGGGGAAACTTCGAATGCCGTTCGCGGTAGGCCCTCTGACCTTGTTTGGGATTAGATCGGTTTTCCTACGATGTTTTCCTTCGCCGAAAAGACACTGTTAAATGTATAAATACAAACTATTTTTTAGTCAAAAAGAAATTACATGCCTTAATTGCAGACTGTAACCACTACTCGCTACGCTCGGGATTATATTGTATCATGTGTACCATCTAAGCGGTTTTAACACCAAGTAAAATAACCAATTATGATGAATTTTAAAGGAAAAATATTAAAAATATTGTCAAACGGAGTAAAAAGTAAAGCAGGGGATTAAACTAGTGGCTCCGTGAACTACTACTATTTACTTACTGCGTACTTTATTTGAATTTCGAAAAAGTGGCTCGAAATAACTAACGACCCTGCTCACAAAATTTCACGAGAATCGGTTGAGTTGAGTCGCATGACCTATAAGTATAGGAGAATAGCTGGACAGCGTGACATTCGGACATACAAAAAAATTTCGGCCCAAGCTGAAGCCTACAACTTTGCTCGCATCGCTCGCAAAGTTTTAAGAGGGGGTATATTCTGTCCCTTTTCCGCAAAACGCACCTTCATATGAAATGATTCTCATTTACTATGACGCTCGTGGATCGTGACGTCACGATCCCCTAGCGTTTTCTCTCTCTAACAAGCTATATTAAAACGGTTGTAGCTTCGTAATTTTTTAAGATATCTTAATTGGATTTTCGACACTAGGCATATTTTCTAGCTTCTTTCTTTTTGAGTAATAATACATTTAGAGTCTACATCCCTATTGTGCAGGTGGAGGAACAAATGGACTCACAACAAGCGCTGGTCGCGCTGGGAGCCGGCCTGGATGCCGCGCGGGTGCGGCGCGCGATCAGAAGAAGATTGCAGAACACTGGTATGTATACTCGTAACGAAACTAATTATCAGGGCCCGTACTTTTCATGCCGATGACATCAATTTGACGTCACGCTGCATATATTCTACGTGTGAATAGATTACTTTTGAAGTAATTTGTACATGATTAAAATGATTGACGACTAATGATTAATAATTACAATAAAACTATTTGCGATCATTATATACAAAATGACTATTTTAGCACACTCACTATCCAACGTAGCTAAAGAATTGTACAACATTGTAAATGTAGGTATCAAGCGAAGATGATATTGTGTATATATTAAGTGTTTTGTAACAATAAGGGTGACATTATCATCACAGATAAAACCCCTTTTTAAATAATAAAGATTAAAAAAAAAATAAAAAAAAAAATATACAAAATGCATTGCAACCAACATTAACCAAAATATGCTGGAATAACATTCCTCCACCAATTAGATACTTACCATCAAAACTTCCATTTAAGGCGACGTGAGCTCCAAAAACTGATTTTTAAAAAATCGTAGCTATTGTTTGGATTATAATACGGCTGCTTTAAATTAAGTTAGCAATCTTGAAGCCTTTTTCGAGGGAAATCAGCTATTCGAATCTTGGGTTTTTGACTTTCGCTCGATAGAAAAAAATCACGAACATAGGCCTAAAATACACTTAAAAAAATCGTAACAAATTATGCACAACAGCTAAACATAATAAAATTGGTTCTAAAAATCGGCAATGTCATGTTTGAGGGAAATCAGCTATTATATTTTTATTTATTAAAACGCACAAAAAATTAAAATTAAAAAACATGAAATCCGCGCTTCCAACCACGCACTTCCATCTCGCTCACGCTTATGCTCAGTGAGAGGGAGAGAAGACCACGAACCTACGCCCCCTTACGTCGCATTTTAAGATTAAGCTCATGGAGAAGCAAGTGGTAGGAATTCCGCACGGTTATTTGGTTGCAGATTTGGATGTGTGACTGCGCTTTCAAAACGACGTCGACTCTTTTTTTCTTATTTAAACATTATTGCACAAGCAAAAAGTACAAAAGGCGGACTTAATGCCTTTTCTTCCTCTTTTTCTTCTTTTCCTTCTTTACCCTGATCAGTATGTACAGTCGGCCAAAAATATGGTCTACCACCCTACGGGCGAGGTTCATTTGAACGTCATGAAACAACAAGGTTGATTTCCACTTGCAATAATATTATGACAGTAACCTTAGCGACAATCAGATCTCACAAAAACTTTTGTCAAAACTGATAGACCTTTCTTGGCTGACCGTACACATTTTTATTTCATTTTAACATAATAATACAAATACCTTATGGCTCTCCAGGTTTACCGTTCACAACGTCAGAAGCGCTGATAGACGCAGTGCTGGACGAGCAGCTGAACGAGGAGAGCTGGGGCGTCAGCACCAACCAGCGGTTCGCGAGGGACATACTCGCCGAGGCGCTTAGAGAGTTCGCGCCGGCCGCCGGGTAAATAACGAAATACGAGTAACGATTGTCTCCAGGATTGCCGTTCACGACGTCAATAACGCTAAAAAAAAAGAGGTGGGGGAGGGACCTGCGCGCAAATATCTTTGTCCGAAAGACGTCCACTGCTGGACATAGGTCAAAGCCTCAAAGTCTATGTCCAGCAGTGGACGTCTTTCGGCTGGTATGGTGATGATGAATATCTTTGTCCAATGTGTATTTTATCAAACAAATTTCATAATATGACGAACACCGATATTAAAGCAAAGATTTAATGTTTTTAACATTTAATATTTTCATTTATCTGGAATTTGCAATATAGGCCTCCCCCAAAGAGTGCCAAAATGACCGGGGATGACATAGGGGTTTACGGGGGCGCAAAGCTAGGTCTCATATCTGGGAAAATATTTTTCACCATATTTTCACCCGAGCACAACTCGGTCGCTCAGGTACTATAAGTTATATGTGTTATTCATTAATTTTCAGCCGTTTGTTGTCCATTCTTGAATATAGGCCTCTTCCATATATGTGTACTACATAATATTGTTGTTCGTAAGTCCTAATATCATTATTTATTATATTTACATTCCAGAATAATCCCATCACTAGACTGCGACCAAAGATCTCAATCGGAAAGTTCATCCCGATCCCGGACGCCCAACGAATCTCAATCCAGCCAAGAAGTGATAGACGCCCACGCTACAAGCCCAACCACCAGCATGCCTGACACTACTGACAGACCTGACAGAAGTGCTGACAGACCTGACAGAAGTGCTGACAGACCTGACAGGTCTGAAAGAGTCAGCGACAGTGTTGATAGAGTTGAGAGTGAGAAAGAAAAGAGTCCAGTTAGAAAGAAGCTGTCTTTGGAGGAAGAGAATAGACAGTTGAAAGAAGCGAGGCTGTGCAAAGTGTGTATGGATAGTGAGGTGAGTTTAGTTTCTGTCAAAAATTTTTGGTACAAATTTTTATTGCCGACTGTACTTTTCTGTATACCGTCATTAATCACTCATTGAGATGATTCTAACGAGCCGAAACTCAACGGGGCTACGTCGGTTAAGTACTGAATTCCTGTCCACCTTCTGTGTTCATCATCGGATCAGCTCGATGATACCATAATATTGAATTGTCATCCAAACTATTTACCCAAAATTTCAGCTCAATCGGTTGAAGACTTCAAAATTGAGTTGCAAGATTTCACCCGAACATAGTTACATAGCATACATTGCAAGTTAATATAAAGCTTGTAAAAAGGTAAAATTTATAAGTTAAAAGTTTGCTTTGTATGCTCGTAATCTCCGGAATTTTCCGATTTTATAAATTATTTCATTAATTGCTATGAAGCATGCTGTGGTATTGTGTTCCTGGTGGTGAGTAAGGTCGCCAGAGCTCCCTAGGGTGCGCTGTGTTGGGAGTGAGGGACCTGCGTGTCTCTATCTGCCAACACAGCGAATCCTCAAGTGAATAAAGGGTCGGCAACGCGCTTGTGATTCTTCTGGAGTCACAAGTGTCCATAGGCTACGGTACCTGCTTGACATCAGGCATGCCGTAAGCTTGCTTGCCACTGTAGTATAAAAAAAAAATTGCCAACCTGTTGTTCGTTCAATACCGGTGGATTATTTTCTATACTTTATGCATAGGCATACAAAGTCTGGCTAATGAAAGATGAGCCTAGAAAAGAGCGGCAAATATAAAAAAAACGGTGTCGCAACTCCGTGTATAACGCGATAAAATAATAATGATTACTTGGACAATTATTATTTTTCTTCAATTCACATAATGCAACTGATCAAGCAGAAAGAAGTAGAGGTATATGATATAAAACTTTTGACTTCATTATATTTAAAAGAATATTCAATATTACTCTCCGAAAATTCATTTTGGACGCGACATATTAATTATATAAATTAAACTTTTTCATGATATCTTCAATATGAATAATATTAGCTGTAAGCCACTCTTCAATTCACTTAAAAAGCTAAAGCCGTTCAATTTATTATGGAACAGGTACTTTCTAAAACTAGTAGTAAAATATACAATGTTACAACAAATAAATATATAAATAACGGATGGTTGTATGTCGAGAGGGGTTAGGGAGTGATGTTGGGAAGAGCTGCCCCGTCGTTGAGGCCGAAAAAATGCTCTACTGATCTGAATTTGTGCCGGGTCCCGCGAATGCACATGCTTGTGGCTCGGATTATTGATATTATAATTTTTGACCTTAACCAGCCCATTATTATAGATAGGGGTCGATTCCAGCGGTTGGCAATAGCTTCACCAAGATGTTTAATAAAGGTGGACATTTGTGGGACATTTGAGGTACTTTCTTAGTTAGCATATCAAGTATCAAGATCATACTCTAAGACGTTTGACACATTTGACAATGATATTAATGTTGCCATATAAAACGTTTTAAATAGATCTCAGGCTCATCTGTCATTAGTCAGACTCTTGTTGTGTTAGAAATTTTAATATTGTCGGCAAATACAACAGAAATGAGTGTTCATTTATGAATTTTGTGTCGGTTAATATAATACCTACGTCAATGATTGATTACGTTACAATACAAACTGCTTTTTGCGGTTTCTGACAATCTGAGTGACTAACCTAAGAACAAACAATTGTCAGTTTAGGTGACTCAGGAATAAATTGTTTAGTTCGGATTGTTTTTTTCCAATACTTTGAGCTTCCAAACCAAAGTTTGTTTTGCGGTTATAATAAAGCAAGAGGAAATTAATGTATTCGTAATTTCGTATTTAGTAGTAACGGTCTCGTTTAGGAGCGATCCCGTGCCGGCTGATTGGAAAACAACGCTTTACAGCTGCGAAACCATCTCTTTTCGAGTAAATTTAATAAAATAAGTTTGTGTCAAAAATTTCATTTTTGGTACAAGCTTTTATTGCTGACTGTACTTTTCTGCATACCATCATCAACTACTAGTTCAGACGATTCTAACGCGCCCTTAACTCGATGGGGTTGTGTCGTTTTATTGCGGAGTTCCTATGGCCACCTTCCAGCTCCAGCATCAGATCAGCTCCATGTCATCATAATATTGCATTGTCATGCGATATACATATGTATGCAAAATTTCAGCTCAATCGGAAACCGGGAAGTGGGTCAAATTTTACTAAAACTTGCAAGATTTGATTACAGACAGACAGACAACGGGACAGGTGAAAGTAAATAAAAGCTTGTAAAAAGAAGTTTGTTAACAGTAGTAATTGTCCGTTCGCCTCACCGCAATTCAAAAGGGTCCTGTCACTTGACCTAGTAACTTTTGCCCTAAATTTTCATAACACCTAATGTTTCACTAGACCTAATGCTTTTTTCTTCGAATCAGTGAACTATTCGGGTTTCCTTTGAATATCATCAAATATAAAGTTATTAGGTTAGTTCTGTTTGGCTTTGCGATAATCCTATAAAGTTTAATATTTAAGAAAAAAAAATACATTAGTTGGGTCGTTTTTCTTTTCTAGGGGAGACCTAGGGGCGTTGAAACAATTTTGATATTATGTGCTGTATACAAAAATCTATTGGCTAGAATCGTACCAGATTAGTACAAATCGATAGCTCATTTCTTCCACTTTCATGTGAGATCAAAAAAAGGCGGTAGTATGAAAGCTTCCCCAAAAAACTAACTTAAGCTTGAAAACCGACAACAGCCTGTCCTCCGTCTTATTACGGCATCTCATTTGAGTATCGATGTTTACGGTTTTATAATGTTCGAATGCACGTCCATATTATTTTATTAATTAATATTATTGACTATTTTACTTAATCTAACCAGCACTTTTTTACACGTTGGTGTTCCGTAGAATGCCGTGATAGAGGCTCTAGTATAAGTTTTATCGATACAATACGTTTTCGAAAAAAATTAACCCACTTTTATAGAATTACAAAATACACACTTATTTGTGTAATTTTTAACTAATTACTAACTATACAGGGTGGAAAAATAAGTCAGGCCCTGTGGAGGGAAACTACCTTCAATCCTTAAGTTGGCTCATTTTACTTAAAGGAGACATTCCTTTATTAAAAAAAAAACAAAACTGCATTCAAAGATTTTCTAAAACTCGCTTGCCTCGCTCGGGACTTGAATTTACTAAAATTAAAAAGACAAACACTTGCTATTTTATTATACTAATTGCTAATCGATAGGATTATTATTCAGGATAAAATTTCTCTAACAAACATTTGTAAGCTAGTTAAAAGGTAGTTTCCCTCCATGGCCCGACTTAATTTTGCATCCTGTATACTCGCTTAAGAATGCATTAAAAAGAAATATAAACAGGGTTGACCATTTTTCTTGTCTGTCTTTTTATTATAACTACGTGTTACCTTGTGGTGGCAATTGGCCTATGTAGGTAGTCATTTGTTAATAAAACTCAACTAACAATTAACAAAAACACAAACAGCAATCCAAAAAAAATTACAGACTGCAACACCTCAATAAACAACTCTGACAAGAAAGTCAAAGAATCATTGTTACAATAAAGTAACATCGGGGCGGTACGCTTGTTCGCAACTAACGTGGTATGAAAATTAAAATCAATTTGTCACTGGCTGACACAAGGGCGACAGCGGGACGTGGACGGGGTGCGGGATGCAAACGTCTACCAATCAGGTGCTCGACACGGTTCCCCCCGCTGTCGCACCTCACCGCCCCCTCCAAAGGAGACCTACTGTAAGCAGTGCTCGTTAAATCGGAATGTATGGAAATATTGACAAGTTTCTATGGACATTGATCGGTTACACGATCGGTTCGGTTCGTATGTTAGTGCAGCCCGCCCTAAGTGAATGGTTTCCGCACAGGTGAGCGTGGTATTCCTGCCGTGCGGGCACCTGGTGTCGTGCGCGCGCTGCGGCGCCGCGCTGCCGTCGTGCCCGCTGTGCCGCTCGCCCGTGCGCGCGCTCGTGCGGGCCTACCTCGCGTGACGTCACACACGCACACACACACACACAGGTATGCTAAAAATACCTTTTTCACACCACTGCTCGGAAATGTGGACAAAGATAGTCAGAATTGATTGAACCGAGGGCGGTATATTAAATCTTGACCGTGACGAGGGAATCAAGTGTGCCCCAGATTGAAATAATTTTTCAAACGGAGTGTTACAGAATGCTTTCACTTTTTATGAGGAAAGTTTCAATTAAACAGAGAATATCACCGAAGAAAATACAACTTTGATCCCTCATTTGATAGCAACAATGGCTTTTTTCTGAATCGCAGGTTTGAAATAGTACATTGTTGCAGAGGCTAGAAAGTAAGCAATAGATGGACGAGTTAGTTCGAAGATCATAATACTAAACAAGCTCGCGCGGCCTCGCGCCCTGGCGCGGCGGGAAGGAGCGGCGCCGTGATTGGTCGAATCGCTGTTCAAACTATCCAACAATAACATTGTTGGACAGTTTGAATTCATAGATGGCCTGTTCGTGCGACGTCCAACTACCTCAGCTTTAGGCTTCAAAGCTGAGGTAGTTGGACGTCGCACGAACAGGCCATCTATGAATTCAAACTGTCCAACAATGTTATTGTTGGATAGTTTGAACAGCGATTCGACCAATCACGGCGCCGCTCCTTCCCGCCGCGCCAGGGCGCGAGGCCGCGCGAGCTTGTTTAGTATTATGATCTTCGAACTAACTCGTCCATCTATTGCTTACTTTCTAGCCTCTGCAACAATGTACTATTTCAAACCTGCGATTCAGAAAAAAGCCATTGTTGCTATCAAATGAGGGATCAAAGTTGTATTTTCTTCGGTGATATTCTCTGTTTAATTGAAACTTTCCTCATAAAAAGTGAAAGCATTCTGTAACACTCCGTTTGAAAAATTATTTCAATCTGGGGCACACTTGATTCCCTCGTCACGGTCAAGATTTAATATACCGCCCTCGCCGTAAATGTATAATTTTGCTCCCTCGAGACACAATTTACTATTAATCAAGTTCATGTGAAATTCGATCTAATGTCTAATGTCGCGCTTGTGATTCTTCTGGAGTCACAAGTGTCCATGGGCTACGGTACCAGCTTAACATCAGGCAGGCCGTAAGCTTGTTTGCCACCGTCGTTGTATAAAAAAAATGTAATTGATAAAAACGTTGACAGGGAAAAGCTTCTCTCACCTTATCTGTACAACAATGTGGCCCTGGCCAGAGTGTTCAGTTGGACAGACCCGGCTAACGCCAACGCCTCGATACACCTGCCACCGATTTGTTAAAATTTCCACAGAAGCGACCCCTTTAACTGCTTTGCTCTGTTCACTTTCCTTTTCAACTTTCTACTATACCCTATATGGTTAGGTAATTAACTAAATGTAAACAAAAAAAACCACGTGACTTGGTCATTCAGCCCAGATTGTAACCGGTTATTTTTTGTATGGGAACTGTAACCGTTTTTTTTTCGTTCTTTGTTAATTATTTCATTTCCTAATTGGGCAATCTAATAATACGCACTCGTTACCTCAAAACACAACTGAGTCCTACATATGAAGTATAAAATAGTTTGAGATATGTGGTTATTTCGAGGTTTTTGCAAAAACCCGGCTACAATCCCTGATTCAGCCAATAAGATAATACTATAGATACAAAAGGTTGCGATGATTGGTTGAATGACCAAGTCACGTGGTTTTGTTTATTACATTTAGTTAATTACCTAACCAGATAGGGTATACGTGCTGCGCATTGTTATAGTATCCACAGAATTAAGTGGCGAGTTGGGCAATAAAAGTAACAATTAAACCTTTTTGTGCGTAATAATAGCATGATTCTAATATTTTATTACCCTGCTCGCCACTTAATTCTGCGGATACTATAGTAAGGCATTAAACATGTATAACATTATCTACTTTACGCTCCCTAAAAAATTCGAAGTCGGGACAAGAGTGTAAACTTTCGGCACCGATGACTAGTGTTAAGGAAAATAAGTGTTCTTGGTACGTTGCACTCAAGATACGATGGTCATTTCCAATCCAAGTATGAACGCATTGGCATTCTCATTTCTGCATAATAATTAATACGTTTTTATAACGAATAATAATGCGGTCAAGGAAAATGAAGGTTTGGCACATGTCACTTCTATTTTAATGATGTTAAGGTCCAAAAGTGTGGTCCAAGTGTTGTTTGTTTCTCGCTTACGTGATTTGAAATCTTAGAGAAATAAATAAATCTAAATTTGAAGTGCTAAACATTCTATTTCCTCGACCATACATTGCGCCACGAGATCGGTAAGAGATTTTGTACGAACGAGAGTCTTAAAAAGCCCGTCATCATAATAGTACAACGTGCCACGAGATCGGTAAGAGATTTTATAAGAACGAGAGTCTATTAGAAGCCCATCGCCGAAGGCAAGTGTGGAGAAAAGGTATTTCATAGTGAAAAAACCTTTTTCACACACCTGGTGAAATCCAATCTTATGTGAATGCCGTAAGGAATTCGATCTCATTGCTATAATTCTTTAAAGCATAATAAAATCAGTAAGGCAGTCTTTCTTGGTTACAGATGAAAGTCATTGCTTGCCTTCAACAGTTCACGAAGCATCACAACTACGATATCAAATGCGTATAAATAACAATTCCATAACTGTTCATGTATTGCCTATTTAATTAAATATATTATGTATGTTTATGTAGGTATGTTGTGTAATACAAAGGGTCCGAAGACTGAATATCAACTAGTATGTGTAAGTTTCTAAATATTGCTGTCACGACCCTATAGAGGACATGTGCGTAAGCTGTAAAATGTTACCAATAATATATCAGGAGCTATAAAACATCGCCAGTGCTCAGCCAGTGTGTTGATGTTGATAATCGGGTGATTTGTGTCTTCAGGCCTAGTATTTCTAGTATTTTAACGTATTTCTATTATTTTTGTTAATATATAATATTTAAGAATTTTAAATCTACATAAATATATTACGTGTATTAGCTTCACTGCTACATAATTATATTAATTATATTATGGTATACAGTAGTTTTAATTAATAGAGAGCAATTTTTTTTAAAGCCAGAAGGCCCCCGAAAAAATTACGAGATTTCAAGATCTGTAATCTGCAGATCTCGAGTTAAAGATCCTTTGTACAGTCGCCGCCAAAGTTATTTATAAACTTTTAAGTACCTACATTTTAGAAAATTACTCTTATTACGCATGCTTAATTCGTAAGCAAAATTTTAAATATACATTATGTAGGTACTCGTAGTCCGTATCTGCAATAATGATTAATCGCAAAGCGGTCATAGAAATAACGGCATTACGATGTGTTGGTATCAAGTACATTTTGTATAATTACTCTGTCCTCGTTTTCAGTCAGCAACAACATAAAAAAGTCTCCATTTACGTCATTGCTGTTTATCCTGCTTAGCAATATGGGAAACTAAGCTGTATAAACTGTAACGAGTTATAAATACATTCATTACCTACTTTTTCCTGAAATATGACTAAAGCTCTGAGAACAATTATTACCTATTGTTTTGTTGACAGAATACTAGTGAGTCTAGTTGCCAAAGATATGGATTTAAAAACATCGGTCTACGAGGGGCGTTCAATAACTTCTGTTTTTAATGGCGATACCGATAACTTATTGAACGCCCCTCGTATGTATCAAATAAAATAGGAAGGTACAACAAGATATTATAAAAATATATACGTATTATAATTACATTGAAATATGTAGGTGATAAAATCTGTATCTTTATCAATGCTAGTTTTAAATTGTAATGTGTACCTAGATGTCTCATAAATTAACCTGAAGCGCAAACATATGTATCGATTTAATCCTCTCAGAGATATATACCGAAAGCTTAATCCGCTGGCAGAAGAGCGGTGGGACTTATTTATGAGTAAGTATGCACCCATATTATTACACTAGACTGTATGAGGCGTGGTAGCCCAACATAATGACAAAAAGAGAAATATTATTTGTTGCAAGTCGAATACAATTGGACTATAATATATTTTAAAATTTACTAAGTAAACAGTTGCTTATAACACAAAATAATCAGTGAATTTGTAAAATTAAAGTATTTACTTACCATTTTTATAAATTGTGTTAATTACTTGCTGATATTGCGTAAAAGTAGTTCACATTTTAATTTGAATACAGTCAGGGTTATGACATTGACAGTAGAGTCCTGGCCCCGTAGCATGGATGGCCTTATCACGTGATAAGTGACAGGATAGAGCTGCCGTCCCTGGCTGACACCGTTCGATAGAATGAGACGACGCGCTTATCCTATCACTTATCGCGTGATAACGCCATCCATGCTACGGGGCCAGTACAGATATTTTATGTCCTTATTTATGTACGTACTAGCGACCCGCCCCTGCTTCGCACGGGTTTATGTCTATAATACATGCATGTATGGTTTGTATTATACATATAAACCTTCCTCTTGAATCACTCTATCTATTAAAAATAACCGCATCAAAATCCGTTGCGTAGTTTTAAAGATCTACGCATACATAGGGACAGACAGACAGACAGACAGACAGCGGGAAGCGACTTTGTTTTATACTATGTATTGATATGTACATGAAAACAAAAAATTGGTTGATGTTGCTTATATAAAGTGAAACATTTAAAATTGGAAGTTTAAGATTAATAGTTTGAATTTATGAGTTATTATGCTTCTATGGAAGCTAAAAAAAAATTAAAGAAAGAAGATTTCCATATCATATCCATACTTTCATACAATATCCATACTACCATACTAATATTATAAATGCGAAACTAACTCTGGCTGTTTGTCCGTTATGCTAACAACGCTGAACCGATTTTTGAGAGCCTGGGAAGGACATAGGATAGTGTTTATCTCGGAAATCAGTTCTTAAAGGGATGAAAAGGAGAGTGGAAGTTTATATATGAGACTGCGATACTGTGCCAATGGGAAATGCACGAGTAAGTACATTTTGTACATGCGCAGTATTAATCCCTTGAGGCGAATAGCAGACAAACCGCGGGCAATAAGCTAAAGATATATGTTTAAGTCAATACTTTATAGACTTATTAAAAGCTTTGTTTTCTTTTGCTGCTCACAAGACAAATGGGTAATTGATAAATTAGTTTATATGTATATTGAGGAAATTACAAGTGTTAGGTAGGTACATATATATGTTATTTATATATCGTACTTAATAGGATTATTTAAATATGTGATAGTTTTGATATTGTATGTGCATCTAGGTTAATACAGATTTAAGGTAGAAAATACGTAGAATTGTTGAAATCGATCTGAAATGAAGTCAGTATTTTAATATTGTTTAATTGTATAGTGTCTCATAATGATCCTATTGTGATGCGTTTCTGGTTTAAAATTGGATCACGTCATGTGTGTAATTTTGTAGTAGATTTAAAAGATTAAAAAATAGGCTATTTTTCATCATCACACTAGCAGTTAATATTTTGTCTACAATGGTACAGTCATCAAAAGTAGCTATGCAAACGAAGACGTCAAAAGTCTTTATTAAAGGGGAATAAGAGCTTTTGACGTCCTCGATTGCGTACGACGTACGAAAATCTCCATGGCACTGGCTTATACCCAGCGTCTTTACAGCGCTCAGCGCAAACATGTCTGTACAACTCGTCGGAAATATGTGCGAACCTGGCTTGAGCATACTATAAAGCTGCAATACGACTGATTTCTCATGATAGAATTGATCTCTGTGAAGGAGACATGGTGGGGGTGAGATTTTGATGGGGTCTTATAGAGGCCAGCAAGGTGACCACCAGAAAAATCTGACAGCTTGGGATTTGGCGAAGCGAGGTTCGCAGATATTTCCGACGAGTTGTAAGTAAGATTTATGTTGTATAGTCCATTTCAAATACGAAGGCCCTATCCACTTGAAACTTAACAATAGGGCTCATAATGTTTGCCTTTGAGTATCTTTTGTTATCACTATCGCCCATTGACCGTCTCAAGTGCATCGGGCCTTCGTATTTTTAAATACACTATACCTATAGGTACATCGGAGCAAACAAGCACGTCACAAACATCGGAACACACCTCTATTTTCAAGGCATTAGGGTGCATGTGCCGATATTATTGAACACCTATAGTGTACCGATGTATGTGATGGCGACTGTATGTAGTTGCGACTTGCGACCTGTTCGAATAGACATTACCGACATGTTTAAACCTAACCCAAACAAAACCAATGCCTATTCGAACAGTCTACACATGCAAGAAATGTTGAGATTATTTGAGTTGGCCGAATACCATCGAAGTAGTCCATTCAGAAAGCAACTCTACCGTCCAAGGCAGAAGATTGCAATTCCAGTGACAGTTTTATAAAAACTCGGCCACATTAAATAACCGCTACCATTAGTTTTTTTTCCCATACAAGTCTGCTAAGCTTAACAAAAAAGAAGCGGGTTTTGTCGGATATACAACCTTTAATTAAGTTTAAGTGGATACTTCTTTGTTGTCTATGGAACCCTAATATATCTGAATTAATTCACTAAAATCTGTATAAATACAGATAAATCGGTAGGTATATATGGCAACATTGACTGATGTAGCTCATTTGACTCGCGATACATTTAAAATGGCGGTCATGTCAGCAATACCACATAAACTAAATAACATTTTGTTATTAACAATTTCTTAAATGGCAAATAATGAAGGATTAAAACATGTAACAAACAATTATTTGAAATCAGATTAGGCTTCTCTACAAAAGGTTATTCCGGAAGTCACGTGATACATTTTGAACTGTACCCCTATACAAGAACGCGAGCAAAGAAGTATCCACTTTAAAAAATCCAAGCAAGCAAGCACTGTGTAGCCCAAGTAGGTGCCGTGTTGGCCCAGGATCAAGAATTTATTATAATTTTACAAGCCTAATAAATAGGCTACCCAGGCCAAACGACCAGTCGGTACTCAAAATCAGCCAGACCTTAGCTTACTTTTAACACCTATAAAATAGCTATAAAATTCTGAATTAGGATTTTCGCTTATTAGAAATACATACCTATATATGTATACATATAACATTGTTCGTAGTTGCATGTACGGTCGGCGTCACAAGGGGCTTAACATATTTGTACAGTCGCCATCACATACATAGGTGCACTATAGGTGTTCAAAAATATCGGCACATGCATTCTAATGCCTTAAAAATAAAGGTGTGTTCCGATGTTTGTGACGTACTTGCTTACCGATGTATGTGATGGCGACTGTACCGTGTCGCATTTAACGTCATGTTAAACTGCCATATGAAGTTGTCAAACGAGTGAAAACGACAAGGTACTTAGGTGTTCAGCAACTTATGGGGCCGACTGACATACGGTAACTTTATAAGTTGTCTTCGTCCTAATATGTAGCCAGCATAATCATAAGTAACCATGTTTGAAGCTGTGAAGTTATTTATAAAGCTTTGTTATATTAGTCGTAGGCGGTTAATGAACTAAATCATTCAGATGATTTGTTTTAATACATCCACAATGTATAATTATATTGGTTTAAAACCTAAGGTTTTTTATAGAACATGTTTCATTTTAGTTAGTACCCTATAATTTACCGATATCTTTTATTTTGTTTATTTATGTATTAGGTTTATCAGTAATTGTTACACTGAGAGTAGGTGTACAGGCCCCGTAGCATGGATGGCGTTATCACGCGACAAGTGACAGGATAAGCGCGTCGTCTCGTTCTATCGAACGGTGTCAGCCAGGGACGGAAGCTCTATCCTGTCACTTGTCGCGTGATAACGCCATCCATGCTACGGAGCCTGGTAAGCTTACAATAGAACTGGGTAAACAAACACTGCATGCATGATAAGAAGTTGAGGGACGAGAATAAAATAAAATAAATGGAAGAATACATAATAATAAGATATCAATATCTAGTAATGATAATCATAATAATTGTTTAAATAGTGATTCCACTGAATTATTTAAGTAAATACTAATAGTCTTCTTCATAACCGTTCATCAAACTTGTTTTAGTTAAAATACGTTAAAATTGACGACCTGTTAGCCTAGTGGGTAGTGACGCTCCCTACAAAGCCGAAGGTCCTAGGTTCGAACCCTGGTAAGGGCAATGCATGAATATTTATTTTAGAGTCTTGACTCTTGGATGTTTTCTATGTATTTATATTTTTATTCATGTATACACAAGCCTTAATGAGCTTACTATGGGGGCTAGTTCGATTTGAATAAGATTTTCCCCTAATATTTATTTATTATTTAAATTTCATTTGTATATTTAATATATCTTTTTATTTAGTCAAATGGATTAGAAATCTGGTAAGTTCCACTATAACAGTGTCTTGTATACGTACTGTGTACTACTCATATTTTGTTGCTGAAAATTTCACCAGGATTATGGTTCCATTAATTGCTTCAAATGACACCATACACCACGGTGTTAGCAGATGCTTCTATTCTAAGAAACATTAAATTAAATATGTTTTGTTCTTAACCGCTTTGTCGCAAACTAAACATTGTATCATAATATCTTCTCATTTTACGAGACATGCCACACACGTAGCTAGAAGTGCTTAGGCTTGCTTAGACACTAGCAAAGTATAATAAGCGGCTAACGTCAATTCCAATTTTATTTTATGTGGCGTTAAGCCTTTTTTTTTGACCGAGTGGATTTACACTTACGCATCCCCCCAGCCTGGGAAGCTATAATGAAGGGTATGTGGGCCTCACACCCTCCAGCCATCTCTGTTTAAAGAGAAGGGGGAGGGAGTCTACCCTCTACAACCACTCCGGCGTTTCCGTCTCTGCCGTTAATGGGAACGCCATGGGATCGCGAACTTGTCACCACGACGCCCCCAGATGGCGTTAAGACCTGGCGTATGCCATAGATGAAAATCAAGAGGATCGCCAATGTGTATACAATGTTGCATTCATTTAGAATAATAAGACCGCTGTAGCCAGTTTTACTACAGAGAGGTCTCTGAACCATTCTCCATAGGAACGTTTTCAATTGAATTCGTAGATGCGCTATTGTACAGAGACCTCTATAGTGAATCTAGCTTCAGCAGGCTTATTATTTTAATTAAAGGAACGCATAATCGAAATCATCAATATCATCATCATATCAGCCGAAATACGTCCACTGCTGGACATAGGCCTCCGACTCCACTCGAAATCGACATGACACTGGCAGTGGCTAATCAACCGTAAAAGCCATTAAGAAAAAGAAAAGGAACGTGACACTGTATACACATTGAATTCATTGCTTATACATACTAAGCCATCAAGTGAAACTGTTGACTTTGGCCTTTATAATTTATTAGTCTCTGATAGTAAGTATTCGCTTGCAGCCACAAAAGGGATTGGAGGTGCAGATGGAGGAAAACATAGCTTAATGCTTAGTGCGCTTAGTGCTTAGTTGCATCTGCCAATGTTTCCATGAGCCAAGCAAAATGTCCCTCTTTGTCGGTGTCAATAAGGATGATTCCTTATTGCGTCGTTACAGAAATAGTGCCTTATTAACACCGTCAACGCGGGAAATTTTGCTTGAGAATGACACAGATAACTTTTAAATTTGTTCAACAGGAACATATATGAATGGCCAAAATCTGCCGGTCTCGTTTTAATCGGAAGTGTATATCTTGTAAGTAAATATTTCGATTCCAATGCCACAAGGCCGCACATATTGCGTGGCGTTCATAATTTGATCGGAAAACTTCCTTATCGAGATCGTTTATATATTTGAACGGCCTGTAACAGTTGTTTAATAGATCACAAGATCGTATGTTTTCTGATCGAAAGATGAAACTTAGTCATTACAGTAGAATATATTGAAACGGAAAGACAGCACAGAACGAGCTGAATGCTTTTTTGAATGTCACGGGGGTAGCAAACAAGAATACGGCCTGCCTTTATTGATTTATCTTGTCACACAATAAAAGGGCTGAGCTTCTCTCCCTAACCTTACGTGACAATTCGCTGATTCGCGGTAACCTCTACATGCCGAAGCGCTCACATGCGCGCCACTTTTCTCGCTGATTATATTGAAGTGAGATCAAAGGGAGTTTTTTAGTAGAAAGGTGAAGTGCGTCAAGAACTTTCGCTATGCAGTCGGCGCCGCCGTCTGGCCTGATTTAGATGTTCGGAAATAGCGCAGACGGCGAACCACGGGCTTAACAGACATAACGAGCCAGCAGTATGGATATTCTGGAATTACACATTAACATGACGTTAAGCTGTGCCGCAATGTTAGCGGCACTTATATGTGCTCGTAGTCTAGCCAGTGGGCAGTTACAGCTGAACTTAGAGCGGTTACAGTGTCGGATAAAATAATTCCAAGATTTTGGTTTGCGGGGGGTTTGGCTCAGCTGAGGCTCCGTTTTAGCAAGGACTCAGCTGCTTTTAGGGTGGCCTTATCTTGAGTTAAACGTCAAAAGTGTATATGGAATAAAATGTATTCTAGTTTGGTCGAATTGACATTAAGTCGTTTACACAAAAATAATTCACCCTATGAAATTTTGTCATAAGTACATCACATTGGGAGAAGAGAAATTCGGATCATTTTCGATTTTCTTCGGCATAATGCCAAAGGGAGTTTAGCATTTAAGGTGAAGCAGCTTCAGAAAAGTACCAAAATGGGCTTGGAAATTCCTACTTCATTACGCGAAAACTACATAAAATGTAACGGTTTCTTATTTAAATGCTATTTGAAGATATTTGCTACAATTATATAATGCCCAACACACGATTTGATTAATTTGCCTCGATGGATTAGGCTCGCAAAGTTAGCTCTGATTGCGCGTTTTTCGGTAGGTCGAGTTGACTAAAAACCAGAACCATTTTTTTGCTAGTCAATGTTCAGTATTTATTTTTGTATCCTTTTATTCCTTATTAAATATTTGACAACGTAGTAGGGTCATTTTATTTTTAATTAACGTAAATTAGTAACATTAAGCACATAAATATAAAATCTCGCTCAAAACGGATGCGCGTAAGTCATTCGTTTGAATTTTAGTAGGCAGATGGCCAAGCGGCCTCGGGCTGGACGGACGTCTGTCGCGATTTTTTGCATTTTGACAACTGTAAAATTCGCTAGTTTAATACCAGCTGTTAGAAAATAATACGTTTTCAGGGAGAATTAATAGGGTGTCATGTGGGTGGATAAACGTTTAAAATAGATATTCGGTCATTTTTACAATTTGTTCTAATTTAAAACACAAAAGTTCGTTCACAAACCCTACCATTACAACCCGATTTTTCATATTTCTCATCTTAAGATTCCGTTATTAATGAAAGAAGTTCGAATACGTTTCTTAAGAATGTGGAATATTTTTTTATCACACAGGTCACATTGTCTAGTACGGTGTATGTCGTAACATCTCGCTGCCCCAATATTATAGGGTTCTATGTTACATTGTCGGGGTACTTCAATTTAGACTTAGTGTCACTCTGACAGACTTCAAATTTCAAGTTGATAAAAGTGCAACATAGAACCCTATAATATTGGGGCAGCGATCTGTCATATAGAAAGATTTGACATTTGGCATTTACGCTGTCTTAGGACTTAGATATATCGTTTTCAATAAAATAATAATATATTAAATACAATGAAAATCGTATAGTGTACAAACTATAACGATTATGATAGTATATTGTGATCCGCTGTAATAATGACGCCATCCAGTTAAATCCCCTGCAGTTCCAACCAATTGAATGTGGAAAGAGATTGTCAGAATATTTATACCTACTCGGAATATGCAAGCATGATGTAATTTGTGTTTATTGTGGTCAAATCAAGACGGATTATTGTCACCCAATTGGATACAGTTCTTCAAGATACCTCCTAACTACACTTCAACTCCAAGTTTTTAACACATTCACTGCCCAGAATCTCTACGCACTACGCTCCTCCTACGCCGTAGGCACCGACGGCGTAGGCGCCCGCTAAGCGGTTTCATGGCAGACCTGAGTGAGAGTTTGAAAGTCAAGTGAGGAAGAAGAAGTAGTAAATAATTGTAATAATTAATATGCCTAAACAGTAAAGTATTCCATTGCATAATATATAGATTTGCATCATTTTGTTGCCTAACATATTTTTTTACCTACAAATAATGAAGTAGGATGATTTCATTGTATGATGTAATTTACATTGAATGATATACTTTTTATTCTTGTGGTATAAAACATTCCTACTAATGAAGAATTTGTTTCATTTTCTTTACCTACTCTGAGGCTAAGGAATTCACTAGAACAGACATATTTAGATTAAGTATGCTGTAGTAAACAACGTATGCTCGCTTTAAAGCTTTATGGGAAGGATATAATGATGTGACGGATCTTGCCAATGAGAATACAATTAGGTAGCTAAAATCGACTTCCGAGCTATGTTTACAATTTGGCACCTTATTCCTTTGTGATAAGGCGAAAAAGAAAAATGTTCTATATATCATCATCATTATCATATCAGCCGAAAGACGTCCACTGCTGGACATATGCCTCCCCCAAAGAGTGCCAAAATGACCGGTCCTGCGCCACCCATTCTATATATAGTAGTATAGAATATATAATTTTTTCGCCTTACCAGCTAAGTCTCATATCTGGGAAATTCTTTTTCTCTATTTTCACCCAAGCAGAGCTCAGGTTTATATGTATGTATGTGATACATACATATATAGTATAAAATGGCATATCATTTGTAATCCTATGCGTACAAAAGAAATATCAGTAAATAAAATACATTACTTACAAGCAGGAATCGAAATCGAGGGGTCATCCAGGAAGTACGGCAGTCAGTACAATTATCAAAGAATTATTATTAGTACCATTTTTTATACCATGTATTTTGCAAACAAACACACGGTTTGCGAGATATCTAAGCCTATGGACGCTTGCTACTAAAGAGGATTCACACATTGGAGGATGCTTAGGGTTCATTTGAATTAACTCACAGATATTCACTAGTTTACGATATAATATTGCTTACCTATATTATTCTTTGTAGATATAGGTCAGTAGAAATCGACACAAAATAGGCTTAAATCGCAAGGGCATGGTTTTTCGGTATATGGAACCGATATATAGTTAGGATAGTGTGAACACGAAATTTTGGTTTAAAAGTCATAAACTATGCTACTTTGACCATCAAGATGTAGTACACTTTAAAAGATAAATAAATTTAAAACAATTTTAGTTAAGCCACAGGTCTATAAACTCAAGCGATGGCCCTTCAAATATAGTCTATTTATGCATTAGGTACCTAAATTTAAAATTTGAATATTCAACATAAATGTTACACAAGAAATAATATCAAATGTGCAATATGACGGCGCCAATACCTACACATTACTATTAATTTTACTCATTTACTTTATTTATTTTTAATATACAACCACACATTTTTGAACGCATCCTATTACACGCCATACCTGGCAACTTTCCTTCACCCTCACCCCAAACCACAGTGCACTAAAAATACCCGTCTCGCACGCGCTAACGCTCAATCAAAAACTATTGAAAAAACTCAAAAATCCTACAAGTGTGCATACAAAAACCACAAGTGATTACCGAAGTACAAGTGTTTACTGTGAAATAACAAAATTATTTCTTGTATGCTGAAACACGAACGCAATACTGGATTGCCGGCTGGCGCCGATTAAAAGGTTTGTCTTGCCGCACCACAATGTGCCCCGCCCTCTGCCTTTTAAAAGCAATACGGAGGGCTATAAATCATGTAAAAACAATAATTTCTTTTTAATTTACAGACTTCTTTTGGTTTGGTTCAGCTAGAAGCTTTTCTTCAGGTTCTTCCACGCTTTCTTCCTCAGGTTCTTTCAGTTTTTTGAGTTCGTGTTGTGCCTGGGCTTTCTCAAGATCGTTCTCGTCATCGCCTATCGAAATCAAAGCGATGACTTCGAATAATTTTCCTGAGCAAATTAAGCATAGAACTGAGCATTTGAGCTTAGCTCTCTGGTAGTTGGTGGCAAATGTGCATACAAAGCCCTTTGAATACCTATACATTTGTCAGTATAGTAACACCAAATGTTTCATTATTTGATAATCAATTTTTACCTATTTTAGTGTTTTCGAGATTGTGATTGAATTATTAGTCTCACAGACCTCTCTGTGTTTTAATGAAAGCAAATTAAATTGAGTTTAACTTTATTACTAATATTTTTTCTCATAGCGCGAGGGATTTATGATTATGTTTTGGTCCAGACAGGGCAATTTAAAATCGACGAAGTTCGGAAAAAATATATCATTTTCGAAGGGCAATAGCTTCGTCCCCTAAGAGCTTACAGATTTGCAGTTTAATTCAAATAAAATTGTTGGAATAGGGAACTTGCATTTTTTTATTTTATTGCGAAAATCAAATGTATAATTTAGCATTAAAACAACTGTAGCACTAAAACTTTCTTATGTTTTATTTTTCTGATTTTATATGCATTTGAAATCTGCACGCGCCGGCACCCCCCGAAAACGCTCTATATTAAACTAGCTTATGCTATGACGTCACAACATATATTCTCGGCGCGTTTACTATGGAGTAAGTCATTAATTTGCAATTATCTCCACATCATTTGCGTTTAAGTCTATACTTGTCATACAAAATATCATTTTATGTGCCAATTCAATATTCTGTGTAACTGTTATGTTATTTTATCGAAACAATAATATTTTTTTTTCGTCATTTTAACGTGAGATAAAACTAATACAATCGTTTTTTTTTCTTCTGTATGATATTTCTACGTATATCCGCATCAATTGAGTGCAATTTATTTGAAATTGAAGTCCCATGCAAGTTCCCCATTTTAATCAACTTTAAAATTCAGACGTAAATGTAAAAAAAGTCCTAAAATTTCGCAGTTTTACTCGTGTCGCGCAACTGGCACAAGCTTTTCGAAGTCGCAAACTTGTGTCTACACTACCCTAACTGATCCATAAAACAAAACCAAATAAGTTACTGACAAAATTAACCTACATACAAACAGGTGAAGTTAATATAAAGCTTGCAAAAACCAGAACTACATCGTGCTTTGCGATTTTAATGTCGAATTCTATAGTCCTAACAACGCATCGCTTTGAACCAGGTTCATTGGATGTGGTACTGGAGAGCACCGAAGAGTTTTTATGATCTTCATGAATATACAAATAACTTCCACATATCACTAACAAATTACTATAATTATGTTATTAGTGTCTACCCTTTGATGTAGGTATCACCATCACCTGCGACTACATTACTCACTTTCGGTTTGCTGACGACACTACTTACCGTACATCACAATCATAGAGGCACCAGGGGGTGTCAGTGACAGTGATTAAAGAGTACTAAATACGTATTAATATATGTAGGTACGAGTTTATTAGGTCTATTTAGTATAATTATATTCTGGCCTGATATTAGTTTACGGGTATACCTAATACATTGGTGTTACACTTTCATAATAACACTTACAACAGCAGCAGAAACCGAATGTATAATTATGTTTTAGGACGGTATTTTATACTTAGTATTATTTGTAGTACCTACTTTTTTGCATTCTCACACTATAAAACTAAGGAGCAAAATAAGGATTACCTCATATAGATACCTACCCAGTAACGTACAAATAGGTACGTACCAACAAGGCTCGATCATTCTGACTGACGTGATCGCTTAATGGCCCCTCTATTGTGATGAGTTGAGACTTGAGAATGAAACTGAATTTTCAAATTTAATTATCCATCCAGGCTCAAGCCCCCCAAAAAGCCAGCTCGATCTGAGTCCTTACCATAATGCTACCCCTTTTGTCAAGCAATGTTAATACATTTTCGCTTGCTTATTTTCATGAAATTTTGCACCTTAGCGAAGACCGAATAGAGTTGCTATGACATTGCCAATCTAAAGACTAATCTATTGACTTATCAATAGTACATATTTCATATACCAAAATGTACCTAAGAAACATACGCAGAATCATCGCAGAATAAGAAAATGTCAACAAGTCTGACATTATTCAATAAGATGTTTTGACAATTACACTTTCTGTATGGAGGTTGGTGACTGATTTAAATGTATAATATCACGAAAGCAAAAAAATACCGAGGTCAGTGACCTGTCACAGTAAAGTGAGATAGTGTGCGTGAAATGTAGCGGTGTGTGTTTCTGGGGAGAATTACGATAATGTTGCGCCGCCTAGTAGGTTTTTAGTGTCGCGTATGTAGCTTCACCCGAGATGCCTCACCTTAAAAAGTTTGATAAACGTGTAGACTGATGTTCTCTACTGGAAACATGTCGTACACTATGCTGTGATGCTTTTAGTTTAATATTAATATAGGAAAGTTGTGCGTCGCCGACGAAATCCTGAACGACTGGGCGGGGATGAATCACGTCCAAATTGGCGTTGAAACTCTGAATGGGCCCGAGGCATATTTGCCCTGACGTTGATGTTTTATATGATTCGATGTACAGTCGCCATCACATACATAGGTACACTTTAGGTGTTCAAAAATATCGGCACATGCACCCTAAGGCCTTGAAAATAGAGGTGTGTTCCGATGTTTGTGACGGACGTGCTTGTTTGCTCCGATGTATGTGATGGCGACTGTACATAGATAGGTATGTTAACGTTTCCCGGTCGACAAAGTGTAGCATTTTTTATTTAAAACTTATTAGGTATGTAATGTTTGATAGAGGGAAGTAATAGGGAACATTACTGCAATGTTCTGCCGCCAGAGGCAGCACTACCTCTAATAGTAAACCAGTATAGAAATATAGGGATTCAGACACACATGCACAATTGATTGTCAAATGAGTGACAAGGATGCTTGCATAGACAATACCGCAAGTGCTAACGAGATACAATGTCAACGCTGCTAGTGTCGCCACCTACGAATAGTTTTGCGTAATGTTCCCTATTGTTTCCACTTTTACAATCGCCATAAATTTATCATAACTCAATCTCTAGGCAACCGTGGTTGACCCATCTATGGGGGTTCATGACCCGCGGTCATGGATGTCGCTGTTATAAAATGTATTTTTACGATGTGGTAACTGATTGCCATGCCAGATAACATCAATATATTATATTATCGGCTCGACATTCCGCACATGTCTGTAGGGAGTGTTATTTGTATTACCCACCTACTTCGGAGTATTGCTGCTATTCAAATAGCGTTAGAAAAAAAAACAAGATTATTTTATCAGTCAAACGCGTTTGTTTGTAGGAATGGTTTATCGATTCCGGTTGCCCATATACCTACTGAAATAACATTGACACAAAATGTTATTATTAGTCCAGTGAGCGACAAATTAAGAGGGATTGAAGTGTATCCCGTACTTTATGTATGACATTTTTTAAACGGTGGTTTCCTAAATTCGATTTCGAAATTGTTAAGACACTGGGGCTAGACAGAGACGTGCGGACATCCCTATTATGTGCACCAGTGCAAAACAAACGAAAGTGTTTCTTTATAATTAATTATTTTTTTAAATTTTAGATGAAAGAGGTTGAGGCTACCGCTTGTAACGGGCTCCCTGAGTCCCTAGAACACTATGTTTTCTGCCGTGTCAATCCTATATCGTGTATCTTTATGCTTTTTGTATGACTTTGTGCTGGAGTTACACAAGATAGGATTGACACGGCAGTTTTATGTCACGTTTCCGATAAAACCTAGTGTGCTAGGGCCTCAAATTTGATGTATCTTAACATAGCCGGTCGGATTGCCTCATCAATCACACAAGGGATCAAAAAACAATTACAAAATATCCTGCATTACAGTGATTAATTAGACACTGCAACGTGTGATTTCACAAAAAAATACACCAAAAGGTGCTCTCCATTACCAGATAATTGTAGTAGTCCTGCAGCCATTGATTCTTCCTACTTTAGCTCACCCAAGAGGCAAGACGAAAGTGGTGGCACTATTTTAATCAATACCAAATATTTTCTGGGAGACAGCACACATACTCTTTCCCTAAACGAACTCTTGCATCCCTGCCCGTGATAGTCAGAGGTGGAGTTACACATACGTTTCTGGCATTACAATGGTTTTCCTTCATAACCTCGGCCAATTGGGACAAACACCTTTAAACATGGCCGGCTCAGTCAACCAATCGTGAAGCAGAGGAAAATCGGTACGAATTTCCTTGTTTCATGTTTTAGGTACTTAATTGCCAATTTGCATGAATTTAATTATGATTGCGACAAGATCACCTAATGATGAATTGTATAAGTGACCCTCAATCGTTCTCGTCTAACGAGTTCCTGTCAATAAGAAACCGACTGCGCATATTTTAGCAGGGATTTCCCATTTGATAATAATCCAGTCTGAAGAAGAATGTGTTGCACGCAAGCAATAATCCAAACTCTCAGACTAAAGACTTGCCACAATATTAATAATACCACTACCGAGCGAGATGTATACAAATCTGAATGTGACAGAGAGATATATCATTTGTTGTCTCTGTCATGGTTCCACCTTTTTATTTGGCCCGAATTACCTACCTATTTGATATGACTTTCGGGCAAACAAACAATTACCCGCCCAACCCATTGTCTGTAATCTGTCAGCCATTTTTAACTGACTTCAAAAAAGGAGGAGGATCTATGTTCCACTGTATGTTCGTTCACCGATGTCTCTGTCAATTGTGGGCCGATTTTCAAAATTCTTTTTTTATTCGAAAGAGTAGGTATACTCCTGAGGTGGTCACATTGTCACCAAGTCAGGATTTGATCTTGGGATCCCAGGGAAATTGAGGGCAACCCTCTAATTTTATAGGCACGTAATAGTGATTTCTGTATTTTCTATTATAAGTAACTCGTGTATTTACTCTCGGAAATAGCAATTTTGGTGAAGTGGAACTGGTGATGAAGACCACAGATGACTTATAGAAATCCTCAAGAATGTAAAGTACGTCAAAGATTCTGATATGATTCCGTTGAAGTAGCAACTAATAAAATGTCAATTCTGAGATCCTTGAGGAATCTACGGAACTCCTCAAACATTATCAGCCCACATAGGTACTTAAAGCGACTTGGATTTATTCTGTAACTAGCTGTTGCCCGCGACTTCGTCCGCGTAGAACTTTTTATCGTCTTAGAAAATGATTTATCTCAATACAAAATTTGAACCCTCTTTTAGGGGATAATTAAAAAAAAAGTTGATGTTCATTTTCTAGTTTGTGAACAAACAGTCTAAAACCAAAGTTAAAAATCTCATACTTTAAAAATGCCTTGAAATACTCAAACTTTGAACCAATTTTAACACTCTTAGGGGATGAATTTGGAAAAACTCTGAAATCAGTTTTGTAGTCTTTTAACGTACAGAATAAGACCGAAGTTAAAAATCTCTTACTCACACTTTAAAATTTTATTGCTCGCCATTTAAAATTTGAACCCCCTTTTAAACCCCCTTAGAGGTTGAATTTTTCTAATCGCTGAAAGAACTTTTTTCGTAAACTTTTAAGTCTCTAGCTCAAAAAAAGTGTTGCCCATACAAAGCTTTCTTAACCCCCTTAGGGGTGGAATTTTCTAAAACTCTGAAAGTACTTTTTTAGTATTCTAATAAGTAATCTTTTTGCAAAGTTTTAAGTCTAACTCAAAAAAAAGTGTTGCCCATGCAAAGCTTGCTCTCCTTTTTAACCCTATTAGGGGTGGAATTTTCTAAAACGATTTGTGTTCTTTTTTTGTATTTTAATAAGTAATCTTTCTACAAAGTTTCAAGTCTCTAACTCAAAAACATAAACTTTCCCTGATAAAAACTTTGCACCCCTTTTTATCCCCCTTAGGGATATATTTTTTCAAAACGCTGAAAGTCTTTTTTTTTTGTATTTGTATAAGTAATCTTTCTACAAAGTTTTAAGTGTCTAGCTCAGAAAAAGTGTTCCCCATACAAACCTTGCACCCTTTTTTAACCCCCTTAGGGAATGATTTTTGTAAAACGCCGAATGTAGTATTTTTCATGTTCTAATAAGTAATTTTTCGACAAAATTTTAAGTCTCTATTAAAAAAAAATATGTTTTTCCCATACAAACTTTGCACCCTATTTTACCCCCTTAGGGGTGAAATTTTCCAAAACGCTGAAAGTACTTTCTTTGTATTTAAATAATCTTTCTACAAAGTTTTAGGACTCTAGCTAAAAAAAATAGTTTCCCACATACAAACTTTGCACCCATATTTTTAGGGGTAGAATTTTCTAAAACGCTGAAAGTACTTAATTTGTATTCTGATGACTAATCTTTCTACAAAGTTTTAAGTCTCTATTTAAAAAAAATATTGTTTCCCCCATACAAAATTTGCACCCCTATTTTACCCCCTTAGGGGTAGATTTTTTTAAAACACTGAATCTAGGTACTTTATTTGTATTCTAATGAATAATTTCTCTACAAAGTTTTAAGTCTCTATTTAAAAAAAAGTAGTTTTTCCCATACAAACTTTGCACTCTATTTTACCCCTTTAGGGGTAGAATTTTCTAAAACCCTGAAAGTTCTTTATTTGTATTCTAATGACTGATCTTTCTACAAAGTTTTAAGTCTCTATTTAAAAATAAAATGTTTCCCCCATACAAACCTTGCACCCCTATTTTACCCCCGTAGGGGTGGAATTTTCCAAAACGCTCTTCTTCTTCTCGTGTCGATGGCTTCAGATTGTGCGGGACCAGAATGTGGCGACGCTTATCGCCCTGTCTGTCGCGTCTCGAAGGTCTTGCTTAGAGCAGGCGTGCGGGCACGCTGGGCAAGACAGCATGTGCTCCATCGTTTGTGGGACCTCACCACACGGACATTGGGCGTCTGAGCTACTTAGGGCGCCCCACTTCAGCATGTTCTCCTTGCTGCGACCGACCTGGGAACGCAATCTGTTTAAGGATTTCCAGATCGGCCATGGGTGCTTATGCCCGGCAGGAAGCTTCTCAGCGGGGAGAACATAATCTTCAGGGGGGGCTCGAGTATTTTGCCAGTGTTTAAGCCGTTTCTGGGACTGCGGACTCTTGATAGCGGCGGTGTACCGCATAAAGCTCCTGCGGCTCTTTAGGCGGGACGGTGGTAGTTTATGGCCGTGAAGAGGGTGCCTTGGGTCTTGTTCCTGCTTCAGCTTTTCGACGCTGCACGACACCTCTCTGCGGGCCTCTGGCGGCGCAATTCCCGTTAGAGGGTATAGCTTATTGAGCGGAGTGGGTTTGAGGCATCCGGTTATTATTCGGCAAGTGTCGTTGAGTGCCGAGGTAACGTGGCCCGCGTGGGCGGAGCGGTGCCAAACCGGGCACGCGTATTCGCCCGCTGAATAGCAGAGCGCCAGGCCAGTAGTGCGGAGTGTGTGGGCGGAAGCACCCCACTGGGTTGATGTGAGTTTTCTCAGCAGGCTATTACGCGAACCAACCTTTTGACGTGTTTTTACACAATGGTTCTTAAAAGACAGCGTTCTATCAAGGGTTATCCCAAGGTATCTAGGGTATGGACAGTGATCAATAGCAACGTCATTCCAGATAACATTGAGCTGCCTATTCGCATCCCGGTTTCGTAGGTGGAAAGCGCACGACTGTGTTTTCAAGGGATTAGGTTTCAGGCAGTTCATCTCATAGTATCTCGCGAGGCCCTCCAAGGCATTTGATAGTGATCGTTCTGTGTCCTCGAAGTTATTACTTTGGGCCGTTAGTGCTAGGTCATCTGCGTACGCGAATTGGTGAGTTTTGTGCATGGCTGGCTGATCGTTGGTGTATATGTTAAACAACATCGGGGCAAGCACACTACCCTGTGGGAGACCATTTTTCTGTGGGCGCCAGCGGCTTTTTTCCGTTTGTAGGTGGACCTGGAATCTGCGGTTGTGGAGGAGCTCGCGGAGGATGTTCATAAACCTAGCGTCTCCTGTCATTCCGCCAACCTTAGAGAGCAACCGCTGTATATTTACTGTGTCGTATGCAGCTGTTAAATCCACGAAGACTACGCCTGTGATCATGCCGAGCTCGAAACCGTCCTCTATATGTTGTGTTAGCTTTAGCGTTTGACTCGTGCAGGACTTTCCCGGACGGAAACCCGCTTGTTCTGGAATTAGCTGTGGTTCAACGATCGGGACGAGCCGGTTCAGGAGCAGTCGCTCCATTAGCTTATAAGTGTGGCACAGAAGGGATATGGGGCGGTAACTCTTCGCATCCGAGGGGTCCTTTCCAGGTTTGAGAAGTGCGATTACTTTGGACTTACGCCATGCTTTTGGTATTTTGAGCGACGACAGACATGTGTTATATAATTCCAGGAGCCAGTTCCTGGCTTTCGGCCCAAGATGCTTAATTTGTTCCACGGTCAGATCGTCGATGCCGGCAGCTTTGCCATTTTTTAGGGATTTTATGGCAATCTCAAGTTCGTGGTGAGTAAAGGGCTGACTGAGATCAGTGCAGTCTTGTTGATTAGCGGGTGCTGGTGTCGGTTTCGACATGCGGCCAGTAGATTTACCATTGAGCAGAAGCTGCGTTGCTACCTGGTTAGCTGAGACCTGACCTGGGTTCGTCGGTGGAGGTGGATCGCCTGTGAGTTTTCGCAAGTTTGACCACGCTTTCTTACTGTTATGGGTCATATCGGTGTTTGTCACAGCTTCGCACCATTTTTCCCTTCGGTTGGTCGCTATTTCCCGCATCAGTTCTTCCCCGGCCGAAATAGTCTCCTCTGAGAAGGGGTCATTGCAGAACAGTGATTCGTAGGTCTTAAGGAGATCTGCTGAGGTAGGGTTGAGTCCTGGAATGTGGTGTGTGCGGCATCTTCTTGGTATGCATCGGCACGAGGCGGATCGAACGATCTTTATGAATTTGTCGTATTCCGACGCTGATGGTAACAGTCCGTCCAGGTCCTTATCAATGCGGTTTGAGAAATCGTTCCAGTCAGCCTTTTGGAAATTAAATCGACGACGGAAAGGGACGTTGACGGGCTGCACGACCGCTTGGATCCGGCACATTAGAGGTCTGTGTTGAGTTCTCGGTATTGGTTTGCAAACTGTTTTGACACACTGTGAGCTTATCCCTTCGCTGGTAAATATTAAATCGGGATTGTAGCCACGTTTCCAACGTCCGCTGTTGAAAGAGGACGGTAATTTGGGGTTATGAAGGAGTGACAGTCCGTTTGCTTCTGCCAACGCTGAAAGCGCTGCAAGTGTTTCATTTGTATTCTAATAACTAATTTTTCTACAAAGTTTAAGTCTATAGCTCAAAAAAAAAAGGTTCTCCCATACAAACTTTGCACCCCCATTTTACCCCCTTAGGGGTAGAATTTTCAAAAATCCCTTTTTATCCCTAGCCCACGTTATTAAAGCAACATACTGTGCAAAAATCAACTCTCTAAGATTAGTAGTTTCGGCTGTGCGTTGATGAGTGAGTGAGTGAGTGATTGAGTGAATAAGTCAGTCAGGACATAGGCATTTATTATGTATAAATAGATAGAAGATAATGAAACTCCCATTCAAATATCTCAAAAAATTATAAAGCTACATCCGTTTTAATGTCGCTTGTTAGAGTGAGAAAACGATGAGGGACTGTGACGTCAATATACTCGAGCGTCATAGTAAAAAACAATCGTTTCATATGAAGGTGCGTTTTGCGGAAAAGGGACAGAACATACCCCCTCTTAAAACTTTGGGCTCTTATAACTTAATCATTACCTATATAACCTCTTGCTTTGTTTTTTTCTCTATTTGACTATATTTATTTTAAATTCTTTTTCGAGAAAATACATTATGATTATTTACCATATGTTCGATTCCTGAGCTATAACCACGAACTTCGGAATTCGAAAATATTCGGGTATCTCTATCTCTATCGCACTAACCATACTCGAGTGACAGGGATGCAAATATATGAACATTGAGTATCGGTTTTCGTGGTAGCGCCGCAGGTACTTTGGCTGAATGCGCCGAGCGCGTGCCACTGTCATTCAAAAAAAACAAATTCGTGTTAATTATATTGTTCAAATTTGTTGATTTCATTTATTGAAATTACGACATAAAACGACATTTGCGCATATAAGTTCTCATATCAGAATCGAATATTTTTTTATGGTTTATATTTTAGCATTTGTCTCGTAAAGGTCTATCGTAGACGGGATTTAAATTATTAATAAGTGAAAGGCAAAGCAATTCCGCCATTTTGACGGTTCTTATAGCTGACAGTTGGAGCAGCGTTTAATTTCAATAAAAATAAATGAAAAATTAAATGAAGTCGTATATTTCGGAAAATTAATTAACTGTCGCAGTCGGATAAAAACTATCCTAAGTTGCAGCTAGAATAATAATGTACCTATATAAAATGTTTCATATTTTTCCGTTCATGGGATGCTGAGAACATTCGAACCGCGCAAAGCTTAGTTTCAAACTGGCTGATTCTTTTTTTAATTTAGAGATTTATTATAAGTGGAGATAATCAATGCATTTGCTCTAATTAACGTTATTCATGTTAACCTTAATTAATAATTTCGATTGAAATTTTCTTCACTAATTCTGTTAACACCACTACGCCGAAACAAAAATGCTGCCAAATTACCGATTAATAGTTATCACGCAAATATTTACCCTTACCGGGATTTGAACCTCCTGGCTGACCAGAATGACCACTCATAATTACTCCTTTATTTATATTCTTAAAGGATCCTATGAGTCGCGTTGCTACACCCAACTGTCTGGAACATTTATTTATTTAGTAGGTAAGTAGCGGTCACTCGTCGCCATTGAAAATCATTTCATACGTAGTATAACACTTCGCAAAGGGAATACTCAAGTGCCCGATTAAGTGCTAAGAAACTGACAGCACGTCTTGGAACTTGCCTCAGCTGTTTTGTATGTACAAGGATATGACTCAATCTTCTTGGAACTCCATTGATGACATACCGAATGCGAAAATTTTCCTTGTATCTATATTGCAATACTTGCCTGCTAGAAACTGATCGCATCAACACTACTATCGCGATGTGTGATTAAAATTCAGCATTCATTCCTAGATTTTTATTTCGTTATGCAAGATTCTCGCTAGATGTCGCTGGCCTTACCGAACTCAATCGATCTATTCAAATGTACGTGTGGTACAATGCAATAGCGACTTAAGTGCACTTATGTAAGATTCAGATGATTTGTGTATTTAAAGGAGTTAAACCATTTCTTCACCACCGTACGAAAAAATTGTAGTACCTACGATATAAAAAAGATATTTTTTTATAAACCAAACTAGTTAAACTGTCCATTCGAATGTAGCTCTTGTCCGATTGACTTAAGGTCTCCATGATTAATCATCCGACATTTAACGAGATAAAATGGTCGGTTCGAGCGGTGAGTCAGCGCGAAGGTGGAATTTAATTAACGACTGCATAGACGCACGGCCTTGCAAGGCTGTGCTGCGTTGGCGCATAGCACGCGACGCGTATGCCGGTCGAAGTCACTTAAATGCTGTCGTTAGCTTAAATATACCACTTGACTGGCAGGTCAACTCGACTAATTTTTATTCGACATTCGAGTAGGTACATCACATTCTCATTCAGCTTTTTTTTTCGAGTACAGTCGGGGTTGAACGAATACGTACATAAAATATCTGTACTGGACTCTAATTTTAATGTCAGAAAGGCGTGTACCTACAGATATTTATGTACGGTCAACCAATTTGATTCCTAGGCCATCATAGAACCTTGCCGTTGTAAACGCTATGTCAATACGGGTTACTAGGATTATTGCGTCGCTAGGTAACCATTAAAATGACAGGGTCTATAAATTGACATGTAAAACTACGTTTTATAAAGGAATAAATGAAATGAAATGAAATGTTCTACGGTGGCCTAGGAATCAAATTGGTTGACTGTACGTATTCGTGCACCCCCGACTGTACGTGCACTGTATACAGGTTGACTGGTAATTCGACCTATTCCTTGAAAGGGGTTATACTAGAGCTAATTTGAAACAATTTATGTCCAGTCAACCAGGGGTCGAAACACGATTTTTTTTTAATTTTTCGAGTTTTTAGTTTGTTTGAAGAAAAATCGCCTTGCAGCCTTAAAGTGCTGATTGTGACAAAAATGTTTTTTTACCATCCAAATGGCAGTACTTTTGTCACAATCACCAGCTTAAGGCTGCAAGGAGATTTTTTTTCATACAAACTAAAAACTCGAATATCTCGGAAACCAGCGAGTTTCGACCCCTGGTTGACTGGACATAAATTGTTGCAAATTAGCTCTAGTATAACCCCTTTCAAAGAATAGATCGAATTACCAGTCACACTGTATTTGTTTGAACCTATCTATATTTCTTTGGCTTGCTGGCTACACAGCTTTGACGGCTTGACGAATTTAATATATTTAGTGTCGTCAAATTAATCACAGTTGGCCTTTTAAATTGTGTCAGTGACGAAATCTAAGTCAGTAATTGTTTTTAAATTGTTCTTTGTCCGATTTACTTTCGGATTTATCCGCCTTCATAACATAATATCATGTAACAATCAATTTCATGTAACAAAAGTGACATACTTATATGTTCGCTGTATATATCACAATTCTGATTTACTTATTGATTCTAGTCCATTAGGTCATCAAGGAAAACCTGAAGGTGATCTTGCCTGTCCATCTATTGTAAATATGTGGGTGCTACAAATAGAGAACCTACTTAAGTACCTATTTTTCTGGTTATCTTGTTGATTGGCTCCATTACTAGTTTGCCCAAAGGCCATCTACTGAATATTTTATAGTCTTTTGTTAAGCCTAAAAGCAAAATAAAGCCTAGAATTCTAGTAATTTCACGATCGGCCGACGTTCACAGACTATTTATGAAGAAATCCTTGGAAACTGGTTTCTCTTGGCAAATACTAGGGATACCTTACTTGAGTACATAATACGAATTCCAATCGGTTGGATTTAAAGTATTAAAACCAGGGTTTTTTCATGTACAATGTAGAAATTGTAGAGGACGTAAAGAATCGATATTGAGGACAATGATCTAAGTTATTCTGCAATAAAAATACTTTTGTAAAGAATGCTCTTTCTTCCTTCCTCTGGTATGATTCATCGTTACAAACTCGCGTCTTTTCATGGGTCAAAACACTATCTTTAGAACGTAAAGATGCAAAGTTTCTTCCTACCCTGAAAGAGAAGTGCAATTGCACGGTTTCCTGTGAATAATGATTTGTGCAATTAAAATATCAATGGAAACACGAGCAAGCTAATTATTCCACGTGTCGCCAGCCCTAAGATTAAGCAAATTTGCGCGCATAGCCGGTGACTCACGCTTAAGTACACAGTGCTAACTACGCCTTGTAAAGATTATAGCATTAACCTCAGTAAGATTAGTGAGATACGGCATTTTTTTTGTACCAAAGTATTAGGTGACTAATGTTCTAGCTCTTTATCTTTTTTTTTTTTTTTTTTTGCGTACAATCTTACACAATTCAACCTAGTCCCAAACTAAGCAAAGCTTGTACTATAGGTACTAGACGACGATATTTATACTTATATAGAGGAATAAATACTTAAATACATAGAAAACATCCATGACTCAGGAACAAATATTCGTGCTCATCACACAAATAAATGCCCTTACTTACCGGGATTCGAACCCAGGACCTCTTGCTTCGTAGGCAGGGTCACTACCAACTAGGCTAAAGCGGTCGTCAAAAAATCTTTGTCAGAATACGAAATTAACGGGCATACTTAGTGAGCTCCTTAAATTGTTCCGGTTCACCCTAATAAACTAACTCGTATTAAATAATTTGCATACAAGACAGAAAATATTTATTGGCACTCTGATGATGCACTCAATCCACTCTTTGACTTATCTAATCCTAGTTTTGTTCTTCACAGGGCGTTTATGTTGGACAATTCTTATGTAAGTACTTAGTACCTATTAGGTACCTACATGGGTACTTAATTGAGTATAGACTGAACCTCAAACAGGAAAGGTTAGGTAAGCATGCCCTTCAAAGTATTACCTCAATAGGGAATCAGTAACGTGGTAGGTCTGATTTTAAACTTACTTCGTACAATATAAGATAATCTCCAACGAAGGGCGGCCGTCCACCCACTCGCTCGCGGCTCGCGGCATAGCAATTACAAGCCGAGTGGGCGCGGAGCGAAGCGGCGGCGCCGACGCTTCCATATCCGTCCTGACTTGAGAATAAAAACCATTTACAATCGGTCTCGACTCACAAGCATATCTCGATCTCGAGATTCGAGAAATCTACGAGCAATAGCAGATCAGACCTAAACTGCTTCGCTCCATGCGTGTAGGTGAGCGTCGCGAATAGCATCCCGGACATATGCGGCAATCCAAGTTAGAATAACTTAACCGGGGTGGCCCTGAAGTAAAGGAGAAGCAGTGACTACAGGCAGTCAGGCTGGCAGTGTATACAGATCTGCTGCAGAGCACGGTGAAGATCGGTGGTGAAGAGTACCGCCCTTGGTGGTCACGACTCTCATCCTTGAAGATCCGACGCCGGCAAAATAGAGAAAAAATATCTTTATTTAACAACAACTCAAAACAAGGGTTTTCAGATTTTGAAATTATTGAAGTAATATTTAAGAACGCTTCTGTAAATTTGTGCATAAACTCCGAGAGAGAGTTTACTAGTTTGTAAAAACATTGAGCAAATGTTTTTCGGTCTTTAATTTGGATGTGTTAAATGAAAGGTTCCAAAGAATCTGAGTCTGATAATTATGTCGAAATGAATGTAGGTATTGCACATTTATAAAGAAGAATAATGTCTTGCGACGTAGTGTCGTGTATCTATAAGGAGCAAGCTAATTACTAGGCGCGCCTAATCAGCGAACAAATTACAGAAATAGTTTTACCAGTCTACTACCAGCATGGATGAATATTCAAGGGGACTGCCAATGCCTAAAGTGCCTAAACAATGCGTTCCATAGTAAATAGTAATTACTAGTGGCTCTGTGAGCTGTAGACCTCGCAAGTCCGTCTGTAAAAAAACAGAATCGACAAAAAAACATACTTATCGAACCAAATGTCACGAATTTCACATCCGAACAACATACGAAAGCATTTTTGTCTAAGCCTGCAACGGAGAACTTCATTCGCTTCGTTGCTACCCCGATTATTCCGTATGGCGCTTACATCGCCATCTATGAACTCAATGAGTACGCCCTTTTCAACCGACTTCAAAGAAGGAGGAGGTTCTCAATTCGTAAATTTTTTTATGTATGTTCCCCGATTATACTCGAAGACGCGTCGAAGAAATCGGTCAGATTTGGAGAATTCTGTTTTGTTTGAAAAGGCTCAAAACACAGGTTCACGATTCCCTGGTGGTCCCATGGTCATCAGGTCAGGATCTGACCAAGGGATCCTGGAGAAATCGAGGGAACTCTTCAAATTTTCCTGGTTAACATTCAGATTGCCCTCGGAAAGCAGTTTATTTGGTTCCTACTCAAAGTGGAAATGTTCAATGTAAGTGGCGGCATGTTGGAGTACTGAATTCAAAATTCAAGTCGGTTAAAACTTCAAGTTATTAGATAATGTTTTCCTTTTATTTATATTCCCCATCCAGTCTCTAATTAATAGACGGAAATCCCCTTTTTTATGTCGAAACCATACCACAATTGCCTACTTCCTTTTATATCAGAGCTGATAAATAATTTGTCGTTATGTTTAAAAACCTACCTACTTTTAACATTTTGCTATAAGGAGCAAAATATGTGTTATTCCCGACATAAAAGCGCCCTTCTTGCGTATTGCACGAAGAGCCCTTTTCAAAGAGAATGGCACTAAGTTATGAATATGTACCTAGTGCATATATGGTATGATTTAACTTCCTATACCGTCATTCAGGATCCGGTCATGCTTTGCCGGCACAATGTGTCATGCATGTAGTGTGGATAGATTATTTTTAATGTACGGTCAGCCTTACAACTTTGTACCGTGTCGCATTAAACGTCATGTTAAACTGCCATATGAAGTTGTCAAGTGAGTGAAAACGACAAGGTACTTAGGTGTTCAGCAACTTATGAGGCCGACTGTACCTGCCCTAAGGTGATTTCACTCCATTCCAAATCGTTCCCAAAAACTAAAATAAATAAACAAAAAATAAATCCGATCTCTATAAACTCGACGTGAAATCTTAGAGGAAATACTCTTATAGAGAAGCCACCGTAAAGGAAACGTATATAGGTAACAGACGGAAAGCCACAGATGCAGATGAATTGAGAACATGTTTTATAATGGTTGATGGCTTACCATAAACAGCCCACTTAATTGGGTGGGTATTCGTTTGTTTGCTCCAAATTCATATAAAATTGTTCGAGGCAAACAATATCCAATATTACTTCAAGTATTGCAGGATAAGGTGCTATAATAGGCAAACTGGTAGCAATCGATTTTCACAGCGACATCTATAATAAGTCGACGTTAAATCTTATACGTCGATTTACAATTAAAACCGGGGACACAATTGGATCGCTACTGATGTGCGATTTGAGGAATCTGAAAAAGGCAGCTCCATCTATGTCGAAGAATGTGAGACTGTCGGCGTGGGCGCCATCAGTGAGTCACAACTCCTTGGCCTACGCGATGTCACGACCTACTAGTCGTTAAGCGCTTTGCGCCTTCTTTCCAACACGACGGTGGGACTAGACACATACTCACATCATCAACTTAGTATAACAGAGGCAAATCTATTAGATTAAGATGATAATGAGTTATTGTGAAGCTTGGTCAAAACGGTCAAATTAAAAACATCTTCTGTACTAGGATCTTATGTACGGAATATCACTTGATATGTCCCACTAGCTTTTCAATTAAACGCTCGCGTCTTTTGGAGTAACGGTACTTGCAAGATCGCATCGAATCGCACCAAGAGTGTAATTCGAGAAATGTGATTTGAAAGGCACACTGAGCCGTTGATTTTGGTTGTTGTCTTTGCCAGTATTCGTTAAGCCGAGTTAAGAACTTCGGGCGGCTTGATAACTAATGTCTTGACTTGTTACTTGTAGTTGTAACTCACTTGACGAGGTGTAACCCTATTCCGTTCCTAATCTTAAGGTTCACATGTATCTTTAATTATAATTTCGTGTAATGTGATGTTGAATAAAGCTTTTCTATTCTATTCTATTGAAAGGTCAGATGGCAGTCGCTTTCGCCAATACCTGGTATGGTAGGTAGCAATCCGATCCGGACTCTTAGGATGCAACCGGGTTAGGGTATAAGATGTGAATCACGAGGACTTAGGTACTGCCCGGTCGCATACAGTTCAGCTGTCCGGAATGAGAAGCCCATCCCGTTGCCCTTTTAACCAACCTCGCTCGATATGTGGGCTTCACACCGTACCCAGTGCGCCGATAAGATGTGACGTGGTGAGGTGCACAAATATTGTGACCGAGTAATATATATTTTATTTTTGCACACGACTCCTACTTTATATTCATCGATATTGAGCGTAGGTGTTATATGACACATGTGCATGCCTAGTAAACAAAGCATCATCCTTATAAAACATGGTAATGAAGCTGTTTATTTCGCACCCATGCAGAGGAGATGCCACAGATCTGACCTAATTGAAACGGCAATACACCTCTGATTGGCTATATATTTTTGAACAGATCAGAGCACGCGATTGACGCATTCCCTTTAGTCCCATCTAGTAGCTCTAGCTTCGAAATGGGAGAAATAATCTTAATACGAAGCTGACTCTGGCTCTTTGGGGGAGGCCTATGTCCAGCAGTGGACGTCTTTCGGCTGATATGATGATGATGATGACGCTGGCTATAAAACGGGAACCCTTTAGTCTCAGACCTTTAGTCAAGTTCTTTGAGTCTACTGGAACAATCCAGCGTTTGTATGTAATGAATGTATGTGCCTATGTATAAATCTTTCTTCGACGATAACTCAAGTATCGTTGATCGCAAGTATCGCAACATCTTGAAATTTGGATAGCCAATTGAGACAAAAATTAACTTTTAAATTCGAAAATGAGCCAAAACAGTCAAGGGGTTGCTAAGATATAGGGGGTTGTAATATGTTGAAAACATGGTTTCCCTAAACACCACTAGATGGCGCTGGATGAATCCATGAGTTTGTACATCACGAGTTCAGGGCGAGGCAAAGATGAAGCTTTAAATGCCCCAATCCTACTGCTTCAATTGCTGCTAAAACCACCCATCAGCCTAAACAAATTCTCTGACAATATGGAACTTGACGCATCACAGATGCGTGACAAACCGGTCAAAGGTAAACAGCTGTCCGGACTGCAGTAATGTGAGTTCCATTGTGTCGGGGGGCGTATTATTACTCGCCGGTTATCAGCGGTGAGTGGGTCACTCGATAACGCTGCGTTCCACTAGTATCAGCTAACACCATAATGGTAGGTAATTTAAAGAGTTGGTATGTTACGTACATGTGGGTACAGCATGCTACATATCAGTGGGGTTGTCCAGTGAGCAATGGATTTTCCTTCTAACAGTTTTTTTTCACACTAGGTACCTACTACATATTTATGAAACCCGACATCATTGCTATAATTATACGGTCCATGTAATATTACATTACATTACATGTTCACATCACTTGCTATTCCTTGTTACCGCTAATAATAATAAGCATAAAAAATAAAATCATATGTAGATTGTACACATAATATAGATACCAAAACATAATTATAAAGAGTGTATATTCGCCAACAAACTGTTATGCAGTTTGGCGAAGATTTAGATTAAGTTTATCGTAATTTTTGTTGAGTAAGAAAAAAAAAAAAAAAAAAAATTGAGGAATTCCGTCGATTATTGGGATAGATGAGGAATCTAAAAAAAATCTGATGATGGGTCATGCGGCCACAGTTTTATAACAACGAATTGACTGATTGGATATATATTCAACCGGCTTTAGTTTTCTGAAAATACAGAGAATTTCGATATCGGTCGACGAAAGACATGAAAGATCTACAGGCCCCGTAGCATGGATGGCGTTATCACGCGATAAGTGATAGGATAAGCGCGTCGCCTCGTTCTATCGAACGGTGTCAGCCAGGGACGGATGCTCTATCCTGTCACTTGTCGCGTGATTAAGGCCATCCATGCTACGGGGCCTGTAGATCTTTGATGTCTTTCGTCGGCCGATATCGAAATTCTTTGTATTTTCAGAAAACTAAAGCCGGTCTGAGTTAACAATAAAAGAAGTTGATAAAGTGAAGTGACAAGTAAAAATCTGTACCTACCTACATAAAAAATATGTTTTAGTTTGTTTAAAACGTTGTCCTACTAATCTTGCAATCTGATAGACAGTCTACAGTTCTACACTAATCTAATCAGATACTTAGATTTATATCGACGAAACCTTTGCCTACTGAAAATGCATGAAGTCGATGTAGGTATTAGCATTTATTACGTATGTTACACAGACTTTACGGTACGATATCGGCACCGCACCAAGTGTTATAGTTATTGCCGTTAGTTATACGCGTCGATCGAATACTTAACGTTGCACAAACCAACGTGTAAGTAAGCAAAGCCGATGCCCATGCGTCCGTGAAAATCTGATTGTATGGAACGTATGACAATGGTCTACGAGATGACAGCTGCCGCTGCCGGCGCAATATTTAACCTTTTTAACGCCAAAGACGGATAAATCCGCACCACTGATTCAACGCCAATGACGGATTAATCAGTCAGGGAGAACAGTGCGATATAAAACCTACACGCATTGACATTAAGGTTAAACTCCGCACTGAATGTCGTTGACGAGGTGTGCAGACCGTGCAGTTGACAACTTTTCTCTTTGACAAACCTTTACTGGGGACCGATTTTTGACTTTCGAGCGCTCGAAAATTAAATAAAAGTAAATAAGATTCTAGTGTCAAAATTGCTGGCACTTACTTTCTACCGATCGAATTAAATACGAGTGGTGGATAGCACTCGTTTTTACATTTTTTATGTCTATTTCAAAATAGAATTCCATCATTTATGACCGTTTTCGAGTGAAAAAGTCGAGCGCTCGAAAGTCAAAAATCGGTCCCCTGGTCATTTAAGTATGGTCGATGAAACCCACCCTAAGACGGAAACTACGCACGAATTGAACCACATAAGTGGTGGACACACGCATATTGTTCGAATCATGCGTTGTGTGCGTCGCATTAAACGAGCGCAGGGAGAGATATCCAAAATACCTAAATACATATGGAAATTAATGACGTTTTACTCATCTTGGTTTGTTATTGAAGTGGCTGTATTAGAGTTCGATGACCGTAACCTAAGCTTAAAAGGGCTGTGGGCGGTAGGAGTCACCAGGGCATTTGCAGGTACTGACCTCACAAATACGAATTATCTCAATAAGCCCGAACAATAACTTTCCGCTTATGACAGGCTCGGGGCGGCAATCGCATAACTTCGGTACAAAATTGCTTAGTTGGGCTAGGATGCAGTTCCGCGGAAAATAAGTATAATTTCTAAGGTTAGCTTAAATAGATATCAGACTTCGGGTATACTTTATACGGAAATACTTTTAAAGTTTCCATTATGTCTTTGTAATGACACTTTTGTATCTTCACGGTGTCAGATTGTGCCGAGAAGAGACGAAACTTTGCATTCATTGATATTACCTACATGTGTTAATGTGTAAATGAAGGTTTCTCTAAATATTGTTTTCTCAAACATGCAATGAAATATTCTCTTTACGTTCCTTATAGGTAATAGACTCGGAAGTATCCTTTTTCGGGCGCAGCATCTCGAGGCGGCCTGAAATGGGATTTCATACATCTTTTCAGGCCTAGGCCTGCAAAGTAACTTTTTAATTTTCATTCCACATTCCACATTTGTGGCACAGCATCACGGCATTCAGCCATGAAAATTTGTTTGATTTGAGGATTATTTATTTCATTGCATGTTTGAGAAAAGCACTATACATACGAGTATATGCCTAGGCGTGAAAACGGAATTCCGGCCAAGTAGGTATAGATCTCTTTGACCTCACGATATGACCCAACATCAACTCTCTTTTTGAGTTGCTCCATGTAGTCTATTCTAGGTCTTCCTCTTCCTCGCCTCCCCTCTATCTTTCCTTCAATTATGTTAAGTACGAAGTTGTCATGTCGTAAGAGGTGCCCTATCATCTTCCCTCTTCTATTTTCTAAGTTCCTCACTAACTGCATGGTTTGCCCCACTCTATTCAGCACTTCTTCATTGGTTACTCTATCTCTCCAGCTAATTTTCTCCATTCGCCTCCAACACCACATCTCAAACGCTTCTAATATCTCCGCATCTTTCTGGGTCAAGGTCCAAGTTTCACTTCCGTACAATGCTATGCTCCATATGTATGATTTAATAAATTTTATTTTCGTTTCTTTCGATATTTTTGAAGTTAATATATGTTTTTTGTTGTGGAAAGCTTGCGTGGGATCTGAATAGATGGAGGGCCTACTTTGAGCTACACCGACAAGAGCCTAGCTCTTAAGTAAGAGAAGAAGAGGTATAGATACGAGGTGTTTTCCCGGCCTCTGATGTAATGTTACTATTTTGGGAGATAAACAAATATTAATATTCATTACATAGTTTACAGAAGATGATTCAGAGGTTCTGGTTAAGAATGCCATCCAAAGCATGAAATACAAAATAACATTGAGCGAGAACTATCCTAAAACTACACTGACTCACTCACTTTACTATTAGATATTATACAGGGTGGGTAGGAGTATACCGACAGATTTTAACCATGGATTCCCGAGGTCATTAGGAGCATAAAATGTTAGATAAACCCCAGTCGAATCTGGCGTAGTTTTGAAGATATTATCAATTTTCATGTAAACTATTTATTGTGATTACTAAAGTGCATTAAGCTCTTTTTATTAGTTTCGCGTCGCTATTCACAGACTTCAAAGTGACAGCTACCACTCACTAAATTCATGCTTTTTTGGAAAAATAATCTTTACCATTTTATTAAAAGGGATAATTTCCATGGAGAAGCGATAGTTATCCAGTTTTTATTTATAAAAACCGACATTACTAGTTTTTTTTTTTTTTTTTTGCTGAATTTGACTTGTGTTCATTTAACATTTTTTACTCCTAATAACCTCAGGAATCCATGGTTAAAATCTGACGGTATACTCCTACCCACCCTGTATACTTATATGCATATTTTTTTTACTACAGCGGGTCTTACGACGGTCTAGCCACTAGGCTTGAAAAACATACTTACAACATTCTGTTGTTTACAATCCACGCTTTCAACAGTTGATACTCCGAATGTGTTGATAGGGCATAGTGACATCACATGCATGCATACACGCTTTGTAAGGTCTGCTGTTGAAGAAACAATGGCTCAGCAGTCACGCACTGATTCACGCAGGATATTACTGTGCCTATTGACTTTCCACTACTCACGACCACTGTCAACTCATAGTTAGTTGCAAAACTTGGTTGTAATTCGTGTTTGGTCAAGTTGATTACAAACGTGTATTCATGTTATGTGACGAGTTCAGCTGCATCAAACCAAACGTTGTATTAGGTAGTGGATTGTAAAACTTGTTCTATTGCCCACTTAAGTATATCCCTATTGGATTCATTATGCAGGGTTTTCTGTGTGGAAAGTTTTTTCAGTCAGCTACATTTGTTCAAACTGTTAGGTACAGTCAGTAACAGAAGTTTCTGTGCCTTTGGGATTGCTTTTCTCCGGTTCTTACTGTGTGTCCATTAGATGCATATCATATAGTGCCAATAAATCAACCTAGTTTGGTATATATGGGACAAACCTTAACCCATCGTGTGCTCAGGCACGGATCCGTGCCAAGCATTCGAACCTATGGTTTTACATCTCTTTGATTGGGCAAATATGACATCCGCATACGAGAGGTTAAGTTTGATGTGTTCACAATAGACCTACAAAAACGTAAGTTTCTTGTCACTGTAAATACGACAGTTCATTAACGTACGAGTAAGTAACAGTTAAAATGATATGTGCGCGGTCAACGACCGTTCCGTTAATGCGATTTTAGTGCACATGTATGATATAGCAGTTCTTGTTAATCCATATAGGAGCATTACATTTAACGATCGAGGCATTTGAGCAAGTTGCCCAAGCTAATGCTTCCGCAATTCGCTGGTGATGTCGCAACGCAACCACAATGCTCGGCTTTCACTAGGAGACAAGACATATTTCTCGACGTTAAGGCGTATGCCACGGTTAATAGCTTAGGACGACGACGACGGAATATCCCATTTTGAGGGCGTAGGTAATGGCACTAAAGTGACTAAAGTCTTTACTTCTACCACAGAATAAGTAATAGTACTACGTACAGAAGGGTCTCTGTTAACAAATTCCCTGTTTAGGTACGCCAAACGTGCCTAAATGTGGCCATCCCTTTCTATCGCATGAAACGCGCTGCGACCCGTGCGAGCGTCCCGTCCCAACGCGCGGCAGCTACTGAATAGAGCCCTTCGAAGGGGCGACCGGCATGTACTTGTAGCGATAAACACAAATCGCGAGTGAGCCGCGCCTGCTTCTACCCTTACCAGGCGCGGCGCACTCGCGATTTACGTTTATCGCTACAAGTACATGCCGGTTGCCCGAATGAAGGGTACTATTCAGTGGCTGCCACGCACAGCGGATCACACGCGCACGTTACAGGTCGCGGCAAATAAGTCTAGCGGTGACTGTTATGCGATCTCTGTCCCGCGCACAAATTTATAAAAAATATCAGTGCGCGGGACAGAGAAAGAGCATAACGGTCACGGCAGCGCTAGACTTATGTGCCGCGGCCTATACTTCGCGCGCACAAGCTTACGTAAATATATCGCAAGTGAACGTGCCGCCGTATTCGTCTGTTTGTGTGTTGCATTGTTTCTGTTGAAATTAATAAAAAGACACCTAAACGATATTGTATTGCAGCGGGTTGCAGAAACAATGATAAAAAATCGAATCACGCGTTTTTTTTATCTCCCGGCACGCCCGAAGGATGCCGAGAGGTAAGAAAATGAACATAATAAATAATAAAATGAATAAGTAGTTAATAAAATAGATATTATAGGTGTATCTACTTCTATACAGGGCGTCCCAAAATTAAAATAATGTCTTCTTTCAGTAAAATGTTCTATCTACAATATTCAAGGTACTTTCCCTCCATGTGGCATAGGCGTGGGACGCCCTGTATATAACACTGTATGAATCAAGTAATAATCAGAACAATTTTTATTTGGTTTAAGTATGTAGGTTGAATTGATTGTTTGCTGATATATGAATGTGAATTTAAATTCTAGTATAGTAAAGTATACCTACTTACTAAAACGACAACTTCGTATGCCTATACGGTAAGTACGTCATTCATAGTCATAGAGGTTCTTATAATATTAAATGTCACCTTTGTGAAATTACCAGTGATGAATTTTACATAACTAATGCCGTACTATACCTATTTTTAACCGACTTCAAAAAAGGAGGAGGTTCTCAATTCAGATGTATTTTTTTTTTATTTTTTTTTTAAATGTTTGTTACCTCAGAACTCCGTCATTTATGAACCGATTCGTACAATTCTTTTTTAATTGAAAGTATATGTTTCCAGATTGGTCCCATTGTTTCCAAAGCCCCAGTTGGATGATGGGAACAATGAGGAATTGGGGGAACTCCTCAAATATATTAGGCACGCGTGTAGTAATTTCGGTATTTTCTATTATAACTCGTGTATTTACACCCGGAAATCATAAATTTGCTGAAGTGGAAGTGATGGTGAAGACCACAGATGGCTTGTGGAACTTCTCAATGATGTACTTCAAACTATATAAGTACGTCACAGATTCTGATATGATTCCGTTGAAATAGCAAACAATGAAGTGCCAAAGGTAATTCTGAGATCCTTGAGGAATCGACGGAAGTCCTCAAATATTATCGGCCCACATACAGCGATTTGGTTTATTGGTCTAAAATCAACGCATTTGTTCTCGGAAATCAGTTCATGTGGTAAATTGGAAAAAAAATGTGGAAATGTTCATGTGGCTTGGCGGAGTACTGAATTGAAGTCGGTTAAAACTTTGTTTTGAAGGTAAATTATTCCATTCGTTACGTTGCATGGTAACGTAACGCATTCGTTGCATTATTTTATTTTATTATAAATATTAAAATGTTTAAAAATAAAACAACAAGATTTTGCATTACTGTGGGTTGCAGCAAAGCCAATAAAATATGGCCTGGCGGTCTTGGTGTACCTAGCTATTAAATTCGTCCAAATTGTGAGATTTATTATCTTAGAGATAAGTACCTAATGAAATAATATATATAATGTATGAAGAATATACATTTATTAGATTTACATTTATTAGATTAGATTAGATTATTTATTTCATGATAAAAAATTACATTACACTTACATGTCGAAGAAATAAGAATTTTTATCACGATCGTCAAAAACAAAGAAAAAAAGGATATAAAATTAAATTAATATAATGTCAACAAATTTACTCAATAACGTATAAATAGAAAAAATAAAATAAAATCAAAAGAACAAATATGTCAACCACTATAGGTATCGTCATTCAATTTGCAATAAGTATAGTGTAATGTGCATTAGAACATACTTACCTAGGTGATATTTAATGTCAAATCATAATAAAACAAATGTAAATAGGTAATAATAATAATTTAACATGTCAGATCAAGATTCATATAGGTACTCTTTAACTGAGTTTAATGGATTTTCCAATAAAAGGTATTTCAGGCGGCGTCTAAATGCTTTGTCAGATGCTTCCAGTCTAAGATCAGCGGGTAGTGGGTAGGCCCAATGACACGCGGATTCTTTTCTGCAAGTGCCATGCGACGGGGAACTGTTCTCAAACGCCCAGTGCGGCGGAGTGTTAAACCAATCACATTTACGGTATCAAAAGAAGAATAATTATTCTTTACGAACATTATAATTTCGAATATATAGAGTGAGTAGTGCGTCATAATACCGTGCGTTGGGAAGTGGCCTCTACACGAAGTCCTCGATTTTGCCCCAATCATCGCACGTACGGCACGTTTCTGCATAAGCAGCACTCTGTTGGCATCCGTTGAGTTGTTCCCCAAATGAGCGTATACCGTAGGACATCAGTGAATGAAAATGAGCAAAATACACCTGCTTCATGGCATCGTCTGATATCATAGATTTTAGTTTACGCAAAGCAAAGGCTGCACTACTCAATCTATCACATAGTTTGTCTACATGGCACTTCCAGTTAAGGTGAGAGTTCAGAGTGAATCAAACAAAATACTACCTACAAGTCCTAGAACCTAATTTTATAAATAACATATTAGGTGCATTTAGCTGAATAAGATAACTTGTTTTTGTTAGTTGTTATAAAATCGTGTAGTTAAAGGTGTGGAATGTAATGTTCTCACTTTAGTGCTCATCAATTGGTCAATATATACCTAAGTATACTCTATACTAATATTGTAAAAAGGAAAAGCCTGTGAGATTGTTTGTGTGTTTGTAAGTTTCTAGGAGGTAAATAACGGTTCCGTAAACCGCTTATCCAATTTCAAAAATGATTTGACGTATAATTGGACTTTCTGGATGGAAAGAGGCTATTTTTTAACCGACTTCAAAAAAGGAGGAGGTTATAATGTTCCACTGTAGGTATGTTTTTTTTTTAGTGTATGTTCGCCGAGAAAGGAAATTTGGAAATTTTCATGTAGATACCATGTGGCTTCGCGAAGTACTGAATTGAAGTCTTTAAACTCTGTTTTTAAAGTCAATTATTTACCGACGAATCAACAATTTGCACAATGAAACAATCGTATTAGAAAAAGTTTTGTCCTTATCCCATTTACTTGGGGTCGGCGCAGCATGTTTTTTCTTCCGTACCTCTCTATCGCCCGTCAACTCATCACACCCTTCCCATTCATATCGTCTCTCACGCAGTCCATCAACCTTTTTCCACATTCATACTTAATGCATTTCTAGTACCATCTCTATCATCTCTCCGTTTAAAATGTCCATACCACCGTGGGCGATTTGCTCTTAGCTTTTCAGTTATGGGTGCTACTTTCAGGCTTCATCTTAGTATCCTGCGCAGATTCAGTTTCCTACGTCACGGTCAATATCGCCATTACCGCTCGGCCACGACTTTGGTCCTAAGCGACCTGCGACCAGCGTTTTATCTGTTCATTGCTTGATCGAGACGCGCAACGCACTGTGGTTAGTTGGGATCACGCGCAATGAACAGATAAAACGCTGGTAGTAGGTCGCTTAAGACCAAGGTCGTGGCCGAGCGGTAACACTGTATTAGTGACCTGAGGTATCGGAAATCGGAGCAGATCGGCAGCGTTAAAGCCATTGAGCTCTATGGGTGTAAAATTGGAGAGACCGCCGAAATAGTAAAACATGTTCAGTTTTGCAAGCCCACATTCTCCAATTCTACCGCCACTGCTCTAGTCTGCTGTCAACCCAAAGTCCATCTTCACCGACAAGGACAATATCATCGACGAAGAGCGTCAGGGCGCCTCCTCCTGGATGCCCGACGACGGAGCGTCTATTATAAGCAGGAAGGGGTAAGGGCTTAAAGCCGAGCCCCTGGTGTAAGCCCGCCGTCGGGTCGGTGGTATCACCCCTCGACCAGACGTTTCCACAACATCTGTCTTACATAGATCGAATCAGCCTTACATACTTCCCTGGCACACTTTCTCTTTCAAGGCCCACCTCAAAACCTCACGAGGAACTTGGTCGTAAGCCTTCTCTAGGTCAACAAACACCATATGAAGTTTTTTTTGCGCATGTCTATATTTTTCGCATAATTGACGAAATGTGAATGTGGCGTCTGTTGTACCCCTGCCCGGCATAAATCCGAAGTGGTTGTTCGTTATTTCGCTCTCATCTCTCATTCGTCTCTCTATCACTTTCTCCCACACTTTCATACTATGTGAAATGAGCTTTATTCCTCTATAGTTGCTACATTCATGTACACCCCCCTTGTTTTATTTCAAATACCAAACTATGTTTTTCAGTGGAGTGAAATAGTTAAATCAAATGGAAGAAGAGCCTATCAATCTAATTAAATACCTACGCATAAACTTAATAAAATAACAAGTTTCTGTCAAAAAAATCATTTTTGGTACAAGCTTCTATTGCCGACTATACTTTTTTGCATACCATCATCAACTACTCATTGAGACGATCCTAAAAAGCCCAAACTCGATGGGGTTGTGTCGTTTTATTGTGGAGTTCCTATGGCCACCTGCTAGCTCCCACATCAGATCAGCTCCATGTCATCATAATATTGCATTGTAATGCGATATACATATGCATGCAAAATGTCAGCTCAATCGGAAACCGGGAAGTGGGTCAAATTTCAATTACTAAATTTGACCCAAGAAAGAATAATAAAGAAAAATAAAACAAACGGGGTGACCTAAATAAAAGCTTGTAAATAAAAAATATTATTTCAATCTCAATTAAACCCAAACTAGTAGTGAAATATTATTTATTAACGTAACATTATTTCAATAGTAGTTTATGTGACTGACTGTACATAATGAAGGGTATTAAACACGAGTTCATAATAGGATCACACGATTGTTTTAATGCCTAATTATGTACAGTTACATACACTACTGTATCTACCCACATCTTATAAATCCTTCAACCATTAGAATAACCGCCATTGCACTGCCATGGCCGACTGAGTAGATTTCAACTCCATCTGACCAGACCAGACCACCACCCGACTTCCATACCAACAGACCAGATTTCCATAAAAAACATCGGTTATCGATGTTATTATGATTTTTCATACATTCCTCCTCATACGACCTCTGTAGCCTAGTTGGTAGTGACACTAGTGACCCTGCCTACGAAGCCGGAGGTCCCGGGTTCGAATCCCGGTAAGGGCATTTATTTGTGTGATGAGCACGAATATTTGTTCCTGAGTCATGGTTGTTTTCTATGTATTTAAGTATTTATTTATCGATATAAGTATCTATATCGTCGTCTAGTACCCATAGTACAAGCTTTGCTTAGTTTGGGACTAGGTCGATTTGTGTAAGACTGTCCCCAAAATATTTATTTATTACTAGCTGTTGCCCGCGACTTCGTCCGCGTAGAACTTTTTATCGTCTTAGAAAATGATTTCTCTCAATACAAAATTTGAACCCTCTTTTAGGGGATAATTAAAAAAAAAGTTGATGTTCATTTTCTAGTTTGTGAACAAACAGTCTAAACCCAAAGTTAAAAATCTCATACTTTAAAAATGCCTTGAAATACTCAAACTTTGAACCAATTTTAACACTCTTAGGGGATGAATTTGGAAAAACTCTGAAATCAGTTTTGTAGTCTTTTAACGTACAGAATAAGACCGAAGTTAAAAATCTCTTACTCACACTTTAAAATTTTATTGCTCGCCATTTAAAATTTGAACCCCCTTTTAAACCCCTTAGAGGTTGAATTTTTCTAATCGCTGAAAGAACTTTTTTCGTAAACTTTTAAGTCTCTAGCTCAAAAAAAGTGTTGCCCATACAAAGCTTTCTTAACCCCCTTAGGGGTGGAATTTTCTAAAACTCTGAAAGTACTTTATTATTAATTTTAATAAGTAACATTTTGAATAGTTTTAAGTCTAGTAAAAAAAAAAGTTTTTCCCACACAACACTGGCTACCCTTCTTAAGGATCTTAAGGATCCCCTTAGGGATGGAGTTTTCTAAAACGCTGAAAGTTCTTTTTAAGTATTCTAATAAGTAATCTTTTTGCAAAGTTTTAAGTCTAACTCAAAAAAAAATGTTGCCCATGCAAAGCTTGCTCTCCTTTTTAACTCTATTAGGGGTGGAATTTTCTAAAACGATTTGTGTTCTTTTTTTGTATTTTAATAAGTAATGTTTCTACAAAGTTTCAAGTCACTAACTCAAAAACATAAACTTTCCCTGATAAAAACTTTGCACCCCTTTTTATCCCCCTTAGGGATAGATTTTTTCAAAACGCTGAAAGTCTTTTTTTTTGTATTTTTATAAGTAATCTTTCTACAAAGTTTTAAGTTCTAGCTCAGAAAAAGTGTTCCCCATACAAACCTTGCACCCTTTTTTAACCCCCTTAGGGAATGATTTTTGTAAAACGCCGAATGTAGTATTTTTCATGTTCTAATAAGTAATTTTTCGTCAAAATTTTAAGTCTCGATTAAAAAAAAATATGTTTTTCCCATACAAACTTTGCACCCTATTTTACCCCCTTAGGGGTGAAATTTTCCAAAACGCTGAAAGTAGGTACTTTCTTTGTATTTAAATAATCTTTCTACAAAGTTTTAGGACTCTAGCTAAAAAAAATAGTTTCCCACATACAAACTTTGCACCCCTATTTTAGCCCCCTATTTTTAGGGGTAGAATTTTCTAAAACGCTGAAAGTACTTAATTTGTATTCTGATGACTAATCTTTCTACAAAGTTTTAAGTCTCTATTTAAAAAAAATATTGTTTCCCCATACAAAATTTGCACCCCTATTTTACCCCCTTAGGGATAGAATTTTCAAAAATCCCTTTTTATCCCTAGCCCACGTTATAAAAGCAACATACTGTGCAAAAATCAACTCTCTAAGATTAGTAGTTTCGGCTGTGCGTTGATGAGTGAGTGAGTGAATAAGTCAGTCAGGACATAGGCATTTATTATGTATAAATAGATAGAAGATAATGAAACTCCCATTCAAATATCTCAAAAAATTATGAAGCTACATCCGTTTTAATGTCGCTTGTTAGAGTGAGAAAACGATGAGGGACTGTGACGTCAATATACTCGAGCGTCATAGTAAAAAACAATCGTTTCATATGAAGGTGCGTTTTGCGGAAAAGGGACAGAACATACCCCCTCTTAAATTTTTGGACTCTTATAACTTAATCATTACCTATATAACCTCTTGCTTTGTTTTTTTCTCCATTTGACTATATTTATTTTAAATTCTTTTTCGAGAAAATACATTATGATTATTTACCATATTTTCGATTCCTGAGCTATAACCACGAACTTCGGAATTCGAAAATACTCGGGTATCTCTATCTCTATCGCACTAACCATACTCGAGTGACAGGGATGCAAATATATGAACATTGAGTATCGGTTTTCGTGGTAGCGCCGCAGGTACTTTGGCTGAATGCGCCGAGCGCGTGCCATTGTCATTCAAAAAAAACAAATTCGTGTTAATTATATTGTTCAAATTTGTTGATTTCATTTATTGAAATTACGACATTTGCGCATATAAGTTCTCATATCAGAATCGAATATTTTTTTATGGTTTATATTTTAGCATTTGTCTCGTAAAGGTCTATCGTAGACGGGATTTAAATTATTAATAAGTGAAAGGCAAAGCAATTCCGCCATTTTGACGAAAATTTGACGGTTCTTATAGCTGACAGTTGGAGCAGCGTTTGATTTCAATAAAAATAAATGAAAAATTAAATGAAGTCGTATATTTCGGAAAATTAATTAACTGTCGCAGTCGGATAAAAACTATCCTAAGTTGCAGCTAGAATAATAATGTACCTATATAAAATGTTTCATATTTTTCCGTTCATGGGATGCTGAGAACATTCGAACCGCGCAAAGCTTAGTTTCAAACTGGCTGATTCTTTTTTTAATTTAGAGATTTATTATAAGTGGAGATAATAACACTGGCATAGATAAAACGCTGATGTTACGTTACTGGTTGCAATTATGGTAGTCATTATACAATTGAAATAATTTACTTTAAAAACAAAGTTTTAACCTGCTTCAATTCAGTACTTCGCCAAGCCACATTAACATTTCCACATTTAATTTGCAATTTACCAGAGCAAAATACGTTGATTATTAGAGAAAAATACCAAATCGCTGTATATGGGCCGATAATATTTGAGGACTTCCGTCAATTCTTCAAGGATCTCAGAATCACCTTTGGCACTTCTTTGTTTGCTATTTCAACTTAATGATATCAGAATCGGTGACGTACTTTTTAACCGACTAAAAAAAAGGAGGAGGTTCTCAATTCGGATGTTTTTTTTTTATAGTTTGAAGTACATCATTGACAAGTTCCACAAACCATCTGCGGTATTCATCATCACTTCCACTTCACCAAATTTCTGATTTCCGGATGTAAATACACGAGTTATAATAGAAAATACCTAAATTACTACACGCGTGCATTATATATTTGAGGAGTTCCCTCAATTCCTCATGGTTCCCATCATTCAACTGGAGTTTTGAAAACAATGGGACCAACCTGGAAACATACACTTTCAATTAAAAAAAGAATGGTACGAATCGGTTCATAAATGACGGAGTTCTGAGGTAACACACATTAAAAAAAATAAAAAACATACAACCGAATTGAGAACCTGCTTCTTTTTTTTGAAGTCGTTTAATAAAATTGACGTTTGATTTCAAGAATTTGTCATTTAAACATTTTACATTATAAGTTAAATTTAGGTAGTAGTTTTAGTGTTTAGTTTAGTTAATGGTGATATTCTAACAATAGTTTTGTAAGATTGTAACACTAAAGAATGGATCATACTCAGTACCGAAAAGTACCGAAGAACCGGGGTTTTCACCAGCCAGAAACGGTACTGGGTCTTTTGAAAAATCCCGGGATATTCCGGTACTTCTAGTGCCGGGAAATCCCGGGAGCATGCACTAACCACAAGGCTTATCAGAGTATACCTACTCAAACTACATACTTAAACAGCATTAAGATAAGTGTCCTTATTAAAGGCAGAGTAAATATAGTATAGGTATGTAAATATTGTAATTGGACTGATAATGTTTGGTATCTTAGTGTTACGGCGTAATTGCAAGTATGTGCGCTGCGAACACAGCACTCAAATGCGGCTTTCACATTATATACCTACCTAAATGTACAATATTGTTCAAAAGTAAAAAGAGGCCTGTAAAGTGTGTATCAATGTTTTATATATAACTAGCGACCCGCCCCGGCTTCGCACGGGTTTATATGTATAATACACATGAATGTATATTATACATACTAGCTGTTGCCCGCGACTTCGTCCGCGTAGAACTTTTTATCGTCTTAGAAAATGATTTCTCTCAATACAATATTTGAACCCTATTTTAGGGGATAATTAAAAAAAAACGTTTGTGAACAAACAGTCTAAAACCAAAGTTAAAAATCTCATACTTTAAAAATGCCTTGAAATACTCAAACTTTGAACCAATTTTAACACTCTTAGGGGATGAATTTGGAAAAACTCTGAAATCAGTTTTGTAGTCTTTTAACGTACAGAATAAGACCGAAGTTAAAAATCTCTTACTCACACTTTAAAATTTTATTGCTCGCCATTTAAAATTTGAACCCCCTTTTAAACCCCTTAGAGGTTGAATTTTTCTAATCGCTGAAAGAACTTTTTTCGTAAACTTTTAAGTCTCTAGCTCAAAAAAAGTGTTGCCCATACAAAGCTTTCTTAACCCCCTTAGGGTTGGAATTTTCTAAAACTCTGAAAGTACTTTATTATTAATTTTAATAAGTAACATTTCGAATAGTTTTAAGTCTAGTAAAAAAAAAGTTTTTCCCACACAACACTGGCTACCCTTCTTAAGGATCTTAAGGATCCCCTTAGGGATGGAGTTTTCTAAAACGATGAAAGTTCTTTTTTAGTATTCTAATAAGTAATATTTTTGCAAAGTTGTATGTCTAACTCAAAAAAAGTGTTGCCCATGCAAAGCTTGCTCTCATTTTTAACCCTATTAGGGGTGGAATTTTCCAAAACAATTTGTGTTCTTTTTTTGTATTTGAATAAGTAATCTTTCTACAAAGTTTCAAGTCTCTAACTCAAAAACATAAACTTTCCCTGATAAAAACTTTGCACCCCTTTTTATCCCCCTTAGGGATAGATTTTTTCAAAACGCTGAAAGTCTTTTTTTTTGTATTTTTATAAGTAATCTTTCTACAAAGTTTTAAGTGTCTAGCTCAGAAAAAGTGTTCCCCATACAAACCTTGCACCCTTTTTTAACCCCCTTAGGGAATGATTTTTGTAAAACGCCGAATGTAGTATTTTTCATGTTCTAATAAGTAATTTTTCGTCAAAATTTTAAGTCTCTATTAAAAAAAAATATGTTTTTCCCATACAAACTTTGCACCCTATTTTACCCCCTTAGGGGTGAAATTTTTCAAAACGCTGAAAGTACTTTCTTTGTATTTAAATAATCTTTCTACAAAGTTTTAGGACTCTAGCTAAAAAAAATAGTTTCCCACATACAAACTTTGCACCCCTATTTTAGCCCCCTATTTTTACGGGTAGAATTTTCTAAACCGCTGAAAGTACTTAATTTGTATTCTGATGACTAATCTTTCTACAAAGTTTTAAGTCTCTATTTAAAAAAAAATATTGTTTCCCCCATACAACATTTGCACCCCTATTTTACCCCCTTAGGGGTAGATTTTTTTAAAACCCTGAATCTAGGTACTTTATTTGTATTCTAATGAATAATTTCTCTACAAAGTTTTAAGTCTCTATTTAAAAAAAAGTAGTTTTTCCCATACAAACTTTGCACTCTATTTTATCCCTTTAGGGGTAGAATTTTCTAAAACCCTGAAAGTTCTTTATTTGTATTCTAATGACTAATCTTTCTACAAAGTTTTAAGTCTCTATTTAAAAAAAAATTGTTTCCCCCATACAAACCTTGCACCCCTATTTTACCCCCGTAGGGGTGGAATTTTCCAAAACGCTGAAAGTGTTTCATTTGTATTCTAATAACTAATTTTTCTACAAAGTTTAAGTCTATAGCTCAAAAAAAAAAGGTTCTCCCATACAAACTTTGCAACCCTACTTTACCCCCTTAGGGGTAGAATTTTTAAAAAATCCCTTTTATCCCTAGCCCACGTTATAAAAGCAACATACTGTGCAAAAATCAACTCTCTAAGATTAGTAGTTTCGGCTGTGCGTTGATGAGTGAGTGAGTGAGTGAGTGAGTGAATAAGTCAGTCAGGACATAGGCATTTATTATGTATAAATAGATAGAAGATAATGAAACTCCCATTCAAATATCTCAAAAAATTATGAAGCTACATCCGTTTTAATGTCGCTTGTTAGAGTGAGAAAACGATGAGGGACTGTGACGTCAGTATACTCGAGCGTCATAGTAAAAAACAATCGTTTCATATGAAGGTGCGTTTTGCGGAAAAGGGACAGAACATACCCCCTCTTAAAACTTTGGACTCTTATAACTTAATCATTACCTATATAACCTCTTGCTTTGTTTTTTTCTCCATTTGACTATATTTATTTTAAATTCTTTTTCGAGAAAATACATTATGATTATTTACCATATTTTCGATTCCTGAGCTATAACCACGAACTTCGGAATTCGAAAATATTCGGGTATCTCTATCTCTATCGCACTAACCACACTCGAGTGACAGGGATGCAAATATATGAACATTGAGTATCGGTTTTCGTGGTAGCGCCGCAGGTACTTTGGCTGAATGCGCCGAGCGCGTGCCATTGCCATTCAAAAAAAACAAATTCGTGTTAATTATATTGTTCAAATTTGTTGATTTCATTTATTGAAATTACGACATAAAACGACATTTGCGCATATAAGTTCTCATATCAGAATCGAATATTTTTTTATGGTTTATATTTTAGCATTTGTCTCGTAAAGGTCTATCGTAGACGGGATTTAAATTATTAATAAGTGAAAGGCAAAGCAATTCCGCCATTTTGACGAAAATTTGACGGTTCTTATAGCTGACAGTTGGAGCAGCGTTTGATTTCAATAAAAATAAATGAAAAATTAAATGAAGTCGTATATTTCGGAAAATTAATTAACTGTCGCAGTCGGATAAAAACTATCCTAAGTTGCAGCTAGAATAATAATGTACCTATATAAAATGTTTCATATTTTTCCGTTCATGGGATGCTGAGAACATTCGAACCGCGCAAAGCTTAGTTTCAAACTGGCTGATTCTTTTTTTAATTTAGAGATTTATTATAAGTGGAGATAAACCTTCCTCTTGAAACACTATCTATTACAAAAAACCGCATCAAAATCTGTTGCGTAGTTTTAAAGATCGAAGCATACATAGGGACAGACAGACAGACAGACAGCGGGAAGCGACTATGTTTTATACTATGTAGTGATTAATTAATACAGTCTTCATTCAAAAATAGTTAACGATGTCCAATTTTTTACCGCCTTCAAAAAAGGAGGAGGTTCTATGTTCCACTGTATATATATTGTTTAAATGTATGTTCACCGATTTCTCTGACAATTGAGGACCGATTTTCAAAATTCTTTGTTTATTCATAACAGTACATTCCTGAGATGGTCCCATTGCCACCAAGTCAGGATCTGCTGATGGGATCCCAGGGACATTGAGAGCCCTCAAATTATACAGGGACGCGTTTAGTGATTTCGGTATTTTTTCTATTATAACTCGTGTTTACCCTCGGACATCGCAAATTTGATGAAGTGGAACTGATGATGACGACTACAGATGATTTATGGAACTTCTCAATGATGTCAAGTAGGTACGTCAAAGATTCCGATATGATTCAGTTGAAGTAGCAATTAATGAAGTGCCAAAGGTGATTATAAGATCCTGGAGACGCAACTTCTCAATTATTATCGGTCCACAAATTGCGACGTGGGTTTTTTGTGTAATAATTACCGCATCCGCCCTCGGAAAACGGAAATTATTAACCGACTTCAAAAAAGGGGGAGGTTCTATTTTTATATATATGAAAAAATGAAAAAAAAAAAAAAGAAAAATGATTTATTTAATAAAAAACGCGTACAAAATGACAACAGGGTTGGGTTAGCCTGAATTTGTGTGTGTGTGTGTGTGTGTGTGTGTGTGTGTGTGTGTGTGTGTGTGTGTGTGTGTGTGTGTGTGTGTGTGTGTGTGTGTGTGTTTGTAGGTGTGTTATCTGATATTAGGTATGGTTAATAATTTGCACGGTACAATAGTGTCTCCGTTGCGTCATACCTTAGATGTTTCAGCCATTTAGTTAGTTCGGTCTTACACTTATACACCAATAATTGATGGATATTAACAATTCTGTTTACATTGTTGTAAATATATGCCGATTGCGCTTTATATTGCCTTTTGGCAAACATAGATTTACAGGTTGATAGGGGGGCTGCGTCTTTTTTACGTCGACGGGTTTCTGTATAATTATACTAATATATAAGTAAACATATGTATGCATATGTTAGTATATACTAACTAATGAAAGAAAATTTTAAATCGGTCGAGTACCTAGTGCCAGTGCTGATTAGATAGATACTTACCCGTAGGCCGTAATATAGTAACTTGCAAAGTCCAAAAGGCCCAATATTCAGACTACCGCTTTATATTTAATACTAGCTGTTGCCCGCGACTTCGTCCCCGTATAACTTGTTATCGTCTTAGAAAATGATTGCTCTCAATCTCAATACAAACTTTGAACCCTCTTTAAGGGGATTTAAAAAAAACGTTGATATTAATTTTCTAGTTTGTGAACAAACAGTCTAATACCGAAGTTACAAATCTCATACTTTAAAAATGTCTTGAAATACACAAACTTTAAACCCCCTTTTAACACTCTTAGGGGATGAATTTGGAAAAAACTCTGAAATTAGTTTTGTAGTCTTTTAACATCACTATCACTGCATAGTATAAAACAAAGTCTGTCTGTCCCTTCGTATGCTTCGGTCCTTAAAACTACGCTACGGATTTTAATGTGGTTTTTTTTATAGATAGAGTGATTCAAGAGAAAGGTTTATATGTATAATACATACGCGTGCGAAGCTGGGGCGGGCCGCTAGTACAGAATAAGACCGAAGTTACAAATCTCTAACTTTAAAATTTTATTTCTCTCCATATAAAACTTGAACCCCATTTTAACCCCCTTAGGGGTTATTTTAAATTCATTTTTCTAATCGCTGAAAGCACTTTTTTCGTATTGTAATAAGTAATCTTACTACTAACTTTTAAGTCTCTAGCTCAAAAAAAGTGTTGCCCATACAAAGCTTGCCCCCCTTGTTTAACCCCCTTAGGGGTGGAGTTTTATAAAACGCTGAAAGTCCTTTTTTAGTATTCTAATAAGTTATCTTTTTACAAAGTTTCAAGTCTCTAGCTCAAAAAAGTTTGTATTTTAATAAGTTATCTTTATACAACGTTTCAGGTCTCTAACTCAAAAACATAAAATACAAATTCTGCACCCCTTTTTATCCCCCTTAGGGATGGTCTTTTCCAAAACGCTGAAAGTACTTTTTTATTTTTAAAAGTAATCTTTCTACAAAGTTTCAAGTGCCTAGTTCGGAAAAAGTGTTCCGCATACAAACTTTGCACCCCATTTTAACCCCCTTAGGGAATTAATTTTGAAAATCTAGTTTATTCATATTCTAATAAGATCTTTCTACAAAGTTTTAAATCTCTATTTCAAAAAAAGTATTTTCACCCATACAAACTTTGCACCCTATTTTACCCCTTTAGGGGTGGAATTTTCCAAAACGCTGAAATTCCTTTATTTGTATTCTAATAACTAATCTTTCTACAAAGTTTTAGGTCTCTAGCAATAAAAAAATAATCCCACATACAAACTTTGCACCACTATTTTACCCCCTTAGGGGTGGAATTTTCCAAAACGCTGAAAGTACTTGAGTTGTATACTTTTCTTATGACTACTCTTTCTACAAAGTTGTAAGTCTCTATTTCAAAAAAAATTGTTTCCCCCATACATTTTTTGCACCCCTATTTTACCCCCTTAGGGACGGAATTTTTCAAAACGCTGAAGTTATTTTATTTTTATTCTAATTACTAATCTTTCTACAAAGTTTTAAGTTTCTAGCTCAAAAAAAAAGTTTCCGCCAAACAAACTTTGCACCCCTATTTTACCCCCTTAGGGGTGGAATTTCCAAAAATCCCTTTTTATCCCTAGCCCACGTTATAAAAGCAACCTACTGTGCAACAATCAACTCTCTAACATTAGTAGTTTCGGCTGTGCGTTGATGAGTGAGTGAGTGAGTGAGTCTTATAAATATGTAGTTACAAATTACAAAGCTACAACCTACAAAGAGTGAGAAAACGATCACGATCACGACGACATAGTAAAAAACAATCGGTTCATATGAAGGTGCGTTTTGCGGAAAAGGGACAGAACACTTATAACTTAGTGATTAGGTACCTTTAAAACCTCTTGCATTGTTTTCTTTCTCCATTTGACTTCATTTTAAGTCCTTTTTCGAGAAAATACAACATTATGATTATTTTATTTAGTGTCTACTCCTACCCCTATTTTCGATCTATCCTACATCCGTATTTTCTTTTAAACCACGAACTTCAGAATTCGAAAATATTCGGGTATCCCTATCTCTATCGCACTAACATTACTTGAGTTTCGGTTTTTGTGGTTTGGCTGAATTCAAAGAGCGCGCGCGCGTGCCATTAAAAAAAACTAATTCGTGTTACTTATATTGTTCGAATTTGTTGATAAATTTATTGAAATTACGCCTTAATACGACATTTGCGCATATAAGTTCTCATATCAGAATCGATTAATTTCTTATGCTTTATCTCTTAGTATGTTTCGTGTCTCGTGAAGGTCTATCGTAGACGGGATTTAAATTATTAGTAGGTGAAATTAAGGCAAAGCAATTCAGCCATTTTGACGTTTCTTATAGATGACAGATGTGGCGGCGATATACTTTAAGAATAATCAATGAAAAATTAAATGAAGTCGTATATTTCGGAAAATTAATTAATTGTCGCAGCGGATAAAAAACTATCCTATACAGCTAGAATAATAATGTACCTGTAAAAAATGTTTCATATTTTTCCGTTCATGGGATGCTGAGAACATTCGTGACAGCACAAAGCTTAGTTTCAAACTGGCTGATTATTTTTTTAATTTAGAGATTTATTAAGTGGAGATTGCCTGAGGGACGGACATTTGAAGTACTTACCTTACCTATCTATATTAACAAATGTTGCAATTAAATTAAATTTGAACTTAAGAAGACATTAACTACTCGTAATTATGAATTAGTCTACGAAAGCCAATACCAAAACTATCCTATGTAGCCTAGGAGCTATGTACCTATTACCTAGGAGTATATACCTACTACGTGCGAAGTGGGTCCCGATTCCCAATTACCAAACAAATTATTCGGCGGGGCGGGAACACTGATGATGATTTGTGCCGTGATCACAACTTTTCACAGACTTTAGCAGTCCATCATAACATCTAAGTCTTTAATTTTGAGTGAATTAAAGGACATTTGCATTAAATAGGGTGGCATTCATTTGAAATCTTTGTCACTTTCTGTTGCCACATTTTTTAGTTATGTTAATTGAGTCACGTCAACAGTGCAGTTGCATCGGCGACGTGCCTTATCCAGCACAGTGAGTAATAACTGCAGGAATTCAAAGCTATATGCATAGACAATACTATCGATGTCATACTGACCAAGTTGGTTGGATTGCGGCTGGCGCCAGCGAGTCATGCGGCTGTCTTGCGAATGTTTTCATAATAAACCCCTTGTTTAGATGTTAAATGGATACAGCGACTCCAGTGTACTTAAAGCAACCAATTTCCAAGTATGTGGCGTATTATGCACTCATGATGGAACTCTTTTAGATATCATAGAGTGACTAATAGTGACAAGACATAGAGCTCTTTTGTTCGTTCATTGAGAGGTGCAAATTTACCCGATTTGGTATGATTTTGGGCTGCATTAACAATTTAGCAGTTAGGTATTCAATTAGGTTTCTGCTGATGTAATTAGCTGCTTCTTAACAAACAACACGGATCCGTACCAAACATTTGAACCTATTGTCTTACATCTCTGATTCATAATTTGATTGGACAATTTTGAGTTTTGACATTTTCATCCGAGGGGTTCATTCATACCTTCTTATTTAAGGCCATAGAGTTTCTAAACTTTCTTTTTTATAATTTTATGATTACTCGAGTATTTTTATAATTTTATGATGGCTGAATAATACATCTACACTACAATCATCCACATTGAGTGTATTGAGACCGATAAGCATAAACATCTGAATATAACATCAAGATCTTGTTCAACGCAGACTTTTTTCATCACATTGTCCAGTCAAAATAAATATAAAGTGTCTGCAAGTAACTCAACAAGGAGCGCCTTGAATTAAGTACCCGAGATACGGAATTGTATGTTAATAACGAAGACCTTTACCGAAACAGCCGTGTATTGTTAGCGCAAACAGCGGACTGTTTACGAATCATGTTTACTTGACCGCGGCCATTACGTTACGATGTACCGTGAAACCGTCTAGATTTTATTTGGTAGACTGCACTGTCCCATTAATATATTATTATTGTAATTCCCAATATTATTGTAATTATATATAATATTTTTAATTGTATAATTGTTTTGTATGTATGTTAGTATTTGGTTATATTTAAGGTATTTGTTAATATGAGACTTAGATGCCTGAAATAAATGGTTTTATTAGGGTTCCGTAGCCAAATGGCAAAAAACAGAACCCTTATAGATTCGTCATGTCTGTCTGTCTGTCTGTCCGCCCGTATGTCACAGCCACTTTTTCCCGAAACTATAAGAGCTATACTGTTGAAACTTGATAAGTAGATGTATTATGTGAACCGCATTAAGATTTTCACATAAAAATCGAAAAAAAAAAACAGTAAGTTTTGGAGGTCCCCATACTCAGAACTGAAACTCAAAAAAAAATCATCATACCCATACGTGTGGGGTATCTATAGGTAGGTCTTCAAAAATGATATTGAGGTTTCTAATATTATTTTTTCTAAACTGAATAGTTTGCGCGAGAGACACTTCCAAAGTGGTAAAATGTGCCCCCCCCCCTGTAACTTCTAAAATAAGAGAACGATAAAACTAAAAAAAATAAATGATGTACATTACCATACAAACTTCCACCGAAAATTGGTTTGAACGAGATCTAGTAAGTAGTTTTTTTTAATACGTCATAAATCGTAAACCTCAATGTATTTTACGGAACCCTTCATGTGTGAGTCCGACTCGCACTTGGCCGCTTTTTATTATTATTATTATTGTATGTATTTGGGAAAAGACGAACGGCGGGCGTTCTTTTGTTTCTTCTACGCGTGCTATAGCGTCTTCCATCATAATATTTTAAAAAGGAATTAAGATCGTTGATTTTGGCGGAGTTCGACCTCGGCAGGATTACTCAAACGTGAAGTTCATGGAAAGAAAGGCAAAGAATCTTATGTTGTACCTAGTACCTACCGACACGAGAATGTCGAGAATCGTGCGTGGTGTTTTTTTAAGCCTAGTGAAGTTTCATCTGTTGACTAAAACAAAATGTAAATTTTTATATTATAATCTGCTCCGTCAACTGACCACACGTGTCTCCAGTACCCGGCGCCAAAGAAACCTCTCCCCAATTAGCACATAGAAGCTAACGAAGACTCCTTGGTACAGGGATGAATGGTGCACCATGAATGGCCGAGTCAATGGCGGCGTCTAATTGGTGGTCGTCGTGATATCGTAATTACTGGGGACTAAACGCAGCTTCACGTGACCGACTGATGCCTATCTAACCTATGTTATTACAGGCTCTTAGGTAAATTGCGAACAACATCCGGATTGTTACGTGCCTACTGTGAGAATGCTACGTGCAGATTAGCAAATAATTGGAAGGCGCGCATTTTTAAAGCGGGATGCTTTCGGAGTTTAACGATAGATGGCGTGGGGACATCGAAAGCGTTTCTTAGATGCATAGTTTATTATGCTTTGTGATGTTTATTTAATTTTGAATCTTTTCCAGAAGTCCCAACCCAATGGTATTCTTCACGAACTAGGTATGTTTGAGAGAATTTAATATTTTATCGTAGCGGAATCTAATAAAATATGCGCTAAAACTATGTTATTCAACAAAGATTTATAGACTTGTCTGTCACATGGACACTCGTGTGCAAGTACTAAATTATTTTAACTGCAGGTTAGTAACGGCATGTTAACTTTTATGATTGTCATCACATCTTATGCTAAATTGCATCTCCATTGGACGACCATTTAGCCTAGTTGACAGTGACTACCCATCTGTGAAACTAGCATCCTGGGTTTTGGATTTATGTAGGCACCTATCTATCTTTGGTTGGTAGTAAGTATAGAGCGATTAAATATCGTCGCCTCGTACCCATCGCGTAGGTACCTAGTTATTACTAGTCACGCTAAGACCTAAATTGATTTCTATAATTCGACCGAATAAAAAAGTACTCAATTCTAACCATTTAACCCCGAAACAGTGAGAGGTTGTACTAATACTGTAAGGTTTTTATAAATAAAGCGTGTGGAACGGGTAATCTCGTGTATTGTTTGCCCGGCCGTGGGTGGCGGGCAGGTGTGGTCGGTCAACACGGCTGGAATGTGGTCCGTCAGCGCTCCGTTCATGGTGGCTGCGGTGTACAAATTCATTCAAATACTTACACGGTGGAGAATGCATGCCTCAGGATGATTCCTAACGTAGAGCGCGTTGCTAGCCCACCAACATATCACGGCCGCGTGATGGTAAGATAAAACCGATGGTACTTAGACAGACACTTGCATTATTATTCACATTTGTCTACTAGGTATTTAAAGATGCTCTTTACGATTATATTTTCTAAGCTTTAGGAAAGTTAATGGTTTTCAATAATCTACGAACAAATTTGTAAATAAGAAATACGTTTAGGTTCGCAGAGTTTAAGCACCTTTAACATTAATTGTACCAGTTGGATTTGTTGTTGTGGCAATGGTCGGCGCATATTGCACTTTAGTAGATCTGATGGCCGTTGGGGCGGAAAGGTTCTCGAGCGGCGGGCGACCACGTGCCGGAAGGCGTAGCGTGGGTAGACCCCCCACAAGGTGGGCTGGTGACCTGGTAATGGTCGCGGGGGTCCGCTGGATGCGGGTGGCATAGGACCGATCGTTATGGCACTCTTTGGGGGAGGCCTGTGTCCAGCCAGTTGATCTGGGACCCGATTCGAGATGACGAAATGTGACGTCCGCAGCGTGTAATTTATCATATGCATAGGTATGCATAATTTTCAACCCTATATTCATAAACACATGAAACAAAAGTGACATATATGACTTAGGGATGAAATTAAATTAATACATTTTTTGCTAGAATGCAGGTACATAATGGTAACAGTTTGTAATAAGAATCCTACACCTTCAGCCACCTAGTTGTAAAAAGTCAAACAAAGTCATTAATGAGAACGTATACACCAACTAAGAATATGGATGTCCTCTTCTTTTAATTCCAGCCCTGCTTCTAATTATGTGCACTACTTTATCCCTTCTACTTAACGCTGTGGGTAGTAAGGTCGTAAGGATTGAGCAGTGCGCCTGCATACATTACCAACAGAGGTCGCTGCTATTCAGGTCGTGACGAACATGTGTGTTTGTGTCGACGGTGAATTAAATTAAAACGGTTCAGGGCTGCTATGGTATAGGAATAGGACACATTTCATTCTACTTACATTGTATGTTACTTATCTTCTTTATTTAGTTGTCTCTTAAGTTAATGACCTGAGGAAATCTCTTGATTGGCTGTGGACTATTCACGCAAGTAGCTTCGACAGTCGACGGAACAACATAGTATATTTTTAGGGTTCCGTACCAAAAAGGTAAAACAAGGAAGACTTGTGGTGGACTCTGTCCGTCTGTTTGACGTTATTATGAGCTTCTTTCCATAAAAAAGTGACAAGAATTAATGATTTTGTTAGACGTCGCAAAGCACTGCCACACTCTCAGGCAAGTCGTACCTACGCTTGTTTTTTATATAAAAAAACACCCCAGGAAAAGAAAAACACCCAAAAAAGGTGTGCTGTAAATAAATACATTATTAGTTATAACGCTACAAAAACTGACGCTATTAGTGCTTTGCAAATTGTATAGCCTGTCATTTGGCTGCCAGTCCTGCCCTGCCCTGTATAATTGTCCTTATAAGTAACGTCAAAGATGACATCAATTGTAATAGAGTTAAAGCCTCCTACTCAAGCGGTTAAGGCCTCCACACACCGGTCGCGGGCGCGGGCCCGCGCAAGTTGTAAAACATTGAAACTACACTTCAAACGAACGCGGGCCCGCGTTCGATGTGTGTTTGAAGTGTAGTTTCAATGTTTTACAACTTGCGCGGGCCCGCGCCCGACCCGTGCCCGACCCGCGCCCGCGACCGGTGTGTGGAGGCCTTTAGAAAAACACACAGTCAAGGGCACCAATATGTATTCACTCAAAGTTTCATAAATATGTAATATGTGACCGTCCATGAGAACTGAAGATAACCTAACTAACCTAACCCACCTAGTCTTTGTGTACGTTCCGCAGCAAGCCGATTTGATCTCAGTTCACAATATGACGATTCGACATTGAAAGTTTATAAACTAACGAAAAATATTGCGTTAAATTGTGAACGGTTTTGACAATTTAAAATTTTTCGACAGTTTATAATATCGCGAGTAAGATTATAAACTGACGTTGTTCACAGTCTAACGGTGACATATACATATTGGTGCCCTTGATTGTACTTAGGTAGGTACAAAGGTTATTGAACCTATTTGTTATATTAACATGAAGAGGCAGCCTACCGGTATCAAGAAAAAGAAAACCACGCGAACATCTCAACTCGACCAACTAAAGCCGCAGACGGTCGCCAACACGCCCCTCCGACCGAGCAACCTTGGTCGGCACCGACCGCTGTAGTATGAAATTTTACTGCAAACAACTGTCTACACGGTCGGTGCGGACCAATGTCGCTCGGTCGGAGGGGCGTGTTGGCGACCGTCCAGCAGAGGCTTTAGAAAAAGAAACGCGATTAAGGTACCACTATTTTTAAAGCTTCGATAAAAAGTGACACCAGTTATTTGTTCTGCGGTCTCTGTCAATCAGCAGCCCTACCGAAGTGGAAGTGGCGGCCCTACGGGCCCATTACGCCGACGACGCATTTCCGTCGGCAACAGCGCATATCCGGCGCGCTCCGTTGATAATAAACAAAGGGTCAAAGGTCTTCCGGCCCGGGACTTCCCATAACACCCTGTTAAGTGTTCACTTTTCCTGCTAATTCAAACAAAGTTCTTTTTTAATTTTATCAACCCATTCACCGCCACGGAAAAAACACACCCACGCCACGCAAGTCTTAAGTCTATTGTTTTTGGACTTCGTATGAAGTCGGTGGCGGCCGGCGCGGCGGCGCGGCGGGTGGCAATGGTGACAAACTTTAGTTCAAGTCGGTGGCGGCGAATTAGTTAACCCGCCTGCGTGTGATCTCTTTTCTATCTATATTCGTGCCCAGAACAGACGGTACAAGTACAACATATCATCTTTGAGTGTCCCAAATTTAGCGGGAATTCGGCTGATTTCAAGACTCTCTCGACGGATGCAGTTGCTTACCTTAAATCTAATATCATAATATTTAAGTAGGTAGAGAAATTTTATGCCATACTATAAATAAATAAATAAAGATACCACGTCGATGCAGTGACAAACAATCGTACAAACAGAAAATATCAGCCGATAGACGTCCACTGCTGGACATAGGCCTCCCCCAAAGAGTGCCACAATGACCAGTCCTGCCTGCGCATCAAGCGGACTCCCGCGACCTTAACACGTCAGTTTTTTTACATACGCATATTACCATAGCTAAACTTAAGTGGCAGTGGGCGGGGCACATTGCACGTAGAACCTTTATGGCGAAAAGGTTCTCGATTGGCGACCACGTACCGGAAGGCGCAGCGTGGGTGGACTGATGACCTGGTAAAGGTACGCCCTCACCAATGCTATAAAAATGCCTTAAAATTGCTTTTGCAAAGGATGTCGGTGGATTAATTATGTCCGACCCGGTGAACTCACGAATTAAACACAATTACCTATATCAAAAATTTACTTCCAATCTCTAAAAGTTAGCGCTAAGTAGTTACCTACTGTGCTACTGTTGATTGATTCTGATTGGCCGTGCAAGTCACAGGATGGTACCAAAACAAATGGTAGGTATTTCATTCAATGTTTTCCCGCGCTATTTATATCATCATTATCATCATGCCGAAAGACGTGCACTGCCGCCACTTCCGGACATAGGCCTCCCCCAAAGAGTGCCACAATGACCGGTTCTGCTCCACCCGCATCCAGCAGACTCCCGCGCCGCGACCTTTACCAGGTTATCAGTCCACCTTGTGGGGGTCTACCCCTGCCGCGCCTTCCGGTACCTGTAGGTCAATCACGTAACGCATTGTACGCGCGTCTGACAGTAAAATCACAATCTAACTGTCATTTCTCCATATAAAATTGACATTTAGACCTTACAGACGCGCGTAAGAAAAGTTACGTGATCGACCCACTGGTCGCAATGTATTATATTATACGAACATAAATAAGATCGTATATAAGTGTTCACGCCTTTATGACATTGACAATAGAGTCCTGTACAGATAATTAATTAATGATGTCCTTATTTATGTACGTATATCCGTACCCCTGTCTGTACCTATTTAAGTATTATTGGTACATTTAGTAGGTATCTAAATCTGAAACTGTCTCATTGGCTGACACATACCATAGGGAGGCGCCAGCCAAATTAGTAGGTACCTACATAGATATTTAATTACAAGGAACATTAGTAGTTTCACCTGCTAATATTGAAACGTTTTTATCACAGGATTCGTCATTGTAGGATAACTTCCGCTAAACATTACATAAAGGAGAAAACGTCAAAGTTTTATTGCAATCTCTAGAATAGGGAACATTACGCAAACCTCTGCGTAGGGGGCGACACTAGCAGAGTTGGCGTTGTATCTCGATCCCACTTTGCGGTATTGTCTATGCATGCATCCTTGTCACTCATTTGACAATCAATTGTGCATGTGTGTGTGAGTCCATATCTTCCTCTACTGGTTTACGGTTTGTGCTATTGCTGCATTCTGGCGGCAGAACATTGCAGTAATGTTCCCTATTAGTCTACCACTACCATTAACTCCTTTGTTATATTCTAAAGTATTTGATAGCATCTTTCGTCAGTTAAAGTATAAACCGCGCAAAATCGTGCGTTTTAGCCGGCATTGCAACACGCGAGTATGATCCATTATAATGAGCCTCAGTTCATTGAACCTTGCCAACAATACTAGTCTACAATAATCTTTGTCCTCAATACAAGACCTACATTTGTAAATAAACAGAATCGTTACTAGTTAATAGTTCTGAATGACGTACGCGCGTAAGACTATGCGCTTGCGTTGCGGTTTAGGCAATATTGTCAACACTGTTTAAATACTTAATTGATTTAAATAAATAAATATCAGGGGACAATCATACACAAATCGAACTAGCCTCAAAGTAAGATCAATAAGGGTTGTGTTATGAGTACTAGACGACGATATATTTTTGACCAAACTCGTGAAGAAAGCCCAATTACCCGACCCGACAACTCAAGACAGAATGTCTTGGCGCCGTAAAATAAGGAGAGCCGACCCCACCTAATGTGGGATAAGGTCAAGACAAAGAAGAAGACCTTACTGCTTTCGCTTGTCATCTAGGTACCTATGATTACCGTAAGCCTGGCAATTATTAGACATGGAATTTCGTATAGGCAACATATATACTATTTTTGGGACCAAAGAGGTAAAAACGGATAAGGGTTCCGTGCGACTCCGTCCGTCTGTCTGTCTGTCACAAAGTTAAATATATATAATATATAGTAAAAATAGATGCCCTTACCGGGATTCGAACCCAGGACCTCTTGCTTCGTAGGCAGGGTCACTACCAACTAGGCTAAAGCGGTCGTCAAAATATAATATATGATTAATATTAACGTAAATAAGTATAGCGAGACCTCTATCTAGCGTATTTTTTTATTTTTCAAATATCATTTGTGAATATAATTATTATTTCTCACTTTAATTTACTTTAATTTCATTTGTGAATTAATTTTGTAACTGATTAATTTTTTTCCTTCAATCTGAAAGTAGGTATTCTGGCCCCGTAGCATGGATGGCGTTATCACGCGATAAGCGATAGGATAAGCGCGTCGTCTCATTCTATCGAACGGTGTCAGCCAGGGACGGATGCTCTATCATATCACTTATCGCGTGATAAGGCCATCCATGCTACGGGGCCTGAATGTACCTTCTAGCAATTTTTATCTTATCGAAATTGGTTCACTTGATAAATAATTATCTCTGAAAGACCAACATAATAGGTTGCAAATCTAGCACTAGTCGTATGACAGACACACGTCACATACAAGTTTACGCAGTTACATGCTAGATGTCGCTGCCCGTAAGATAGATCACGCTAACGCTTGTTCCACGTAGAAACTATAAGAAGGATAGTGTGCATCCTACAGAGTTTTCATTTTGTAGGAGTGTGGGACTCACATGAATAGACTAACCCTCAAGTAGGGGAGACTTATATTCCTGCCAACCGGTATCCGAAACAACGTCCATTAGGTATCTGGGAGTTCTTCTTGACAAAAATCTTTGTTGGCATCAGCATATATCTAATCTTGCAGGAAAAATCCGAAAATTAATATACATTTTTAAAAATCTGAGACACGTTTGCGATAGGAAACTACTTATAACCATTTACTATGCACTTTGCCAATCAGTGACTATGTATTGTATTACTGCCTGGGGAGGCGCATCAAAGACTTCTTTGCTTATACTAGAGAGAGCTCAGAGAGCAGTGCTTAAGGTTTTAACCTTCAATAAATTTACATATCCAACAACTGCACTCTACGAGGACACTTTAGTTTTAACTGTAAGGCAACTTTTTATCAAACATTTATTAACAAAGCAACATAAACGCATCCCGGACTATCCTGAGTCTAGAAGAAGAAAAGATTTTGTATATTCAACTCCACCTCATAGGACCAAATTCGCAAAAAAATTCATAAATGTTCTTGGTCCCACATTATATAACAAAGTAAGCAAACATATTCAAATACGAACACTTAATTTACATGCTTGTAAAAAGTCATTGGAAGCTTATCTACAGAAATTAAAATACGAAGATACTGAACAACTACTAAAAACCTTGGTGTAATCCGCACGCAATTAATGACAGTTATATACTTACACTCGCAAACATATATACACACGCACATTCACTCGCACACTCGCGGTCACACACATACACACACACACACACACAGAGACTCACGCACAATGCACGCGCGCGTAGTCGCACTTACGCATCAACACATATACACTACATACACAGACACACACATAAACAATTAAATATATCCATGCATACACTTTACCATACTCAATGATACATATAGATGTAGAAACTTGAAGGGAAACATTAGATTTTTATCCCGTGTTAAAAATGTTATCTTATGTTAAGTTTTTGCATATACTACTTGTTTACGCCTAAACCGGCCGAGCGCCTGAGTATTCTTTTGTTGGGCTTAATGATTGTATTCTATTCGTTTATTTTTGATAACGGCCTCCGTAGCCCAGTGGGTAGTGACTCTGCCTATGAAGCTGGAGGTCCCGGGTTCGAATCCCGGTCAAGGCATTTATTTGTGTGTTTATCACGAATATGTGTTCCTGAGTTATGGATGTTATATATGTATATAAGTATATATATGTATGTATCTATTATATATATCATCGCCTAGTACCCACAACACAAGCCTTACTGAGCTTACCGTGGGCCTAGGTTGATTTGTGTAAGATTGTCCCATAATATTTATTTATTTATTTATTTATTTATTTATTTTCTACCCACTTAGTTTAGTTATAAAACGATACTTACGGAACGAATGTTATAGGATAGCATAATTACTGATTTAACTAAGTGACACTTATAAGGACGGTGAATCCTGACCCACCGTGACACAGTGCAAACTAGTACGGGGGTCAGTTGACACTTACTTTTGGTTTTCACCATACAAATTTGTAAATTAAAATGTAAGTAGCAATTTGTACTTTTACTTACGAAATAAATTTATGATTTATTATGATTATGACTTAGGGGTTTTGACATTATGTGCTGTACCTATACAAAAATCTATTGACTAGAATAGTACGAGATTAGTACCGATCGATAGCTTATTTCTTCCACTTTCATGTGAGATCAACAAAAAAAGTGGTAGTATAAACGCTTCCGCAAAAAAATTACTTAAGCGTGAAAACTCATTGTGTTTCATCTCCCCTCATGCTGAGGTAAGTTAAAACAGGGGTCGAGGGGAGTTGAAACATTAACTAATTTTGGAGATAGAAAAAAATCTTTTTAGTTAAAAGGATTTTATTAAAGAAATAAAAACAGTAACGAACATCCAATTCTTTTAAGTAACCTCTAAACAAAAAAACTCTCTTTGAGGGTAACCATACAAGGTAAAACCTCAACACATTTGCAAATTATGGGCATCTAAATAAAACGATGAAAACTTACTTTTCGTGTTTTTTTATGCACTCCACAATCGCGCGCCATGCGGCAAGGACGCGTACCTACTGAAGGGCCCGCGGGCGGTGAGGCGCGGCTAAACAGCTAGCTCGCTAACGGTCATATATTCCGCGAAATTGACGTTGTTTCAACTCACCTTTGTTTCAAAACCTCTAGGTCTCCCCTATTGACCTCCTGTGTCTGCGTGTGAGTCGGCATACTGAACTCCGACAGTATTCCTAAGATTTTTTCAAAATAAAATAAATAGTGTATGAAAGTTCGGAACCCTCGGTGCGCGAGACAGACTCACACTTGACCGGTTTTTTAATATTACGTATATCACAAACGAACTTTCTAATGTCGGAAAATCACATTCTTGTGTAAAGTATCCCCGACAGATTTTAGTTGACACAGATCTACCCGTGTGTAATGACTTTTAGTGACATTATTTCAGACAGATACCTATTTATCTATACTAAAACTACAAGACTACAACCGAAACACAAATTACTTTGACGGCGCTACCAAGAATATGTATTCGAAATTCGCATATCTCCCTCATTGTCGCCCGCAATTGGGTGACATGCAAGTGCGATAGAGATGGAGATACCTACACCGGGGTCCTTAATTACCGGGTAAAAATACCCGCAGTTTTCTGTATCCTGCGACCACAATGAAGATGCAACTAAATAGACTAAGACTTGCGACATTGGCATGTCAGAATTCTGAATCAATAGCCAAGCAGCCGACCTGAACCTTTGATACAACCGACCATTGTTACTCGGCAAGGCTTAACCCTTTTAACTAACAAAGGGATAAACCGATAATCGTTCTATGTCCATCAGGTCATCAGTCAGCACAGATGAAAGTGGCCGGCGATCTTGAAGAATGGGCACGATATGAAAGCCGCCGCGTGACAAACGAGGGCGTGCTCATTGTTGTAACAGCTTTGTATTAAGTAAAACAGATCATGATGGAATGCAGTAATGACGGTGCCCACACAAAGCGAAGTGAGATGTCTTCGAGGATGGACTGAAGTTATTAAGAGTTGTCAAGTGAACGTTGAAGTGATGTGTCTTGGCTTACGCTTTTGCAATTTTCACACACCTGGCCCACCGTTCTTGAATCCTCAATATTTTACCAGTCGTTTATTATTGAGCTCAAGCTTTTATTTAGACTGAGTATCGATTGACACTAGCGCAACTCACTGTACGGCGTGACGCGAGACGAGAAAATCTACTCTTCTGTAAAATAAGCAGATCGCAAGAGAGACGGGAATAACGAGCCTTTCAAGCTGGCAGCTAGTCGTTAAGCAGATCGCAAGAGAGACGGGAATAACGAGCCTTTCAAGCTGGCAGCTAGTCGTTAAGCAGATCGCAAGAGAGACGGGAATAACGAGCCTTGCAAGCTGGCAGCTAGTCGTTAAGCAGATCGCAAGAGAGACGGGAATAACGAGCCTTGCAAGCTGGCAGCTAGTCGTTAAGCAGATCGCAAGAGAGACGGGAATAACGAGCCTTTCAAGCTGGCAGCTAGTCGTTAAGCAGATCGCAAGAGAGACGGGAATAACGAGCCTTGCAAGCTGACAGCTAGTCGTTAAGCAGATCGCAAGAGAGACGGGAATAACGAGCCTTTCAAGCTGGCAGCTAGTCGTTAAGCAGATCGCAAGAGAGACGGGAATAACGAGCCTTGCAAGCTGGCAGCTAGTCGTTAAGCAGTTCGCAAGAGAGACGGGAATAACTAGCCTTGCAAGCTGGCAGCTAGTCATTAAGCAGTTCGCAAGCGAGACGGGAATAACGAGCCTTGCAAGCTGGCAGCTAGTCATCCTAGTCTGGTCCAACCGCTCCGTGTAAAATGCCAGTGACTCTGCAATAGGGTGTTTCATTAAGAATGCTCAAGTCTCCTTATATAGGGATGGTGAGGGTTTCGCTACGGAACTCACGACTGACTGATTCTTGTGTGAAGTTGTGTGTCAATTTCACGGAGAACGTCGCGCGCTCTATGTATACTTAAGTTATGGACGCTGATGCTGCCCTCTGCCTGATGTATCTTGAGAGGAAACTCCGCGACTGTCCGCAGTTGGTAGCACAGCTGGTACACTTGCTTGTTCGCGAAGGGCAATTATACAATTTGCGGTTTGGTCGGAGAATAATCTCCTCCCGTCACTCTCTGCTCTTGCTCTGTGTTTTCGAGAAAAAAAACAATGTTATCTGCGATAGGTACGTATGTTTCTACGAAAATGCTCTTGCATTTATGTATAGTCAGCGGTAATAATATACGTAAATAAATAAGGACATACATATCTGTACAGGACTCTATTGTCAATTGTCATAAAGGCGTGTACATACAGATATTTATGTAATTATTTATGTACGTAGCTATATTTTTACCCCTGACTAACAAGTATCGTTCTTTCCCAAATACAAAGCTAATGTTCCGTATAAAAACTATTTTTGATAAGATTTTTGCGCCGGTTCGAACCCTCTTTAAAATGTAGCTTACGTTGTTATGACAACTGCTAATCTTTCACAAACAGGCCGTTTTATCGGCTGGTCTCCGATAGACAGATCGATATGGAATCCGTATCAAGGGCAGATAACGACTTAACGACATATAGGCTTCAAAAATGTGATAACAGAAACGCCCTTTAAATGTACCTACCTACTTATTCTCTTCTTATTTTATTGAATTCATCCAATGTTTGTGAATTTCATATTTGATCTGCTTATATAGCTTTGGAATAAATTGTAAATTCTAATGCCATGTTTCAGACCTTTGGAAATTAGCAAAATGTAATTACCTGAACTAAACATTTTTTTAGCTGGCACACGAACATTTCCCTGTAAATTACGTGCTTAAGATGCATGTAATAATTAACTAGTGAGGCAAAATGAGCTAAAAACCTTTGTGGTCAAGAATCCGCCGAGTAAGCTCGGCCGAATTTCACCGTTTAAAGTTCTTATTTTAAAACTACGTGCTGGATTGTGACGAAACTTTGCATATACAATGAGTACAATGACATGAGCTATATCTATGGTCTGTAATTAGTTTATATGGCTCCAGTTAATAAAACAAACGAAATACTTACAGCAAAAACAAGTTTTGTATGAAAAACTTAAATTTGCTGTATTTTTTTATTATGGTATCTGAAGCTACATTAATCTAATTACAGACTTAAATGGTACTTATTTTTTTTTTGTATTTTAAATGAATAATTGTAGCAATTAATTGTATATGGACTTACTCTATTTGCGCTGTAGCATGGTGCGGGTAACAGCTGTCATCTCAGTACAATTTATAACCTTAAAACGTAAAATTGTACTGAGATGACAGCTGTCACCCGCACCATGCTACAGCGCAAATAGGGAAAACTGAAATAAACGAATTGAATTGAATTGAATTTAACTTATTCTAAGTACAAAGTTTCAGAGCAAACTAGCTAGTCGTTTTAAAATGAGAGCGTAACTACGTTTGTATGGAGAATCGAGGTTACTGCGGACTCTTATTAGGATGTTGTCATGACTTGATTTTGCAGTTTCCTCAAGGAAATACCGAGAACGATGCTGTTGCAAAATACAGGGTGGAATTTCATAAACTGTACATATTAAAAGGAGAAAAATTTCAGCCAATTTCATCGGTGAAACGGTGTTTTTTTTTTTTTCTAGTCATTAGTTTTTTTTTTACAGAATTTTGAAAATTTTTGTAAAAACTCGGATAATACACCTAATTCAGACGGTATAACTTTTGATCCAATGGTCCTAAAATGAAAATAAAAAATGCAGAGTATTACCAAGGGACAGGTTAATAATTCTTAATAACAATAGAAAACCAACTAGAAGAGAAAATCCGCAAAAAAAAATATTGTTTTTGAAAAATGGCTACAAAAATTAATAATTTTAAAAGAAAAACACAATTTTCTGAAAAAAACGCAGATTTAGTTACCATTTTTTTTGCTTAGTATTAAACCTCACTTAATGCCGATTCTAAAACCGTTTTTAAACTGTCTCAGACTTTGAAAAATACCACGCAAATGGGTACGTAAATCAAACCATAATTTTATAAATTTTAATCCTCTTAAAATCCTTAATGACCGTTTGTTCACAGGTAGTTGAAGGGTGTTATTGGGTTTTAGGTGGAAATAACAAATTACGTACTTAGTATTAATCCTCACTTAATGCCGATTCTAAAACCGTTTTTAAACTGTCTCAGACTTTGAAAAATACCACGCTAATGGGTACGTAAATCAAACCATAATTTTATTAATTTTAATCCTCTTAAAATCCTTAATGACCGCTTGTTCCCAGGTAGTTGAAGGGTGTTATCGGGTTTTAGGTGGAGATAACAAATTACGTACTTAGTATTAATCCTTACTTAATGCCGATTCTAAAACCGTTTTTAAACTGTCTCAGACTTTGAAAAATACCACGCTAATGGGTACGTAAATCAAACCATAATTTTATTAATTTTAATCCTCTTAAAATCCTTAATGACCGCTTGTTCCCAGGTAGTTGAAGGGTGTTATCGGGTTTTAGGTAGAGAAAACAATAGGAAGAAAAGTAGTCCTAAAAATTGCGTAAATAAAATCATGTATTTTAATTAAAAGTCATAAATTCGATTGATAAACCTTTATTAAAGAAAAAACTTATTCTAGTGTTGCAAAGGGCGTTCCCTGTATGGTATTAATTGTTCAAAATGACCTCCTCTTTCTTGAAGGCACAATGTGGCCCGAGCTTGAATTTGTTGCGTAGCCCGTCGAATCATTCCCGGATTATTTCTTGTGCTGCATTTAAAATTCTGTCGTGCAATTCTGCTTCGGTATTGACGATTCTGTGATATACCCGTTGCTTCATATCACCCCAAAGAAAATAATCCAACGGCGTCATATCAGGCGATCTTGCAGGCCATCCAACGGGGCCGTCTCGGCCGATCCACCTATTGGGATATTGCTCATTTAAAAAATGTCGAACTCTTAATGCCCAATGAGCTGGGCTTCCATCCATTTGGAGAAACAGGCGTTGTCTCACATCTAACATCACATCTTCCAAAAGCTCTGGGAGCTCGTCTCTCAGTAACAGTAAAAATCTGTCGGCGTTCAAAGTATTCGGTAAGAAGACTGGTCCAATCAATTGATCGTCGAGTACCGCTGCCCAAACGTTTATGAAGGTCTTGAAAATTAGATGGTCTTACTAGGTTTGGATTATCGTGAGCCCATGTGTGTAAATTTCTGAAGTTAGTTATTCCCGTATGAGTAAATCTTGCTTCGTCCATCCATAAAATTCTTCTAGTAAATTCCGGATCCCTTCTGATATTGCCAAGTATCCAAGTCGACATAACACACCTAACGCGGGCATCGCCAATTTGCAAATTTTGTACCCGTTGATAATGAAATGGATGCAGTCCTTCCTTCTTCAAAATTTTCCAGACAGAGAATTTTGAGATTCCGTGCCTCAATGCCAAGCGTCTTAGACTCGTGGTTGGGTCCGCGTACAAGTCTCTGAGAACTGCTTCTTCTATGGCAACATCAATTATGTTTCCTGGCTCTCGGCGATCTCGGCCACCATATCCCAGGCCAATATTGCACAACCGGCGATGAACTTCTTGAAAGTGGCGAGCAGCAGGTCTTGGAACGTCATTAGGATACTGCTCCAAATAGGCGATACACGCAGCTCTTGCAGATCCATGGCACAATCCATAATAATAGTGCATGTTGGCTATTTGTAACGGCGAAAACTCTCGTAAGCGGGGCATGATGATTCAAACTGAACAAGTACTGGAGTAATCAAAGAAGTGGCGAGCAAAGACAAGCAATTGCGATTTGCGAGCGACTGAATAGTTGACCTATTGCCCAATGCCTTTATACCCCTCATGTTATCTCCACCTTCAACCCAAAACACCCTTCAACTACCGGGGAACAAGCGGTCATTAAGGATTTTAAGAGGATTAAAATTAATAAAGTTATGGTTTGATTTACGTACCCATTAGCGTGGTATTTTTCAAAGTCTGAGACAGTTTAAAAACGGTTTTAGAATCGGCATTAAGTGAGGATTAATACTAAGTACGTAATTTGTTATTTCCACCTGAAACCCAATAACACCCTTCAACTACCTGTGAACAAACGGTCATTAAGGATTTTAAGAGGATTAAAATTAATAAAATTATGGTTTGATTTACGTACCCATTAGCGTGGTATTTTTCAAAGTCTGAGACAGTTTAAAAACGGTTTTAGAATCGGCATTAAGTGAGGATTAATACTAAGTACGTAATTTGTTATTTCCACCTGAAACCCAATAACACTCTTCAACTACCTGTGAACAAACGGTCATTAAGGATTTTAAGAGGATTAAAATTAATAAAATTATGGTTTGATTTACGTATCCATTTGCGTGGTATTTTTCAAAGTCTGAGACAGTTTAAAAACGGTTTTAGAATCGGCATTAAGTGAGGTTTAATACTAAGCAAAAAAAATGGTAACTAAATCTGCGTTTTTTTCAGAAAATTGTGTTTTTCTTTTAAAATTATTAATTTTTGTAGCCATTTTTCAAAAACAATATTTTTTTTTGCGGATTTTCTCTTCTAGTTGGTTTTCTATTGTTATTAAGAATTATTAACCTGTCCCTTGGTAATACTCTGCATTTTTTATTTTCATTTTAGGACCATTGGATCAAAAGTTATACCGTCTGAATTAGGTGTATTACCCGAGTTTTTACAAAAATTTTCAAAATTCTGTAAAAAAAAAACTAATGACTAGAAAAAAAAAAAAACACCGTTTCACCGATGAAATTGGCTGAAATTTTTCTCCTTTTATTATGTACAGTTTATGAAATTCCACCCTGTATAATAGGAAAACACAACCAACGCAAGCATCTGTGAAACCCAGAAATGTGGAGAGACCAGGACGTGGCTGATCTAGCTATGATAATGAATACCCAAGGTCTTAACAGTAGAGGCGAGACAAAGTAACGTCCAACACAAAAACACCGGGCAGCCTTCTTCTTGGTCATTAAACTCTAGGTGAAAGATGTTTCTCGCCGTATCATACTGCAAGTCTTTTGAAGTAGGTAATTCTGGTATGATTTGAAGTCAATCGTGCGAGGGTTGCCCTCAGTAGAGTTGATCTGGTCGGTCTATCTCATGGATCACACACGCGATCTAATTCCTTCTACTTCTCCTTAAATGTTAAAACACTTAAGTATGTATTAACGCAGAAAGACACTGCTTGATGATGCGGAGTTGAAGGATGTAATACCTACATTAGTTCGAAATTATCCCCAGCATTGTTTTTTGGCACCTCATTTTTATACAGAACCAGGCATCTTTTTTTCTTCTGAATTTTAGAGACGTGGATTTTAGAGGCATGAAATAATTTAGAGAAAACAACTCACATGGACTTACCTACACACGTTTATTTAGCTATTCAGCTTCATCTTATTGCAGATATGCCATATTATCAATATTATCATAATCTTTGAAAAGTTAAGTTTGTCTATCAATTAAGCGAGCCTGGATAACTTTATAATGATGAGACCAGACGAGTCTACCCTTAAAAGGGAGTAAAAGTAGATCATATGTCGATACCAGGTTGTTAATGCTGTTGCCATTTCTAACCATCGCTACTTGGAAGTAAACCCAACAAGACCAACCGTAAGATCTTTCAATCGATATAAGATCGATTACAGCCGTATCTGCGTTTATGTTTATTGGTTTAATTATGATCAAATTAGATATACGGCAAACACGCTACAGATGTAATTATAACGGATATACTTACATTACTTTCTAGTTAATTCTATCATTACATCATTAGGTATGGTATGTATTTCCTAATAACAACTTTGTAATACAATTTCCTGGCTAAAGCCATCTAAAGATCCGGGTCGATACGAGTAGACTTGCGCGGGGCTAAATTTAAATCTCTAGTTAAGTGGATTGCTGTTTATAAATTTGCTAGTTAATAGGGTTTACAATTACGAAAGACCCTTGTGTTTATTAACACTTTTCCAATCAAACTTCGATTATCTGTGTCACAGTACCTAATAGTAATCTTAAACGAAGTAAAACAGGTTTTATTTCTGTGTCATGGAAAACTAAGTTAAAACCTGCGATACTTATACATGCCGTATGTTATCCTTATCCTTAAATGTTAATATGTATTACGTGCTTACTTAAAATGTTAAATTAATTTGCCTTAAAAGGCACCTGTACTTCTTACCTACATGAATAATAACGAAAATGGCAAGCCTAAAGCGTAATTCTTGCTCACAATATTTATCGATATAAATCAACCTAATCCTATGAAAATCGGCTAAACAGTACAGAATCACTAGAAACCTTTTAATGTCGTAGGTAATACCTAATCCCAAAATTTAAGAAGCAATAAATAACAAGTGAGATTGTCTTGGTTCAGTGAGATTCATAAATATTCCGTTTTTAAAACATCAGCATGGTACAGTCGCCATCACATACATCGGAGCAAACAAGCACGTCACAAACATCGGAACACACCTCTATTTTCAAGGCATTAGGGTGCATGTGCCGATATTTTTGAACACCTATAGTGTACCTATGTATGTGATGGCGACTGTACTTACCTAATTGCGTAACTTTTCGAAAGATTGTAGGACCAGGGATATTGCGGATGCGATGTTTTAGACATCCGGGGATGCGGATATTTCGAGGCTCACATCCGCGGGTGCGGATTTTGGGGTTTGACTTCGCACTCAAAAACATAAATAAACAACGCCCATATGGCCTCTCAGTACACAAACACGTTGCGACTGAGTTACAATTGTTGCAAACCTAACGCATCATCATGCGGCGAATCGTTAGATTACAGAATTTTATAAGTTTCTGTAAAAAAAAAAACATTTTTGGTTCAAGCTTTTATTGCCGACTGTACTTTTCAGTATACCGTCATCCGTCATCAAATACTCATTGAGACAATTTTATCGAGCCTGAACTAAACGGGGTTACGTCGGTTAAGTAGGTACTGAATTTCCATGGCCAACTTATATCCTCATCATCAGATCAGCTCGATGGTACCATAATATTGAATTGTCATTCAAACTATACCTTTACCCAAAAAATCAGCTCAATCGGTTAAAGATATCTACTTCCCACAGATACTCGTAACCTATGGTTGAACCTGGAGGTTATCTGATGACGATACGGAAATTCATATCATCAACTGTCATTTTCACCCTCAAAAAGTTATTAATAGGTAAGTAAGTTGATGCCTTAACGCGCTTTCTAAAAGTCACGCAATACCTCTGCAGACATCCAAATCCAGCTTAAAGTAGGTATTATGCAAAACGCGTAAATCTGAAAGAAGGTTAACATCGGGTTGATTATGCGACATCCAGACGTTGGCGTCGGCATTGAAATTAAGGCCACGAGGCAAACGTCCCGTATTATGCACCACAGTAATATTTACAGTTGTTTTTCGTCGGCTTTATACCTACACTTTTGAATTTTTTATCAGGCTTTTCGATTTTCCTGGAAATTTGATGAAATTGATGAATTATGTAAGGTGTTTTTAATTTCCAACGGAACAACACACTAGCACTGCTTCTTGGTGGCAGGATGAGTAGCTAGGGTGCTCACGACACGACGATCCGAAATAAGCCCACAAAATCCAGCTACCTAATGGTGGATTCAGAATTTCGCTAAACGTTAAGCAAAACACTGTTTAGCGACCTGCAGCTTTGCAGGTAAAATCCTGTACGACTCACGTTCATCGTCGACACGGTGTGGAGTGTATAGTGACTTTTTGATGCGTATTATAAAACTGCCTGTAACAGACGGAAGTGTGTTCCATTGAACCTATATTGTCTTATTTATATTTAATTTTATTGATTATGTTTTAATGTAAATGTTTAGTTTAAATGTGTTTACCCTAAAGCCCCTGCTAGACGGTCGCCAACACGCCCCTCCAACCGGACGACCTTGGTTCGCACCGACCGTGTAGACAGTTGTTTGGAGCAAAATATCATACTACAGCGGTCGGTGCCAACACTGCCAACCAAGGTCGCTCGGTTGGAGGCGCGTGTTGGCATTGGCAACCGTCTAGCAGGGGCTTAAAGCTATATCTGAAATAAATTGCTATTTAATTTAATTTATATATAATGGTAGGTAGGTACCACAGATGTATGAATATAAGGAGATCGGACATGCCGGCCGATTTGTATTGAGTACGCCTGTCGCAAGTACATTAACCCACACAACGCCCTAGTAATTGACAAGACAAAGCAAGCACACATCTAAAACACACTCACTTGTATACCTACGCTCATTGGACAATACACGCGCATTATATCAGACATTTTGGGAAGACACGTAATATTCTCTGCGATCAGCACGCGTGCACAGTATGGCAGAGTATGCCCATTGAGCTAACAACAGCGACGCGGCCGCGGGCGGCTTGTCCTCTCTCTAGTATTCTAAGCTCTGAGGTAAGTACCTTGTGAACTTTTACATTGTAGGTAGGTTATATATGTAGACATCTCCATGTTAGGATTTCACATCCACTCCATCACACGCTTGTAAATTATGCACCACGCGCTGCGCAGAATGTGCACACTTTAGATTATGCGACGTGTGGACCCGCTATAATGTTTAATGTCAATATCCCAAATTCAACATGGTTATGCAAAATTAAAAAAAGTTTGTAATTTTTGGGACTAACCACCGATGTCAAATTATTGCTGTATGTCATTTAGGAAAGGGTCTTAGTCTTGTCTACTCGTATATTTGCGATCTTCTTTCAACAATCTTCACTTATCTTTTGGCCTAGTAACATAAATCGGTATCATAACGCAATGCCAAACAACCTCAGCCTCGGAGTCAACAGGTCTATCTGACACGACGTCCTAATTGTATTGGAGTTATATTTGTCGCCGAGTTCGCTTCCTCGCGCGACAAGCCTATTCCTAGGTTAATGATGGGTCTTGAGAATGGGGCATTTTCGAGTATCTAAATAATTCAACAGACATAACCTTTTCGTGTCGTTGCTGTCATATCGTTTGGACATATTAACTGGATAATTAACCAATCATTAGCGATAATACCGCCTATTGTCTATTGTTTTTGGTGAACAAGATAAGTGAAATAAGAAATGATTTTCATATAATTCACATCTCGCATGCTTCACGGATAGGCGTCAAACACGGCTCAATATTTACCATAACAATAGTTGAATCTCGTGCCCCAACAATTGTTGTATCGCGAAGTCTGTCAGATCACCGTGACCCGTCAAAATGTTACCAAAGTTATTGTTATTGTTGTGATAATTATTGTCAAGTTTACTATTGACCGCCACCGCAGGTCTCGCCAGCCTCTCACAGACTGACGCGGCCTGCGGTGGCGGGCCATAGTATATTTGACAGCTAATGACAACTTTTTCTATTGTCCGCCGCGGCCAGGCCGCGCCAGTGTGTTGCAGGCTTAACGTGTGCCCACAACAAATGTCATACCAATATCTCATCAATAAGTCAACTGAAATAGTGCTGTAAAATGTCACTAATCATATAATCTCGGTCGCAGGCGAGGCCTTGTCCTCGGAGACAGGCCGGACCTCGCGGTTTCTCTCGACGACGTGCTAAATGCGTAAGCGCAAGCCTTTAAGTCGCATATATCGTGGGTAACCTATACATTCGCAGAGATACTTGACATATTAGCAATGGCATAATCAGAAAATCGAAATTTACAATAGTACATTACTTACCTAGGGCGGTTAAACAAAGAATGTCTCAGATCGCAGGTATTTGACGCCCGAGCCGAAGGCAAGGGCGATAAATATGCGCTCTGAGGCTTTCTTTATTACCGCCCGTGGTAAGTACAAAATTTTACGTCTCTATATGGCCAGGAAGTGGGGTTTTCCGCACGGATAGCGTGCGGTAATTCCTACTTTATGGCCAGGTATGACGTAATAGTACATTATGATACAAGTGTGCTATGTTGGTCATTACACTCGAGTCGGTTTTTAAGCCTGAGCCGAAGGCGAAGGCTTAATGGAGACGAGAAGTGTAATGACCAATGCTCACGTGTTTCATACGACGTTTTTCAACACATTTGCGAGGAAAAAAAAAATAATAAAAAATGAAAATGTTAAAAGATATTATTAAGATAAGATTATAGTACATTATGATACAAGTGTGCTAAGTTGGTCATTACACTCGAGTCGGTTTTTAAGCCTGAGCCGAAGGCGAAGGCTTAATGGAGACGAGAAGTGTAATGACCAATGCTCACGTGTTTCATACGACGTTTTTCAACACATTTGCGAGGAAAAAAATAAAAAAAATAAAAAATGAAAATGTTAAAAGATATGTAATGAAAAGGCACTAGTGCGATAATGTAATGTAAAAGTCACGGCATGGGTGATATTCTGCATTATTTTGCTAATATTTATAAAGATATGTAATGAAAAGGCACTAGTGCGATAATGTAATGTAAAAGACACGGCATGGGTAATATTCTGCATTATCAGTGTAAATACGCTGTAATAAGACCTACTTTACGAGCAGGTGTGTTGAAAAGATTATTATGAGGTACCGTAAAACTAGACAACTATAGTCCAGGTCTTCCAACTATGGACCAATAAATCAATTCTCATATAAAGCCTCTGCTAGACGGTCGCCAACACGCCCGCCCCTCCGACCGAGCGACCTTGGTCCGCACCGACCGTGTAGACAGTTGTTTGTAGCAAAATTTCATACTACAGCGGTCGGTGCCGCGTTGGCGACCATCTAGCAGACACTTTACTTGCTCAGGTGGGATTATTTTCATGGAAAGACAGGCAATATAATAACACAAATTTAAATAAAAGCGTTTAAAATCACTAATACCGTTTAACATGTAAAAGTGCCAGTGTGGCCTATTTGAAGAATAAATAATTGATTTTGATTTTTTAACACCTTGAGCCATTCCGCGATTATTCAAAACTTTTAAACAATTTGATTACAATTTTTAATTAACTTTTTGATGATTTACTATCCATATAGCGTTATCCTCGTAATTAATTGTAACGTGGGGAACACTGTAGGTATCTATGTATTCCTGGCTGGGTTAACATACAAGGGTTATTGTAAGGTATTTATTTATACGAATAAGAAACATTGTATTAAGTAAGTATTCAGTAGGTACGTACTCTACGTAGTAGGAAGTCAGTGCTGCAAACTGCTCTGACATTGGCGAACCAGCAGTTAAGTGCTAGACCGATTCACGAAGAAATTGACGGTGCAATAATTTGCTTTCGTGTAATTTTTATATGGACTATGAAAATGTCAATTGATAATCTTTGATCATATAAGCACAGTAAACGACCCAGTCGTCAACACTGGCCTAATACTTGACACCTTTAATCTTAAGACATTCAATGCCTACGATTTCTTACACTTCGATTAAAATCAGTTAACGATTCTGAAGTAAGCCTCGAGTCGCCTCCCGCATACCCGCCCGACCCCTCTGACACCTTTGCGGCGCTACTAGTAGCTAACATCAGAATCGTTAACAACTGATTTTAATCGTAGGTATTGTAGCCGATTTGGGGAAAAATGAGCATGAAAAGAGCTGCGCGCCAACCTAGCGGGTTCCTATATTTCCTGGCACTGAAAGTGTTAATAAAATTTATAACAATAGAGGTGCACAACAAGGTGTGAATTATTGGGATTAAAGTGTCAACATTGGGACGTTCCCCGTACCATAGAACTGCGCTTTTTGCGGAGGATTCTTAGTTGGTACCACGTTGGTACTCAAATGTAAATAAGTATAAAAACTTTGTGCGCTTTGACTCCCTGTTCGTATTACCATAGCTTAGTTAGAGTCTGGCAAAAATCCGTTAGAATCAATTACGCGGCAACACTGTTTATATATGCGTATATGACTTGCGAGTTGCGTTTGCCAGACTACTGTATATTGCTTGCACCGGTCTCCAACAAAAATAGTCCTCATTGATTAGGATAGTGTAGCGTCAACAATGGAACATTCCCTGAGGGCTGCGCATTACGTTCTAGAGTAGATGTTTACAAAAAATTACCTGCAACTACATTCATTGTGTAGTCAATAGCGATCGTTAGCTAAAGCCAACAAAAAAATCAGGAAGTTCAAGAATTTCCAGCGTGTAGACACAATCAGGAAGTTTATTTAAATAAACCCTAGCTATATTTCCTGTAGAAACAACTTTTTTAAACCTATAAACTCTCGTTACAGTTGGTGGCAGAACGCATTTTGATACTTAATTGACAAAGTACCTATACCTAGCAGTGGCGGAGCGCCCATACAAGCCGATTCCCACCTGCTTGCCTAAAATGTATTTAATATACTCTAAACTCTTTCATAACTTTTTGTGTTACGGGTTGCCCATCGAACATTTTCACGCGCCGCCACTGCTACCTAGTACATACCTAGTATATACATACCTAGTATATACCCTGAGAACTTTACGGTTTCGCTCTATGAAAACACAACAATATATCGATATCAGCCATATTTTTACACCAAAAAATAGGCTGGGTAATTTGACTAAATATTCATTAATAATCCACCTAAATTTAATACCGATACGGTAAAAAATAATGAAAAGTAATCTTCATAAATTGCGTAAAAATCAGGCGAAAATGGTATAAACTTTCTTTACGTTATAATTGACTACGTCTATATACGTTCTTTGGGATACGTGCATTATCCACTTATTTTTGTTAATGAATAAAAATAAACCTTTCTATAGGCCAGATGAAATTCAATATTATCTCAAGGTCGTAAATATTTAATTAAAATGCCGTTATTTCCTGATGCATATATTTTTGGATTCAGGTAGTAAGTCTCCAAATTTGTGTACTCAAACATATTTTCATTATAAAAATACTGATAGCATTTTTGCTTGCGGGTAAATTTTTTTTCCTAACGTCCGGTCCATAGAAGTATTCATTTCCATAGTAAAAGTTGTTTAAAATAACGTATAAAAGCCGTATACAAATAACTAGCCTGATATTGAATTATTTCCAAAAAAACCGTTATGTTCTCAGGGTAATAGGTACCTACCCATGGGCGTATATAACTACGGGGGCAAATGCGCCAATGTACAGTCACCGGCATCAATATATGATGGATCAAAGGCCGCAAAAATATCTGACACGCTCTAACGGCTCTAGGAATAGAGTTGTCATCAGATATTTTTGCGGCCTTTGTTCCATCATATATTTATGCCGGTGACTGTACCTACCAGTGGCGGAGCACTCATACAATTTATTTTTAGGCAAGCCTATAGTTAAGTATACTTATTACCTTACCTACCTTATGCAAGTACTTACCTCACTAAATCTATATATAGTTAAACTCATAAACACGTTCTAAACAACAAATTAATGCACCACCTGTGTAGGTAAATCTCCTTAAGTGCTGAGGTGCGTTGCCACGTGGCGTTATATTTAGTAGATCGTTTCCTTTGTAAACACTCCAATGAAACTATTAAACAGCAGTTCTGTCTTGTGTAAGGTAGTAAATGACATAGTTTTTCTTTCTTATAAGGGGAAAAGTATTAAAATAAGCCCAAGTATAATTCCAGGCCCACAAACGGCGTCAAACACTCACCGTGTCCCAAAAGTCAACGTCAAACTGACAGGCCAATTCATAATAGTTATAAAAAAAAAAAAAAAAACAATATTTAAAAAATTACAGGCTGTGATGTGATGAAGTGATGATATTTTGAGTACTTCGGCTAGTCCGGCAACAATTATTGACTTTTGTTCATAATTTTTATGGTTCCGGACCAAAAAGGTAGAAACTGAACCCTCATGCGACTCCGTCCGTCTGTCTGTCTGTCACAAAGTTAAACATCTCAGGAACTACTAATGCTATCAATTTGAAATTTGGAATAGTTGTAAACAAAGCTAATCCACGTGTATGGAAAATGAAAAATCAAAAGATGTATTTATAATTTCTATAAAAAAGGACACATAAGAGGGGGGCAATAACAAAAAGTTTAGTAAGTGGGGTATCATATGAAAGGACTTGAATTGCGCATTCTAAAACAGTACAAAATAAAATTGAGAAAAATACCATCTCCCCTCTTATCTCTGAAGTTTACCGAGCGAAAAATTTTAAAATAATATATATAATTAATATTAATGTAAATATTACCGGAAAAATATAATGGGCCTCTATCTAGCGTTTTTTTACTTTATTCTTCAAAAATCATTTACTTAATATTTAAGTTTGTAATTTAATACTTTTGTGTTGATTTTTTTTCCTTTTAATTTGTATGGAGTATTCTGAAAGTACCTTGTAACAAATAAAACAGGATTATCGAAATTGGTTGAATTATCTTTGAAAAACCATCAACATAGATTTTTTCTTAATAAAATGTGGTGAAAGTTTGTACGGAACCCTCGGTGCGGAGACAGACTCGCACTTGACCGGTTTTTTTTGTTGTGTAACCGTGAATAATCGTTTTGTAAATTAAATACTCAACTATTTAAACACGAGTGCCTCCGTTAAAAAAATACACTTTATTCCCAACTATGAACTTAATATCGTTAAACCAACTATAACTTTATAACTTGCCCTTTCACCCGTTTCGGCTTGACGTTGTCTTTTGGGACAACCTGTATATTACTAGCCTCTGCCCTCGACTTCGTTCGCGTGGAAGTGGAACTCGTTTATATCGTAACTCCATACAAACTTTCACCCCTTTAGGGGATGATTTCCGGGATAAAACTATCGTATGTCCTTCCCCGGGATTCAAACTATCTCCATACTAATTCAATCGGTTCAGCGGTTTTAAGTAACAGGCAGACAGAGTTACTTTCGCATTTATAATATTAGTATGGATAGTATGGATGGATATTGTTTTGTTCCTGAGTCATGGATGTTTTCTATGTATTTAAGTATTTATTTATCTATATAAGTATGTTTATCTTCGTCTAGTACACATAGTACAAGCTTTGCTTAGTTTGGGACTAGGTCGATTTGTGTAAGATCAAATATTTATTTATTTTATGTAGGTATATTAATAGTGCTCCCTGTCGTATCCGATGATGGCGACCTTTACAATTTTGTCTGATGAGCACGTTCATTTTTTTCGCAAATGACGACTCCTGTGCAAGGCTATAATATGTTTATTTTTATTTATTTTATTTAAAATAATAAACAGTATTACAGTTAAAAACTAAGTCACTGTGTCATCAGTCATCACCTGTCACTAGGGTTGCCAGATGTCCGGTATTTAACCGTACAGTCCGGTATTTTCGAGGCTTGTCCGGTAGAAAATAAATGGTCATACCGGACAGAACAATGTCCGGTATTTTGAGGAAAGTCGGCACTACTGGTCACAAGCGGCTACAAAAGTAGGCATATGAAATCCCTCAAACGCAAAACTGTCTGTATCTGCGTCTGTGGGCTGTCACTTCACCCACCACTGTATACCCGTCTCACTCACTCGTACTCGCTGCCTGCGTCCACTCCCCCACCAGCTAAATAAAAACCCGTATTTTTTGCGACCTAGCTTACACCCCCCCCCTCCTCTGTTTGGGGTTGTCCGGTATTTTTTCGCGACTCACCTGGCAACCCTACCTGTCACTCACTGTGTTGGACTGTTTCCACACTACTATTCGCAAGAGATGTACATCCCTGGTGCGTACTGCGTAGGGTACGGGCCAGTGCCAACAGCATCCTGAAAATGATCGCTGAACGGATGGACGGTGGGTATCTAAACCACTGCTGTATGATGCACACAAACACACATGTTAACTACGTCGCATAACATTTGACATTTTGAGATTTAAATGAGTAATTAATAGGGAACATTACTGCAATGTTCTGCCGCCAGAGTGCAGCACTATCACAATTAGTAAACAGTTTTTTTGACAACTTTGACAAGTCCTTCAAAGCTCTGGATCAAATAGGGAAGAAAATGTTTCAATAAATAAAATGCATCAGTGTTGCGTAATTGGATGCAAGAATGGAGGGCATCATTCATTTCCTAAGGAAACGATGATACGAAAACTATGAGAAGCGGCAATACGTCGTAAAGCAAAAAGAAGCCCTCATCCACCTTCAAATAGCTATAGGATGCCATTTTAATATCACAGTACAGGTATTTTACTCACGAATGATAATAAAACGATTGTAGTTTAAAGCGTTTTCATCAATTATCTGTTAGGTAAATAAATATGACATTGTACGTCATGGCGGTTTGTTTACGAGTTGTGTTAGTGTCGCCCCCTACGCAGAGCTTTGCGTAATGTTCCCTATTAACTTGACATCTTGTACATTTTTAATTAGAACTTTTCATATACATATTATTATAATTGACTGTACTTAGCTACTTACCTGTAATGTAAATTTCATTCTGGCCTAAATTGTATTATTATTATTATTTCTTTAAATTGACTATGTGTGCTATTCTATTAATTGTATAGTTACTAATATTAATGTAAGTGTTATTTTATTACTAACAATAATGATCCATGTTGGTCCCAGAATAAATGAATTGAATTGAATTGAACTGTGAATTACAAATTAGATATACCTACACATTTTACGCTGAGCCCCGAGCCTATTGTTGCACTCATTTATTTTCTGTATTGTGTTGTTTTATATAAGTACAGTAATCAGTGTTCGATTTTATGATTTTGCGTTTTTTTGTGTTTTTTTTGCGACATTATATATTTTTTAATTTTTTTATTTTATTTAATATAATGACAGAAGCTTTACAACTATCCATCGCCTCACAGTACCTTAAGCATTCACGATACACAATTCCCCAACGACTACCCACTACTAATATAAATAAGGCAATTTAGGCAATAAGCTTGGGGAACTGTTTTTATAACTTAGTGACTACTGACTATGACTACTGTGTGTGAGCCATGGTAAATATGTTAGTCATTTGATAATATTGTTTACCTAGTTTAAAAATAAACTTTATGTAAATAAATAATAAAAGATGAATCGCGTGCGTTCAGGGAACGGAAATGAGCAATCGTGATGACGTAACCAGAGTAACCCGGGGGAATCCCGTGGGATAAGGTTAGCAAAGAATTCCACAAGACCGTTCATGTAGGTACAAATATCAACTCTGCAGTGTGATATTCACTGTAGATTTTATATTGCGTTCCAATATGAGGGACCTTGTTGGTAATAAGTGGCGACCAACGTGGGACTTTTTTGCAGTGCTTGTAAATTTTAATAAAAAATAGTTTTTCTAGAAAATTACCTTCTTGTGATACAAAAAGGATTGGTATTTATTTTTTATTTGATAAATCGCAATATAGGTGTACTATCGCCCAAGGTACACCCCTCTAATAGGGTAATTTTTCGTATGAACTGGTATGTGTGTGCAGACGATTTTGTTGAGAAAGTGTGAACCCGTACCCTTGGGCGATAGTACAACGTTTCATAATGCGATTCTACAATCGGGACGTTACGTCGGGTGACAAGCAAAAGTCACTAACAAAACTGTCACTGCTCTTCAAAACCTCGTATCTCGGTACGTAGTCGATATCGAGATACGACCTTTGATTTAAGTAGGTATTTGTTACTTAGTGAGTTTTGCTTGTCACCCGAACGTTATATTACTACCATTACTACTTTAGTGGCTCTAAAACTCGCGAGCCTTTTTTTAAGTGAAAACTTTTTTTTTAAATTCCCATTATCTGAATGGATAAAAAATATAATCTACCTTGGTAGGTATATAATAATTATCATGCCTGCTCACAAAATTTCACAAGAATCGGTTGAGAAATGGGATCTGCAGAGGAGAACAGCCGCTCATCCAGACGCATAAAAGAATTTTTGCCCAAGCTGTAACGGACCACTTCGTTCTAAAGGATGATCTAAAGTTTAGTCGGTTGCTGCTATAAATATAGGGGGAAGTCCCCTAACGCCGGACGGCACCTAGGACCGGACACTCGTACTTTTTCGGCAACTAGCAACGCGAGCGAATCAACGACAAGTGGACGGGGCGCGGGGGACGTACAGATACCCACACACGCGACGCGGTTTGTCAGTGATGCGCGCAGCAATAGCGGCAGCGATTGTATGTAGTTTTTGGCGGGAAGACACTGCGTCATATAAGATTCGAGTAAGTGTTACAACTACGTTTTTGTGTTTAGGTGTTTATGTTTATTTTTATTAAAGGTAGTATTCCATTGATTTCCGTTTTTTATAATAGTTTCTGTGGATTTTCAAAATCACATTTGGTATGAAATACGTAATTGTGACGACTCGCTGTCCCTTACTACCGGACACCAAGTAGTCCCGTAACGCCGGACATTGAACATATAATTCTTTTTCGTTAGTAGATAAACCTATAATGATTATTATTCTATGATGTTTCAGAGGGCAAGACAAAGAAAATAGATCAAAATGGAAGAGTAGAAAAAGAAAGGAAAATGGGATCAAACCAGTTTACAAACTGCGATTGCTAAGGTTTTGTGTAGTGTGTTTAGAGGAATATAAAGAAGACTAGATACAGTGCTCCAGTTGCCATGGGTGGGCTAATGAAGCCTGTGCTGACATTCAAGAATGTTCAGATGCATAAATCTGTGATCGGTGTCAGATGTTTTGAAACCGTCCGGTGCTAGGGGTTCGAAGTGAAGTCCGTCCGGTACTAGGTGCCACTTGCTGAGCCAGCATTTTTTTTCACCAATGTTTAATTATAATTTTTGAGTATGTTTAAGCAGAGGTAGCATTTTTGTTATTTTATTTTGATTTTAAAGTTTGTTAACTTACTTAATGTGTAAATAAATGTAAAAAAATACATAAAGTTTTTTTTATTTTGTTTGAAACCCTTAGGTGTCCGCCACTAGGGGACTTCCCCCTACTGCGAAAGAAAAAGAGGGAGCGTTTTGAAGATGTGACACACGACTGACGTTTAGCGATGTATTCTTGTAACAAATAAATAAAACATCAAACAAGTGAAATCAAGAGATTTTTCAAAAAACCCAACTGCTTTTTTGCAAATATTATAGCCTACCGTCAAACATGCCTACTTTGCCACCAGGGGGAACTTTGCCCAAGAGGAAAATTTTAAAATTTGCTTCTTGGGCAAAGTTCCCCCTGGTGGCAAAGTAGGCATGTTTGACGGTATGTCACTCCCACGATTATGAGGAATCCAACGACACCTCATATGCCGAAATCCGTCCAACTTACATACATACATACGCTCGAAAAACATAACCCTCCTGTCCTGCGGCAGATGGGTAAAAAAATCAATTCAACTTTAGAGCTATCAACAGTGAAAATTGGAAACATGTAGCCCATGTAGGTAATTTGCTACATTTAATTACTTATAAGGTTAATTAAGAAACAATCAAGTCTGACTTGTACGTCGACAAAGTACACTCTTGCAACTTATTCGGTTCCTTTGCAATAAGGCGAAAAATGTCAATATATCTACATCTCGTGAACGTCGAGTGTCGACTGTACGGTCGCCATCACATACATCGGAGCAAACAAGCAACTCACAAACATCTGAATACAACTCTATTTTCAAGGCGTTAGAGTGCATGTTCAGATATTTTTAAACAACCTGTACCTGTAGTGTACAGATGTATGTGATGGCGACTGTACCTAATGTCCAGTAGCTGTACGATATTAATTTGAATTAAGTATTTTTTTGCCAACCCAACTTGTATTGTAAGCAACGAGTCGCCTTCCAAAAATCCTAAGGTGATAACGAGAACATTTGTAATCTCGTAGAATCGTAGATTATACAGGCTGACGAAATTGGCGCCATTTAGGCGAATGCTGACAGTATCAGCAAGTACTCCTACATTATGTCGAAGTACCTACTCTTTAATCCACTAATATTAGACATATCGAAATCTGAATGTAAATGGATAATATTTTGCATTTTTGTTTTGATTTCATTTAGTGACATTTAGTTTGTTAACCATTTATAGGTCGTTAATCTGCAATTTCGAAATGATTATTGTGTAAGATGTCTTTCCCGCTCACTGGGCAATGATATCCCGGACCTTTGGGAGGCGTGCGTGGGGCTAGGTACCTACAAAGTATACCAACTGAGCCAACACGTAGAGGCCTTTTAACAAATTTAATGAAATGCAAGGAGTACACCGAGCGGATGCTGGCCCTGCCCGTGTCATGGGACGCACACAGAGACAGCACCCGCTGGTTGATGCAATCTAAAGAAAACGGGTTATTGGGTGAAAATGATGGACAAGTGGCTGGGCCACCCAATAGGTGAAACATCGGACGCCTGCGTAATAAACTGTCTCATTTTTTATCTCTGGCAGACGGTGACTCGCCAACTGCTAGATGTGCCCCTATTAATAGCGACATAAAAAAAATGTTCTAAGGACAACACCAGTCAGAGAGGCTGGGGGGGTAGAGAGGTGGCACTGGACTTAAAACATATAGCCAACTCGCCACTTAGGTGTCCACATCTACCCTCGAGCAACAGCTCTTGCGACTCCACTCTGGACAGCCAGTTAAGGCAAGCCAGAGGTGGGTGGCCTGTCCAACCATCCACCCGATCGGCTCAGCTTGACCACAGGACACCCCCAGGAGCACTCAGGTACGTAGGGTCGCTACTCCCTAACAGCCCGCCACAAGCTGCCTTACGTTGACTGATTGCACCAGAAATCTGGTGGGCGATGGGGCCGTCACATCCCTACGCCATTGTGTAAGATTATTATTATTATTGTATATTACCGTTTGACATGTAAAAGTGCCCTTGTAGCAAACTTTGTCTTCTTTAAAAACGTCCTGAGAAGGTACTACCTATACAAAAACCAGTCCTTTAGGGTCTTCGCGGTATTTTCGATTTTTGACAAAGTTGCGTTCGGCGCTCGAGGTCACAAACTTGGATTGGTTGGGCCGACATCATAAACAAGTCTGCAAAATATCAGAACTACCGGATTCGACGCAAACTACCCCGTACTTTCCGGCGACAAGGTTACTGGATTATGATTGCCTCGCTTGCGCAAATTGCGCATTGCTTGCTAATGGTGGTTTTTTTTTCTCGCTCGTCGCTTCGCCTCTTCCTCTAGCACAGCTCTTAGATTAGGAGCTGTGCGAGCGGAGTCTAGGAGTCCTAGACTAGGAGGCGGTGGAACTAAAAAGGAAAATTACGCTGTTATCCCTGAGGTAATTTAAGCTTTTAATCATAATTTATGGATCATTTAATCATTTATATATGTTAAATATATATACTCAACCTAAAAGAGACTCTGAGGATAGTTTCCTCTTTACCTCTAAGCAGTTATACTGTTATACTACTAAACATATTATTTATTGAATCAGGCGTAAGTCCATGATATATTACGAAAACAATATTCCTTTGCTATTCCGCTAAAAAACGTGCTGGTCGATCAGCGGAGATGAAATGCAACTATTTGCGTATTTTGCATGCGGTTAATGCAAATAATTACAGCAAACCACCACCAATTAATGAACTGAGGTTTTTTAGTTGCATCTCATCTCCGCTGATGGACCAGCGCGTTTTTTTAGCGGAATAGCAAAGGAATATTGTTTTTGTGAGTTATATTACTATACGGTTAGGGTTAGGATGGTCTTCTCTAACCCAAATTACCAAATATCGTTCCATGAATACCGCACAGTTCAAAAACTGCTTTAATGACTACAAACTTAGATGTAAGATAACTGAGATACTCGTAAGATTACCAAACGATCACTTAAGTCTGCGGCGAATATTAAATTTCTATATTTACTCTCAACATTTCCTAATGATTTCGCAACTAGCCATACAAGCACAGTATTACAAAGTATCGATGATGCTGGGATGGATCACGTTTCAGGAGCATGTGCCCGCATGATTGATGACTCACTTAATACTCTGTTTACTATGTTGATATCTAATCTTCGGCTTTTTATGTTCATGGAACTGGACTTGTTTTTGCTAGACTCCTGGTCTTGTATCTGCATATGTTATCTACCTTGTAATACTTGGTTGTTGTCTTTGGATTTTATTAAATTACAGTTTAGACACTCTATGGTTGCAGGCTGCAGCCCCGATGTTTCGTCTGAAACTAAAACTGTTATGTTATTGGCAACTGTTTTTTAAATCATTCGCCGCCACTGACTTGAGCTCCATGCAGTTCGTCGCTGGTGCCAACAACATGCCACCGACCGTACCTACGAAACATTAGACTTAAGACTTGCGTGGCCTCCTGGATTTTTTTTCTGTGGCGGCTAATCATGAAGTTGATGGAATATACAAAATAGGTAGATATGTTATAAGCGCTCCAAAAGTGGCACACTAAAACCTGGCTAATTGACACGGCTTGCCATAGTTTCGCATCGTCAATGGAAAGTTGGAAACGAATGCTGTCAGAATTTGGTGACCATTTTTAAACACGGAATTTCGTATTGACAACGTATCTACCTATTTTTTATATTATATCATTGCGGCTAATGGTTTATATTATGTTTTTTTGTATGCATTGCGGTGGATGCCAAATAAAATAAATTATATTGAAATGGTAATTCTAGTTCACTACGATCCTTATTTACTGTACCTACTAGTAGTTATGTATTATTTATTTTATCCTGTAGCTTAAAGACCTCAACTCGGTGATTTGCACCAAGTTATGAGGTAAAACTACACATGGTTTATGTTCCAAAGCCCATTTGGCATACTTCTTGTGCCATTATTTTTAAGTATGCATATAAACAATAATCAAATACCATTGCCGACGACATTTATTAAGAAAACACGTTGCGTATTAAATATGCAACGACAGTGATTGGTTCTTCAGATTATTCACCATAAATTCCACATACATTACACCATCTTGAATATGAATGAAAAGTGTCTTCATTGAAACTTACGTATACTTAGGTCGCCCCATTATATAAGTTTGAATACAATCATCGTTGAAATTCATTCTGCAAATACGAAGCTGTTCTATGGGTAAAAATGCACCGGAGATGTGCCAAGATGTTTGTGTTTTCATTTATATTTGACATCTCGTATATGCCTGACAACTAGGTATCAAATATATGAACATACTCGTAGCTTCACACAACTCTCGTGGATATTCAATAATATTCACCCGAATTATCCCTTACCTATCTATTTTAAGAAATGTAAAGCTAGGTTACATGGGAAAATAATGTAAACATACTTTTTACCTGTGCTACAAACGCATCAAGATTTAATTAAGGTACAAAACGTGACAGACACATAGTTTTTTTTTTTTTTTTTTTTTTTTTTTTTCCCGTTTGGCCTGCAGTGCGGCCAGCAACAGATATGATACGGTATATCCTCTAGCAAAAGTTTCGGGTTAGTGAAATACCGTCATATGTCCTAAAATAGTGCAAGGTTGTACAGTTTTTTAATCCTGTCATGATCTTTATTAATTTTTACATCTAAACTGCAGAAATAAAAGTAAAAAAAACATGTTACCAGGTTTAAATCGGACTCGTAAAAACCCATGAAAAAAACGTTAACGGAGCGAGATATCGCAAAAATCGTCATATTTGGATGTCGATATTTTTATGATAGGATCCCGGAAATTGCTAATACATTTGGGTATTACGAAGAATAGTATATTATGTAAATAAGACTAGTGTAAAATGTTTAAAAAAACCTATTGCGGTTATTTAATTTAGGGTGACCCGAAACTTTTGCTCTTGAGTGTACTTCATCATACCAATCGTAACCTCGTCATACATTTTTGCATCTATCAATGCCTTGTTCTTGTGGTATGTGCTTGCAACGAGAGCGGTTATATCAATTAAGATCTATGTTCAATGAGCATGAGTCAGATAGATCTCAGCGCGCTCATTGAGAGCTGTCGGCCGTATCTAACTATATGCAGGCGTGGCGAGCTGGCGAGGACTCGGGCGGGGTCCAAAGGGCATGCAAAGCAAAGAATAACAGTGGATCGGCGAACTAACCAAGTCTCAAAAATCTCAGCATGCTCACCACACATCGTCATTCAAAAACTTCATCCAAAGCTCAACATAGTTTACTTCCACGTAATCCCATGTAATGCAACTAGTGCTGCATGCATCTTGTCGGTCAGTTGGGCTCTATTCGCACTGCAAACTACTGGTCTTTTTTTCCGATTGCGAACAAATGCGAACATAATATGTAGTTTATTACATTCGCAGTAGTTCTAACCCGCGAAGTTAAGTGCGGATTTGTTTTTCGACATAGTGTATATTCCCGTGCATCGTCGAATCCGACTCGGCTAGACAGCAATCGGGATGCTACGGCACATCTTTTCGCCCAATATTCAGTGTCTTCAAGACGAGTATCTTTGACCAGTGTGTGTTGCCAGTGATGACGTATGGCACTGAAACGTGGTCGCTTACTATGGGCCTCATAAGTAGGCTCACAGTCACCCAAAGGGCAGTGGAGAGGGCTATACTAGGAGTTGCTCTGCGTGATCGCATCAGACATGAGGCTATCCGAAGCAGAACTAAGGTAGGTACCGGTGGAAGTGGTTACTGTGATTCGGGGGGCGACTTTGGTCAAATAGGTTTTTCTCAGACATGTCGATTGAATCACATTTTGAGGTCTGTGGAATTTCCATTCCGGAACTAAATTTCATTGTTGTGTGCATATATCGAACTCCAACAGGTGACATGGCTATCTTTATTAAACATTTTGAATCGTTGCTGGAAAAATTAACACTCAAATCACGTGCTCTAAAAAGAAATTAATTATTACAGGTGACTTTAACATTAATATGCTCGGCACAGATAATGCAAAAAAAACATTTATATCCTCGTTAGCTAAATTCAATATTTCTTATACTATATTAGAACCAACAAGAATAACTCCTGAATCGAAAACCTGTATAGATAACATATTAACAAATTTACGACATTTCACTTCTACAGTAATGAACTTGGGTATATCTGACCACACAGTACAAATGATAGAAATACCTTCTAGTCTAAGCTTTAATGAGAGATTTTGGTATGTAATGAAACGCAAAATAGACTACTATTTAGACGTGTTTATGAAGTATCTAGGAAAAGTAAGCTTTGCTGATGTTTTTTTGGAAAAAAATGCGAATGATGCTTACAAAGTTTTCATAGATATTTTCAGTACGATTTTCTACCTTTGTGTCCCACTAGAACGAATCAAAGTTACATTTCGGAAAAAGCCGAATTGGAAATCTAGAGGCATAATTAAATCCTGTAAGAGTAAACGACAAATGCACTTATCATCACAAAAGAGAAAAATGTGTAAAAAACATTGCAAAAATTATTTATCATTTATTTATTTATCATTTATCATTTATTATTACCATTAATATTAGCACTAACAGTTATACCTTACATGCTAATTGGTAAATTAATATTTATCATGCGAGTTTAGAGTGTATAATGTCAAATGAATAATAATTATTGTTAAAAAGTAGTTTTTTTTTTTTTTTTTTTTTTGTGGTATCAGATTGAGATTCTTACAATGAAATACAGAAGGTCAATAAAACTTATAAAACTAAAATTATATAATATTAATAGGTCCAAGTTATTTTAATAATATAGATTATGTCGTTATGGAGCTAGGAGTGACAACTTTTTCTAAATATTGATAGGCAGCCACCAAAAATTTAGGTTTCGGGCTTAAAAATATGTCCAGTTGGCTGTCACTGTCGAGTATGTCATTTAATAGCTTTAGTACTAGATGCAGCGGGGAAGAGGCTAGTGCGCGAGTCCTAGTTGGAGGGACAGCGAAGAGACCGCGGTGACGAGGGCGTAGTTGCTTTGTGGATAGACTTGGAACTCGGAGTCCTATAAGAGCAAGCAGTTGTGGATTGGTCACAAGGCCGCGTATTAAATTGAAGAAGTATTTTACTAGATACATATTTCTCCGGGTCTCCAATGAAGTATACCCTACCATACCAATCACGAATAGGGTAGGATACATGTAAGGGTAGCTGCCATATAGTGTTTTGTATAGGAATCGAGCGAATATTTTTTGGACTTTTTCCACACGGAGCGTGTATTCTTGTTCGTGGAGATTCCAGATGCTGGCGTTTGTTTCCAATTTGCTACGAACAAAGGCGTTGTACAAGACACTGATAGCATGCCGGGAAGTAAGTAATTTGGACTGGCGGATGACGAATCCCAGACACCCTCTAGCTCCTTTACATAATTCTGTTATGTGAGGGTTGAAGGTGAGTTTGGTATCAAACCATGTACCGAGGTCTTTAATTTCATTTGTACGCTTCAGTGGTTTGCCCTCGATTGTGTAATTATAGGTGATAGGGAGCCGAACACGTGCGTAAGTCATTAAAGAACTTATCATCACAAAAGAGAAAAATGTGTAAAAAACATTGCAAAAATTATAAAAAATATTGTACTATTTTAAAAAAAGTTATACGAATATCAAAAGTTTTGTCAAACAATAAATATATAAAGAACAGTATTAATAAACCCAAAGCTACCTGGGGATTAATCAAACAGAACACTAGCTTATGCAATACTATTCCCAATTCCATAGACTCCATAATTGAGAATGGGAATACCTATAATAACCCTCCCGAAATAGTACAGTTATTTAACAATTACTTTTTGAATTTAGTAAAGAATCACAAAAAGGGTAATCAGTACAAATCTATATCCAAACCGGTTTGTAATAGTATTTTCTTAAAACCTGTAGACAACTACGAAATCAAAAAAATTGTAAGCTGTATTAAAAATAAAAAGAGCTCGGGATATGACGACATCCCAATCCAAATTATCAAAACTTGTGTTAACCATATCGTTGATCCTCTCGTGTATATAGTAAATCTTTCACTAGAATCTGGTTGTTTTCCAGACGACTTAAAAAAAGCTATAATAAGGCCCTTGCATAAAACTGGTCCAAAAAATGATCTTGGCAACTTTAGACCAATAGCTTTATTAAAATATTAGAAAAAGTTATGTATGACAGGTTATCAGGGTTTTTAATAAAAAATGACATCTTAAGCAAAGCTCAGTATGGCTTTCAGAAAGGAAAGTCCACCACTTTAGCCATTTTTTAAATTTTTAAGCATATATGGGAGAGTTTAAATACTGACAAAACCTGCGTTGCCCTAATGCTCGATATGTCTAAAGCCTTCGATTGCGTTGTGCATGAGGTGATGTTGCAACAATTAGAGCATATCGGGATAAGGGGAAATGCCCTGAATTTATTCAAAAGCTACTTGTGTGGAAGACAACAGGCTGTAGAAATAGAATATTATAACAGACAAAGTAAAACTATTGAACCGGTGTTGTCATGTTATGGGGAAGCAGTTTATGGAGTACCCCAAGCAAGTGTGCTAGGGCCACTTCTTTTTTTGATATATTTAAATGAGTTTCCTACTATTGTAAATGAACAAAGTGTACTTTTCGCAGATGATGCAACAATATTTTTTTCATGTGACCGCTCAGTTGTAAACCTCGAAAGGGATATCAAAATTGTTTTGAGCAAAATTATAGATTGGCTCACTGCTATAACCCTTAAATTGACAGCGTATCTAATAATGCACACATTTTTAGGTCATCTTTTTGCCATTTTTTCTAGAACAATTTTTTGCGCTCTATACAGCGCAAACGAGACTTGAACGCACGTTTTTGTTTTATTTTGCCAAGTTTAGGGTTAAACCTTAAACTTAATCTAAGCAAAACCCAGCTCATTCAATTTAGAAATTACAAAACCGCTCCTCTTTCCTTAAATGTATCGGAAGCTGGTACAACCATAGAGGTAGCAGATAGTGTTAAATTCCTAGGAGTACATGTAGATACACATCTTAATTGGAAAACACATGTTGATCAAATAAACAAAAAGATTTCCAGAAATTGCTACGCTTTATCCATTCTCTCTGAAACTTGTTCCGAAAATGTAGTCATCAGTGCGTACTATGGAAATGTATATTCTTTGCTGACCTATGGTACCATTTTCTGGGGTAACTCAGTGGATGTGCATAAAACATTTTTACTCCAGAAAAGATGCCTAAAAACCATTTTCCGCATGAATATCAGAGATTCTCTTCGTGAAGTCTTCAAAGAAAAGCGTTTCCTAACATTAACAGGCATTTTCATTCTACAAATAAGTTTGCTTGTAAAAAGCCAACCCAACTATTTCCCAACCTGGTCTGGTACTAAATGTAATACAAGAAAGCAATATAAATATGATACTAGGGTACCGAAAATCAGCTCCTCTATTTTCGAGAAGAGCACTTTTGTAACTGCAATTCGTGTATTTAACCATCTGCCGTCTGATATAAAAGCTATGTAAGGTAGTTCGTTCAAAGTAAATTTAAAAAACTGGCTTATAAATAAATCATTTTATAGCCTCAATGAGTTTTTTGGGTCAGTAAACAGTCGTGAAAGATTTTAGGATTTAGTGTTGTAAATGAATGTATTTTTAATGTTAGTTATATGCTATGAATGTACCTAAATATTGCACGCCCGTAAGGGCACCTGTGAAACTATTTGTATACATGTTATCCATATCATACACAGTTATGCAATAAATAATTCTTATTCTTATTCTTATTCTCCGAAATCATTGTTTTTACATGTGGGTGAACTGTTGCAATGAATATATTAGTTACCTATCTTGCTGTATACTCGATTAAATCTTCTTAATTTCAAATAGTTCTGCTTTTATATTACATTCGTATAGATCAAAGTAGCCCCATTTTTAACCGACTTCAAAAAAGGAGGAGGTTATATGTTCCACTGTATGTATTTTTTTTTAAATGTATGTCCGCCGATTTCTCCGTCAATTGTGGACCGATCTCCAAAATTATTTTTTTGTTCGAAAGATTATACTTCCGAGGTGGTCCCATTGTCACCAAGTTAGGATCTTATGATGGGATCTCAGGGAAATTGAGGGCAACCCTCAAATTTTATAGGCACGCGTGTAGTGATTTCAGTATTTTCTATTATAACTCGTGTATTTACCCTCGGAAATCGTAATTTTGGTGAAGTGGATCATCAGTTCATCATCAGATGAAGACCACAGATGACTTATGGAACTCCGTCAAAGATTCTGACATGATTTCGTTGAAGTAGCAACTAATGAAGTGTTAATTCTGAGATCCTTGAGGAATTGACGGAACTCCTCAAATATTATCAGCCCACATATAGCGACTTACTCGACTTAGGTTTTTTCTGCAATAATCAACGCATTAGCTCTCGGAAAGCAGTTCATGTGGTAAATTGTAAAGGAAATGTGGAAATTTTCATGTACCATGTGGCTTGGCGAAGCGCGAAGAACTGAATTGAAGTCGGTTTAAATTTTGTTTTTAAAGTAAATTATGTTGTGTTAAAATAAATATCAAATAGGCTTAATCTGCCACAAAAAATATTAATACAATTTTAGAAAATAAGTATATTTTTGGGCTATGCGGTCATATTTCGCTCTATTTGAACGTTTAAATTACGCGTGTCAGTTAGGCTGTGGCATTAAAACATATAAAAAAAATTATGCAACAATAACTTAAAATCGTATGAGTTTTGCACGTTATCGATCTTATTTCCTATTAAGGTAACCTCATTCCACGGTAACCGATACAGCCCTCTGAATCGCTAAACTTAAGTGGCAGTGGACGGGGCGCATTGGACGTTGAACCGATGGCCGTTGGGGCGGAAAGGTTCTCGAGTGGCGACCACGTACTGGAATACAAGGTGGACTGACGACCTGGCAAAGGTCGTGCGATTCCGCTGGATTAGCGGGGGTAGCACAAGACCTGTCACTTTGGCACTCTTTGGGGGAGGCCGATGTCCAGCAGTAGACGTCTTTCTGGCTGATATAAGATAAGATAAGACTCATTTATTGTCCAAAACTGTGTACAAATAGATTACATCTTAAATAAAACGTCCAACTGTTTGCCCATTTCGGGCGTACAATAGTAAATAAGTATAATATGATGGACGACCGTATAATAATATGATGATGATGATATTCCCGTGCCGTGTATTATGGCCTGGTCGGTTCCACTACCCTCTAGTTTTACAGTAAGTTAAGTAAGTACCTACCCTCTAGTATCCCCATTCCCCACAGTATCCCCGACAAAAATGAGGGGTGTTAAGTTTCACCTGTGTCTTGCTATGCCGTTCGTAGCTCCCAAAGGATGAGCCGAGCCGAGAGCGGTTTTTGAAATCGAAAGCCCTGTCTGTCGAGATGGTTTTTAACTGTTCTATGTTTGTTGAGTCGGGGGCGTTTTTTTTTAATGTACGTAGTTAATTAGTCTTTTACGTAGCACTCGCGAATATTTCAGTCATCGGTTTCGCGAGTGATGTGCCCCGTCCACTCCCCCAATCCTAATAGTGTTGTGTGCCTTGTGTTGTGAGTGTGACAAAATGAAGGGGTTGGATTCTTAATGAATATTATTAAATATTATGTTCCTCGTTTCGTCTCATTACCTATTCTAATTGGCTCTACATTATTCAAGGTGCACTCCCGCTGGCACGGCACGCTGACGACTACCTATCTCATCTTGAGTGTATTAATCTCAGAAAGAAAACGATGATTACCATCGTGAGTATTTTTCAAACAAAAGTTTTTGAAATGTTTGCCACCAGGGTACTTCGGTCAAGATTGGTTTAAACAGATTTCAATTCGTATTTGTATTGCACTATTTTAATCGACTGGACACAACATTATATTCCTCCTCCTAACTTAACATTATAGTACCTATTTACCACTTGTGACGATACCTCCCCTGCTGTCCACCTTTATCCGCTGCGCACCAGCTATTGGCTGCAAATTGTCGTTATTTCATTAAACTAATGCTTCGCGTCCGGTGTCGCCCGTGTCGGCTCACGTCTCAGACGACACATCCTTTATTACGCCAATTACATGCATCAATTACATGTCATTTGCAAGAAATTTAATTTAATTTATTTGTTTATTGGCACACATATCCTTGTATTGGTAAAATGTTATCATTAGGTTTTTTTTTAGTACCTACAGTCGATGTCAAAGAACCTACACTACAGCGAATTCATGCCTTATTACAATGGAATATATAAGGCGCAAAAGTTTGAACATATATTTGGCGTGGACTGTACTCATATGAAGGCTTCACTACGATTCCACTTTTTAAAAAGAATATTTTTTTTATTTATACTTTACGCACAAAAAAGGTACAAAAGGTGGAATTAATGTCATATGCATATGCCATCTACCAGGCTATCACTTGGCTAAAAGGTAAGGTTTGTTTGGTGCAGGAGTAGAAGACGAAAATGTATATAGTTAGTATATATTAGGGATGTAACGATACATGATTTTGCCGATACGATACCGATACCGATTTTTGAAGTAAATAATCGGCGATAACGATACCTACCGATATCGGTGGCTTAGTAGTTAATAAACCTAGTAAATAAATAATGATGTATTTCATATGCATAAAACTTACTTATGTTATTTAAGATAAGTAAGTTTTATTGATTTTGAGTTGCAATTTTTTTTTACTTTTAATTTAAAAAAAATTGTTACGCTTTACAAAATCGAGTGTCTAATTTGGACACTCAATTTTATAAAGCATGACATTTTTTTTAAATTTAAAGTAAAAAAAAAATGCAAATCAGAATCAAAGAAAACATTCATCGTTCATTTCGCTCGCTTTTCAAACTGTTATATCGGCTGTGTTTAAATCGGCAGGCCGATATCGGCGATGCCGATATATCGGTATCGGTATCGTTACATCCCTAGTGTATATGTATAAATAGTTTTGCTTTCCTATATGTAGATTCTAAATTATCAAAGTTTAAACTCGAAGATATTGTGGCAACCACATATGTCGTCTCAGCGCATGTTAAATTCTAAACAATGTGTTGTACAAAGACCCCAAATCAAACCCGATTCGGGTGTGACGCCCTGCGCCACGCAGGCGGTTCATGTTATGTATGTGACATTAATTTATTTTCATACAGAGGGTTATTCGTTCAAACAAAGCTGCCTGACTCAGCAGCCAGTGCGCAAATATTTTTATTTCGGGCTCGTTTCGTCTTTGTTTCGCGAGTCACTCCCCTGCTGTTTGTTTATACTAAAGAAGTTTTGAGGTGGCCCATATGCTCTTAAGATTACACTTGAGGCGCTTTAACGAATTTAGCATGCTATTTACTTACTATTGAAGATAGCAATACTGTTACTGTTGCCGCTGACAATGTCGAAGTGTTCCCAGAGCGGAACGGCATGCTGTGTATCTACATTGCCTATAATTTACACATATTACATCCTATTATCAGGACTTGACTGAAATTGGATGGGATCACCGTCAAGTATCTTTCAAACAAAAATGAAAAAAAGTTTCTGTCAAAAATGTAATTTTTGGTACAAGCTTTTATTGCCGACTGTACTTTTCTGCATACCATCATCAACTACTTATTGAGACGATTCCAACGAGCTCAAACTCAATGGGGTTGTGTAGTTTTATTGCGCAGTTCCTATGGCCACCTTCCAGCCCTAGCATCAGATCGGCTCAGCTCCAAGTCATCATAATATTGCATTGTCATGCGATATACATATGCTTGCAAAATTTCAGCTCAATTGGATAACGGAAAGTCACTGAAAAATGGATTGCAAATTTTGACGGACAACTTACATATTTACATACATACGAACAGTGCAAGTTAATATAAAGCTTGTAAAAAAAGTCGGACAGCGTGATAAAGAAATATAAGTAGCTGATCAAACATGAAACAGATACACGCAAATGCTAAAATGTAGGTTTGTAGAAACTCTTCCATTTTTGGAGATGGTTAATAATCTCAAAGCATGCTATTTACACGGTTCTAAATGCGAATGATGACTAAATTAAGCTCTTAAGTAGGTATATAGTTAAGATTATTTAATGTGGCTGAGTTTTAATAAGACTGTCATTGCAATTTGAATATTTTACCGTGGACTGTAGAGTTGTTTTTTGAATGTACTACTTTGATTCAGTTCGGCCAACTCAAATAAACTCAAGGAAGGGCTAGGTAGTCTTTGCTTTGCACTTAGTGCATCTTTGAGTCATTACACGTGGGAGAATCGCTGTCGCGGAAAATTTATATATTGTATTCCGTGGAAACTCTCAAGATCAAAACAAAATATGTAAACAATATCGCGCTCGAGGACATCACGTGGGCCAACGTGTGCTCACGCGCCGACCTGGGGGCAGCTCTTGTTTTGATCACACATGTATAAGATGGGAGATGAATAATTCCGAGGCCTCTGACGTCTTTTCTCAAAATAGAGCACGGTCCTGCATAAATCTAAAAGGCGCGAGGGAAAACAAACGCAACTCATCACCGATGACTTCCAAACCAATGGAAATACACTTCGTTCGCATACAAATCAGGTATAATGCATCCTCATTAGAACAGTCGTGTAAAACGCGCTACCACCGCCATTATCGCGGTTTTAAGCACAAAAACTGTGTTCGCGAAAATACTGATGAGATTCCAATTAACGTGGCAAGTGGAACATCACTAAGCATTTATGCATTAGTAGATCAGAGACTCCTTGAGATGACGCACTGTTTACCACTCCAGAGTGCAGAAATAAATGCATCCAGACAAAGTAAAGCTTATCGTTGCACCCGGTCATTGTACCATACCAATCAGAATCGTATATTGCAATAATGGATGTTGATAACGTCCTATTGTTCTTAGTATGTTATCGTTGAATTTAATACCACTGTGAAACGTGCACCTTTGTTTTCACAATTAAAGTACAACATCATTAATTGAAACTGCAACTAAAAGGAAACAATCACTAGCCGTCAGTGATGAGGAGAATAAATCATTGCATCAAAGAATCAAGGTAGTGACGAGATAGACATAGGAGAGGTTCCTGTCCTACTTTTGTGATATAGGTACTTTTTCTTGCTGCTAGCTTTAGCAGTTTCCATGAATGCCTTCTGAAATATTGAGGTATGTTTGGAATATTTGGAACTCCGGTATATGTACTAGGTATTTACGGTTATGTTTGAAATCAGTAATAGGATCATTGTTAGCAATCTGACTGACTCAATCTAAACGAATGTTAATATTACCAGGCAGTGGTAAAACCAAATCAAATCAATCTTGGACTTGTATTCCTAACCCTAAATCATTATAAAGAACTGATTCCATTTCAGTAGCTACCTATTCCAACGTTCTTTATTAAATTGTACCTATGTCAGGGCTCATACATCATCCATTGCTGTTAATTTATGAGACTTTCAGAGTTCTAAAATGTGAGTTATTGTGCGTTGCTGCTGCCACATTTAGTCGGCCTGACTAACTATGACCTTCGGTAGTGTTAATTTTATGGCCCATTCGGTTAACCCTTTAAACACGAAACAACAGCGGCATTCAACTGTGAATGAACTGCGACATAAACTGAAAACTGCCATACGGAGCAAAAAGCAATTGAGCATAAAGCATACGCAATGTGTCACAGGCCTCGGTCTGGACGGCAAATAAATTACAGTCGTTTATACGTTTAACCCTGTAAGTGCAGCCAATGAAAGGATGCAACGAATGTAGAAAGGAAATCTTTACCAACACGGTTATTTTCTTTATAACTCGTGCCAGTAACATTTGTCGATCTTTGTCCTGTAAGGCGTCCAATCCCATTTTTGCTCCGCATTGAACAAAAGTGCTTGGCTGATAACGTTAATGTGTGCATTAGAACGAGATGACGTGATTCACACTCCTTGGAAACCTGTCATTTATGCAAGTCAGAGACCCAATATTTTTTTATCAACAAGAGTGTGAGAATATTTTGATGAAACCTATGTGATAGTGACCATAATACCTACTTAGGTGTGGCCCTATTCATCTTGATTGAAATTTAGGGCATTTCATGAGTTACCTTCCGAATCCTTTGTATAGTAGAATTTAAAGTGATATGTAAGCAATAAATAAATGCAATTAAGTCTATAGGTAGGGGTAATATAAGGCGACATGTAAGAAAAGCGTGATGGAAACCAATAATTTTACGTAAACGCTGACAAAGCAGCCCGTTGTCTTTTTATGGTAACAACAGTCGCGGAGGGTGACATTAATTTGAAATGACTTCACCGCTCCAAAACTCTTGTGACACCAATTTAGTTGTGAGGCGATGCCTCAAGTTGGTTAATGGGGAGTTCATTAACTTCTTTGTTTTTACATTGGGGACGTGACTTTGTTCGATTAAGTATTAAGTAGTATTTTTCTCGAAGAGACATGACTCTGCAGTTGAAATATTTAAAGAGAGTAGACACTCCAACTCCAATCACATTTTTTTGTATTGTGAAGTACCTAGATGTCTAATTATAGGTAACTAATTTAAAACATAATTAGGTAACAGAAAAAAAATGGAAAATTGAAATAACAAGTCGCTTTTCTTGTTTCTGCTGCATTTGTATGGTTATTTCCTAGTCTAAAGTCATGTCACGATAATAAATAGAGTAGGTACACAAGGTACATAGATTTTTGTTAGCCAAGAAAGAGACTAGGTTGATTTTAATTTAAATAGGTACCTACATTGCGGTCATACTTATACCCATCTCCAATTAAAGAATCAGATCTATTTATTAGAAGCCACAAAAGCGTTAGAAGATGAGTATGCAATAAGTATGTTTGTGTATAGTTTATCGAGCTCTTCAGAAGATAAATCATGTGAGAGTATCGAGATAGATGCAAGTTCAGAGTTCTCAATTATTATTATGTTTGTTTCTCGTATTCAGATAGCGACGCGAGTGGTCCCTCTTGATGGATTGATGAAAGCTCCTTTGAAATGGATGGATGACTCAACGCATTCCTACAAACGGCTCCAGCGTGCAGCGGAATGGCAATCACTTCGGTCCTATTCAAGATTGCTTCGTGTAACTACTTCGTACTGTTTGTAGGTACGTGGATCTATGTTTGCTTACGCTAAATCTGTTTTCGATTGGCCGCATTTCAGCACGTACCGTTAGTGTAAACCGTTGCACTTTACCCTAAACGCGTAAACATGGAGCAATGCCTGGTTTTATGTAAACTTTCTTGCCGTTTGTGTGTGTCACAGTTAACAGATTTTTAACGGCGACTAAAGTGAGCATTTCAATGTATACCTAGGTACTTTATAATATTATAATAAAAACTGAGGTTTGTGCTCAGAGTGCTCGAATTGCTTGGAATAATTCTGATAGCATCTTTCTAGTCGACCCTCCGTATGGTATCAGGTCTCGCGTGTGGTGTCTTAAGAGTTGACTACCAGAATAGGGTTCAGGTGTGTTATGGGCAAGGGTTTGCTATATCACTGTTATGTCACATTCTCGTCTCCATCTTTAAACCTACCTACAATTGCTAGAATGTGGTACTGAAGATTTAATTTCTTGTGTTCTGCCTAAATGTAAGGGTGAGTTTATGTCTGTAGTTTTGTATGTAAGTTCGAGGTTTCTTGTAAATATCGCTAACTTTTGCGACAATGAACTACAGCGTTTGAAAATTTATGTTTTGATCTATTTAAGCAAAACTACAAACTTGTCTAGGGATGAATATATCCGTGTACTATGTGATTTGCTTTACGTAGACAGTTTGCAGCCATTAAACCAGGGAAGCCCATTAAATGGGAACTTGTCAGACTGTCAGGCTAAACCTTTGAGGTTTCCTCCGCTGCCCGCATTCTCGGTTCTAACGGTTTACTTTACATACAAGTCATTTCCTATTTTATGCGCCATTATGAAAGTTTCAATGCTAAGGCAATATTATACACTGAAAAAAATGGTTTGTTGGATTTACCAAATTAGCTAAGGTTGGCTGAATTACATGGAAACTAAGATAAATATAACAAAACCTCGCTATTGGACTTACAAAACTAAAAAGGTTGAAGTCGCTACCAGACTTCTGGTGTAAATCAACAAAGAGTATTTTACATTTTACAAAACAAATCTCAACAATTTGGTTTGGTTGATTATATCATAAAAATATAATAAATATAACAAGGCCTCGCGGTTGAACTTACAGAACTAAAAAGGTTGACGTCAAAATATAGTCCTTACCAGAGTTCATGGTGTATATTAACAAAGAATATTGTACATTTTACCAAACAAATCGCTACAAATCGGTTTGGTAGATTTTATAAATCAAATATGATAAATATAACAAGACGTCGCGGTTGAACTTACAAAACTAAAAAAGGTTGAGGTCAAAATATAGTCACTACCAGAGTTCATTGTGTTAATTAACAAAGAATATTGTACATTTTACCAAACAAATCCCTACAAATCGGTTTGGTAGATTTTATAAATAAAAATATGATAAATGTAACAAGACATCGCGGTTGAACCTACAAAACTAAAAAAGGTAGAGGCAAAAATATAGTCCGTACCAGAGTTCATGGTGTATATTAATAAAGAATATTGTAAGTATTACCAAACAAATCTCTACAAGTCGGTTTGGTAGATTTTATAAATAAAATATAATAAATATAACAAGACATCGCGGTTGAACTTACAAAACTAAAAAAGGTTGAGGCCAAAATATAGTCCCTACCAGAGTTCGTGGTGTATATTAATAAAGAATATTGTAAGTTTTACCAAACAAATCTCTACAATTTGGTTTGGTTGATTTTATCATAAAAGTATGTTAACTATAACAAGACCTCGCGGTTAAACTTACAAAACTAAAAAGGTTGACCTCAAAATATAGTCCCTACCAGAGTTCAAGCTGTTAATTAACAAGAATATTGTACATTTTACCAAACAAACTTCTACAATTCGGTTTGGTTAATTTTATATTGTAAATATGATAAATATAACAAGATTTCGCAGTTGAACTTACAAAACTAAAATTAAACTTACAAAACTAAAAAGGTCAACCCTCGAAATATAGTTCCTACCAGAGTTCATGCTGTTAATTAACAAAGAATATTGTACATTTTACCAAACAAATCTCTACAATTTGATTTTTTTTATTTTTTTTTTTTTAATTTATTTTATAATTAAAATATGATAACTATAACAAGACCTCGCGGTTGAAATTACAAAACTAAAATGGTTAAGGTCAAAATATAGTCCCTACCAGAGTTCATGGTGTAAATTAACAAAGGATATTGTACATTTTTACCAAACAAATTTCAAGAATTTGGTTCGTTTGATTTTATGATAAACATATGATTAATATAACATGGCCCTGTGGTTGAACTTACAAAACTGAAAAGGTTGAGGTCAAAATATAGTCCCTACCCAGAGTTCCTGGTGTAAATTAACGAAAAAAAATGAACATTTTACCAAACACGTCTCTACAATTTGGTTAGGTTCTATCAAAAAACTGGCCAAGTGCAAGTCGGACTCGCGCACGAAGGGTTCCGTACCATTATCTGTAAACATATTTATTTTATTCTGTTTTTAGTATTTGTTGTTATAGCGAAAACAATTATTAGTAATAATATTAATATTAAAGACAGACGGACAGCGGAGTCTTAGTAATAGGGCCCCGTTTTACTCTTAGAGTACGGAACCCTAAAAACGAGTCATTTAGGGATTACGCGGTATTTTCGATTTTTGGTAAAGTGACGTTCAACGCTCGAGATCACAAACTTGTATTATTCATTGCGCCAACTTCATAAACAAGTCTGCAAAAATCAGAACTACCAACCCCGCCAACTACCCCGTACTTTCAGGCGACATAGTTACTTATTAAGAAAAGTCGTATCATTTTTAATTACCGCGATGAGTACGAAGAAGGCAAAGCCCATGGTTGTAGGTATATGTTTCAGTTTAAGTTCTAGTAACATTGTTACAAGGTTTATTATTCCAGTTTAACAAGGTTTTACAAAATAAATATCACGGAACAATATACTTAACACAAATATAATGCGGATTTCAGTAGCGTTGATATCTTTAGATATTCAAAGGCATCTTTTAAAATGCAAGTAATTAATAGTGTTAAGAATAAGCAGCATAAATAGTATTAGAAATAGGTAACTCACCTCTTATCATGTTTAAAAATGTTGTAGTATTATACTTAAGTTACTAAATCTATTTGATTCACTCTAAATATGGGATTTATACAATAGTATTGTCATTAGGATAAACTATAGCAATATATTCTCATTTGCGGTAACCTATATAGATTGACATGCTTGGTTATGCTTTCATCTTCAAAACAAAAAAAAACATTTACTCAAACTTAATTAAAAAAAAATCATCTCTATTTCACAAATGTTGTGATAGTCCGTTCAATTGTTTACATATCAAGTTATCTAGGTAAACCTGTAATTGGCCATACTACTGTGTATTATAGTATAAGTTACGTACTTTGTATCGCTGTTGGTTTTCTGAATAAATAATAATAATAACTAATGCACTTGCTAGTTAGAGCAACAAAGAGAGAGATAAACGAACTTAGTTTGTTTTGGTTTTGCGGTAGCTCCTCAGACTACACTAAGCTAAATGAGATAAGTAGGTACCTATTAGGTATATTGTGTAAATACGTAAATATATATAATAGTTAATAGTTAATGTAGTTAGCACAATTATTAGAATTACGTACGACTTAGTTTTGCTTCAATCATTATTAAAACGACATTACTTAAGTATCATAACCCATAAGGCATAGGTAACTGTATGCAATTGTATGTAACATGTATTTAACCTAAACCTATTTACAAATTAGTAATTAATTAATTATTAACTCAGTACTTATTATGATGTTTATAATTACACAGACAAACTATTCCGACAGTTTTGCGAGACCATGTTAGTTATTATGTTTATATACTCTGTGTATTAAATAAAATTAAATAATAATCTAGGCCGCTTTTCACGTTGTATGTAGGTACCTACCTAGCTAGACTATACCCAAATTAATAATTTGCAGAGCCATACCACAGATTGCTATACTTATTCCCAGACAGAAAAAGTAAAGTTGCGTAGGTACTTACTTAATGATTTTTTATGTAGTAATTAGGCTTTAACGACGTTAATGTTTTCGTGGCTTTTCCTTAATACGAGTAAGTAATATCCTTCCTTATCGTGTGAATGTGAAAGTGTGTTAATTGGTTGGTCCTTCCTTGGTGTTTGTTTGAACGTCTTCATAAATAAGCAAAATACTTACGTTTGTCACGCGGGCCAAGCCGCTGACAAAACTAGTAAGTAGATACTACATGGTGTACCCATGTAGGTACAGTCAGCAGCAGAAGTAGCAACACAAAATAACACGCTCGAAATTATCTAGAAAGTCCGTATCCTCTTGACATTAGAGCCATGTGTAGGTCATTTTGAGCACTTTGACCCGCGCAGCTACTTTTGGTGCTGGATGTACCTTTAACTTTATCATTGATTAATTCACGTCTTAAAATATACAATTGGTAAATTACCTAAATACCTAATCATTACATAGTATACAACAAAGTCGCTTACGTTTTTTTCAATAGATACTGATTCAAGAGCAAGGTTTATATGTATAATTCATGCATGTATTATACGTATAAATCCGTGCGAAGCCGGGGCGCGTCGCTAGTTATAAGTAATAAATCATTTTGTCTTTACTTGTTGGTCGTAGGAATGAGATTCTATTGCTTTGTTATTTTGCAACCTTTCACGCCACACAAAATAGTATTAAGTACTTACCTTGTCTATTTTTTCCAACAACATTAACACGAAACATTTGGCGTTTAGTAGGTACATAGGTAACTATCTACTCGTACCTTTTGAGAAAGCGCTGCAGTCACTACCAGACCTATACCTTGTTAAAATTACCAAAGAGTTTGGTAATTTTAACTAGGTAAAAGTCTGGTACATTTTACAAAACAATACCGCTGCATGCATAGTTCCATCCTACTCAATTTATAAACATAATAGTGAGATGTGACTATTCCCCTCCCCGACTGCCCTGCGGAGGTGCGCCCCTTCCCCCGGCTACAGCATCTTGCGATGCGCGCGCGGCGCGGCAGGCTTCATTGCGTTGAGGTAGTTCATTGTATATAGTCACTTTGTTTTGTTTGCTTTTTAATGAAATTTTCTTGGTGCGCCATTTCATTTCGGCTGGTGCGTGGTGGATTTAGTTTGCAAAGTGTAAACAACTATGGGTAGTGATCTCGACGATGACTTAAGTGTGGGGGTGACTGAATATTTGAAGGAATGGGGATTATCTCAATCTACCATAACAAGTTTTGAAGGTAAGCATTAGAACGATATTACACTAAAAGTGCTAAATTGGCAACACTGATACCTTACTAATTAATTGTGAATAAGAATGATATTGTATGTGAATAACGTACTTATTCCATTGTTAGTTCTTTTTTGTCTGAAACACAGGGTAACCTATAGTTGACACCGTATATGGATCCACCCATACCTCCTTATTATTAATGATTAAATATAATAATTTTGTGATTATAGTTTAATATGAATAGGAAGCTTAACTCAGGCTTAGATATTGACCTAGAAATATTGGTTACGTATTACCTACCTAATTACTTTGATTAATTTACAAAACGAATTCCAGTAAAATTTACCAAATCGGTTTGGTTGGCCATCTTTGCGTTTGTATTTTGTCTGTATGTAACTAACTGAACATTAAATAATGAGTTTAATGACATATATGTCTTATTTTTTAGAAAATCAGATTTCGTTAATTTTGCTCGACTCCATTCAAGAAATGAACTGAAGGAGCTGATTCCCAGTTTAAAGGAAATACTATTATTCAAGCGGGGGTTGAACAAACTCCAAAACATTATTCATGTAAGTATTCCTGTCTGTTTTACATTTATTACCCATACTACATTTAAATGCGAAAGTGTGTCAGTATGTTTGTTGCCTCTTAACGCTTAAACCGCTAAACCGATTTAGATGAAATTTGGTATTTAGATAGTTTGAGTCCCGGGGAAGGACATCGAATAGTTTAAGTCGGTGAAGTAGGTGGTAAACAATTGTATGGAGCTATCAGTTCTATCGGAAGCATTATGCTGAGATAGAACCGTTTCGTGACAAACGCTGTGTGTTGTTTGTCTCGAATAAATGTTTCTTTCTTTCTTTCTATCTCCTTCCTCGGGACTCCAATTATCTCGATACCTACTAAATTTCATTTCCTTCAGCTCAGCGGGTTAAGCGTGAAGAGGTAACAGACATACAGATATACAGACAGACACACTTTCGCATTTTTTATACTAAAAGGTACGAAATTTGAAATAAATGATAGCCTGTCATATTCTCATATATACTCGTAAGGTACATAACTGGAAAGTTTCTTAAAAAATCGTCCAGTAGTTTTTGAGATTAATTGAAACGTACATTCATCCATACATCCAAACTTTCGCATTTATAATATTAGTAGGATTAGTATAGATACGGTTAAAAGTAAACAATATATTTTAATTTCCAGAACGAAAGCGAAGTCCTCACCCAGCTGGACTATTGGATAAAAGCCCAAATGGCTAAGGGACTGCGGTGCCAACCCATCATCATTGCTGTCGGACCGACCATCGATGCCCTAAAGGACTTTTATGTTGCTTATGACGACATCCTTTATAATATCGACTCATTCCTGAAAGCGCTGGACGTTTGCTTCAAAACTTTTCACTGCCTTGATGCAGAATATGGTTGGCAACATCTCGCTGCCCCAATATTATAAACTTCAAATTTCAAGTTGATAAAATTGCAACATGGAACCTTATAATATTGGAGCAGCGAATTCTGTTGATTCTGGAATCTACACAAAGACGTCAGAATACGGTGCGCTATTTTTGCAAACGATACTCCACTGAGAGCCCAGTCTATAAGACTACTCAGCAAATTTTATCATGACTTGTAACTCAGCCTATAAGATTCACACTTACTACGTATACCGTGAACCTCTGGTATCTATCTCGTAAACTTAAAATTAAGATATGTACAGCCAAGGAATTTGATTCACGTACGGTCAGCCGCAGAGAAAGAATGTGGGCCGCAACCTGGCAGCCTTTTGACTTTTATTATAAGAAAGGTTTTGTACCCTACTGAGTCACTGACATAATTTTAAAATAAGTGATCTACAGTTTATTGTATCGATTCGCAAAATAAATTTTATTACATGTACCAAAATTCGGACTATTTTTCTTTAAACCACCGTATATAGCCCTTATAATATTAAATAAGGTTACTGGTAAATCGACGTTATTCCTTTTAACAGTGATATCTATTTAAAAAAAGGCAATTTGTAAATGTTCACTCTCTAGGAACTGCTGATTTTCGGATAGCCTTCATGACCTTTTTAATTGCAAATGAGCTTTAGCTTTATTTTACTATATCTCCCTAAAAAGAAATACGTTGGTTACCAATAAGCCTGCATATTTTTGAAGTGTTTGTCTTTAGCTTTTTTCATCTACAATATTTTTAGGGTGTGGCTACGAATAATCTTCAATCTACATAGAAAACTACGTAGTTTGAAAATCTAAACTGCTATAATTTTACTCTCATACCATGTCAGCAATATTGCAAGTTTCTAATTTTCAATGATACCACACCCTATTTATACTCTGGAAATCAAAAATGTGTTTGGTGATATCTACCCAAAAAGATGTGTACATTTTACTAATGTTAGTTTGATAAATTAACCAAACTAACACCATTAAACTGTACACTACTTATTTGGTACGTTTTACTAAAATAAGACCGGTACAATTAGCAGAACAAGCACTGATAAAATCTTGGTAGATATTACTAGTAAACATTTGGTAAAAACTACAGTACAAATCTGTTAGATATTACCAAACCAATTTTAGGAAAAAATACGAAACACATGATCGATAATACTTAATTATATTTGATAAAATGCGATCCACTTATAGTAGATAATACAATATTATCTTTGATATAAAGCACGATCCAATCTGATAGATGATACTAGACTAACTTTGATGAAAACTGCGTTACATATCTGGTAGATATATCAAACACCTTTAGTAGTAACTAAAATATAAATCTGGTAAATATTACCAAACTAAAGCTGACAAAATACACCGAACGTGATTAGTAAATACTACTTAACTTTGTTTGTTAGAGTTCACCAAATAAATTACATTATACTTACAAGTTAAGTTCAGCTCTTTCAATCAAAATGATTTAATACATTGTACCAATAGAAAGTGCTATATCTACCAAATTGTGTTGTAGATTTTACCAAATTACTTTTGCATTTTCTACTGACTAACTTCGGTAATTTGTACCAAAAAATAGTAACAGTAGAACATGCCAAAGGTATTTGGTAAAAAAAGACGAGCATGTTTGGTAAAATGAAAAATATCCGTTTGGTAGATTACACCAAACTACATTGAAAAAAAATATACTTAACTACTTTGATAAGAAGGTTACTAAAGTACTTTGTTTAAAAATGTACTAAAGTTCTTTGGTGAGAAACGTTACTAAAGTACTTTGGTAAAAAAAATACTAAAGTACTTTGATGAGAAATGTTACTAAAGTACTTTGGTAAACAATTTTACTATTTACTACAAAATATAGGTGTAATCTACCAAATAAATTTGGTACAACACCAACTTATTTAGTTTGATAAAATCAACCAAAATTCGTGATAGGACCGAAATCAACCGCTAACTTTGGTAACATTTACACGGAATCTGGTAAATCCAACCTAACATTTTTTTCAGTGTAGGCGATATTAGAAGCTTTGCTATCCTCAAGTACTGACGATGCATTTTGTGTAAAATTATTTGTAAAATAAAAACTTTTGATATAATTTATACTGAATATTTGTGTCATTCTCGGGGAAACAGTTCCTTATTGTCGATGGAATTCTTGCCATTTTGCATTACTGTAAATCGTAGAACTTGCATCTGCGCATCGTTAATAATGGCACAATTTCCCACGACAATAAGGTCCCTTTACCCTGAGAAGTGAGAATTACACAATTCGTGCTTTTTCTGAAAGATGAAGAGATCATTCCATTTGCGATAAGCGCGCTGCACAGTCACCACTTCGCCAGCATTAATATATGCCATAACAAAACTGGTAAACTAAACATATACGTCCTTACGGCCGTAGAAATTAGAGTTGTGTTAGACATTTACGCGTGCTTCGTTGTGGCAGATATAATGCTGGTGATATATTTTTTAATGTTTCTGCCTCAGCTCAACTCTTCTTTTCCCTCAATGAAATAGCTTTTCTAGATCCAGCAACAGTTAGAAATCGTGCCGCCGTGCTGTACTCAGTGCTAAATATTTGAGCGTCGCACCGTTAGCCGCGCGTTGATCCAGCGCTCTAGATGCCGGATGGTCGGCGTCTTTGTGTGGATGTCCATTGACCCGTACAAGGCTCGACACCGAACTTCCTACTCACCTGTCGCTTGTTATTTATGTAGCTTACTGGTTTATTGCCTTGCTCACTAACTGATATTGGTAATTAGGTATCCAGATGCCTACAACTAACAGTGTAACCCAGTCCATCCCAAGGCAGGCTATCTTCGTGGTCGGTATTACTCGATAGCATCTGGCTGTTATAACTAGTTGTAATAATTAATAGGATGTTTTAAGTATGTTCAATCTAAAAACATCTTCTGGATATTTGTACGAGGTGAAATTAACTTAACTCCTTAAAAGGAGTGAGTCAATGCTCGATCCGGGACATGCCGTTAAGTTTCTGAGAAAAAACATTTTTGAGACTCTGACTTGTGAAGTAGCGAAATGTAATGACGGTCACTGACACGTACTCTCACGTTTTGCCGATTCTGTGTCGTACCAATCAAATAAGGTTTAGGTTATTTTTTAATAGAAACTACATGAAACTGATAAGCCGGCGACAGTTACTACTCTGAGCATTTATCATTGAGGTTGACGGCAGAGTTTTCACCGTAGGTAACTTTTCCGGAAACGACATATTATATCATACTTAGCCAGTACTTCACAACCCGTTCACGTTCTTTCCTAACGAACGCTAAGTGAACGGCTTTCGTCTTTCAAATTGCCGGTTACCATTATACGTGAAAGTAGGTACTTACATACCAACATTTATTCAATTGATATTGGACATTCGGCCGGTATGCGGCTTTGAGCCAAAGCCATATTGCATTTAGCGTTGCATGCAAAGATCATCGCCGTCGTTATGGTTTTGGCGCAAGTGAAAAGAGATTGCTCAGGAGTATAATATTATTATTAATTATTGTTCACGACAAAGAGCGAAAGGACACGTAGGTACCTATGCGTAGTTGCAGTGTTTATAAATTACGCTACTCATGTTTATTTTTACATTATTTAACAGGATAGTAACAATTCTTGGCAATACAAGTCGAAAGTAAAATTTTATTTTCAGCCAAGTCCAATTTCTGTCTAATTTTCAGTTAACTAGGTATCATGATTATTTAAGTTTTTATTGGCTGATTCAAGCGTAATTCCGAATACTCCGACTGAATTTTCTAGCATAGAAAAATCAATGCGCTGTGGCGTCTTTTTTGAAATAATTTTATACATTCAAGTCACGCTCTTCGGTGTCACCGGGAAAGTACCTACTAGAGGTGACGCGGTATCGGTACATGGAACCTTAATGTGCGTCATCATCACGGGACTCTTCGCAAACTTGACCACAAGGTATCTAGTATAGACAATAAAGTGGGTTCCACCTTTGACCCTTTGTCCACTCGTCTTGCACACGCTGAGCAGATTCTTCTATCGCTGTCGATTTTAATTTTTCATCTGGATTTGAAAAAAATTGGTAGGTTTGAAGAAATATACCTAAATACACTGCATAGAATCTCGTGATTCTCATTGAGTTACGAAAATCCCTTGCGGTTTGTCCTCAATGTAATAAAATTGTAAGACACTATAGGAAATTGTGCAGACATTTTACAGAAAAAATGGGCCATCAGCTACGTTCCTCTCATCACTCCTTACATATTCCCAAGTGCGGGCCACATTCCATCGCGATCGTCGTCGCCATAAATGGCGTGTGTCGCCGCAAGTGCGCTGGGAATGATGTGGTGGCACGTCTGACACACGACTCCTTGGGAAACCCTGGTTTTGTGAGTAACCCTGCTGCACCGTGGAAAACCTTGAAGGCTTGACGTTGAATGATTCTTAAGCGAAGCGAATGAAGCTCTCCCTTTCAGCTTCGGCAAAAACGCTTTCTTATGTCCGTCGGGATGTCCGGATGACCGGCTGTTCTTCTCTACAGGTCGCATTTCTCAACCGTTTCTCTCGAATTTTTGTGAGCAGGTTCGATAATTATATGGTATTTATTGTCGATTCAGTTAAAAAATATGGGTATCAAAAAAAGACAGACTCGCGAGGTCGCGAGGTCTACAGCTCACAGAGTCGCTACTATAATGCTACAAGATATAATCTTACAAGTATATTCTGGCAACGCCAGTGTTAAAGAAAACAATTCAGTGGAAGACAAATGTTGTTGTCTACCTGTTCTATTAAGGGTTTATTTAATTTATATAATCGTATGGCATACATTATTTAGCCTTTGAGAATAGTACCACCCAGGGGACGCGTGCAGGGTTGTCGCAGGTAAATATTCATCGTCATACTCCTCTGAATCATTTAACCCATAGAGTCGAATCTTTGAACATTTTCCAAACTAAGAATCGGTTTGCTTAAGCAAAAACTGCAAAAACAAGCACGCCTGCAAATGTATTTTTAAACGTTGAAAAAATGTTGTTGTTTCGGCTGTCTTGCATGCCAGCACTCGTATCTGGCTCGGCTAATAATATAATTAAATAATGCAATTCTAAGTAGGTAAAATCGTTGGACACAACGCGAAAATCTACGAATAAACATTTCTTTCTCTTCTATCACGTTTATTGCGACTGCTAAGGCGGACGGAGATCCATAAATAGAAGACAGGAAATGGAAATTGCTCCAACGCGCCGTCTGCTGACTGCTGGCTGGTCTAAACTCCATATCAGAGCTTAGCTTACAAGGATTCTAGTTGCATTTCTATATGCACAATTGACGTTATCCGTAACTACGTGATTTGTCATCGGAATGACGGTGGTTGGTGTTCGCGTACGGTGGTCGTTACCGTTAAGTGTACGGAATGGGACCATCCGCTGTATTGCTGCACTATGTAATGCCGAATAAATTAGATAGGTAAAATAAGGAAGATTGGCAAGATACAGCGGAGGCAAGGGCAAAACCAATCCATAAGACGATTTTTCATTGGTTGACAGGACCCGCATCCGAGGTTCGGGAGATTTCAAAAACGCATGCAAAAGCGCCCGCATTGTGTTTTAGAGAATATTATCCAATTCAGAATAGTGTAGTAATCTCATGCAGAATTTGGTGTCTTTCTCTTTATTGCTCTTTTGTGTCAAGCATACTTAACATGATACACAAAGTGGTCGCACATTTTTTCGTTTTAATAGGAACTACAGCGCGTAGCATAACATTAATTTAGTCTCGATGTGTTCATTAGCCCTTGTTGAGTCACGCATCGTAAAACAATAGATTGCCGTAACAGAATAACAATACATCGTGAGCACGAGTTGCTGAAGCGCATCGATCCGTTCTTGAGCATTGAATCGAGTTCTTAAGCTAATTCGGATACATCACACGTTTGATGTGACACGAACACTGGAAATAATCATAAAATTACTTACGACATACGATGGAAATGACTATAAAATATAAAATGATTTTGTGAATTTAGGAACTCGTTTAAAAGAATGGGTACCTACCTAATGTAATGCAATGCAACCCTCAATAAATTCGAGCGGAAATAATTCGACCATTTAAAATCATGAATCTCCCGTTGATAAAATGATTTAAAAACATTTCAAAAGACCCTTCTAAAGATATCGGACGCAATGACTCGCAGACCCAAAGCACGCAGTTTACGCGTTTCTATTATTAAAATTTCTCAATTCAACACGCATCTGCGACCCAGATCTTGCTCTAAAAACAGTTTCTTACAATAAGTAGAATTACATATGAATGGAAACTGGATTGTATATATTAATACGTAATTTGGTATGGGCCCTATACAGTAAGGGGAGAATAATAGGTAGCAAAAATCTAAATAATACCGGATTGGCCCCCTCTAATTCGGCACATCGTGTGTCAAACTTGTTCCAACTTGAAAAAGCCAGATGTTTTTTTAATCATCGTCCTCTTAGCTTTAATTTGGGGCCGGCCTTTATAAATTACTGATATGGCCGGGTAGAAGACTTTACGAACTTGTTTATAGAGGGGTTTTATCCAGCGGATTAGTCATCTCATTTTGGCAATTAACTGTCGTTTAGTTATCAAGCAATTTCGGCTTTAACTGACAATATCAGCCGACATCCCGAATTGGAATCACCCACTGTAAGTTGTCGGGATAAAACCCGCCCAAATAAGGTACCTACCTAAACGTTCATTTCACGACTCTCTTTCGCTTACAAAAGCTGCATTGGTCTTATCGTCCAACTCATCACTAATACCTAAAGTGTTGCCTCATAATTGTCATGATACTTATTATACATAGATCCAATCCATGGGATCACTAAGTAAATAGGTACCCTCAATTTTGGTATTCAGGAACAGAACAGAAGTGACATTTTACTTTGTGTCTTTTTTTAAATACCTAATAACTATTGAATACAACAAGCTGCATGATGCAGCAACACCATCATTAATGTTCACCGGCGAGAACTTATTTATGTCGCAGCCAGCCACCCCATAACGCCGCAAATATGAAAGGATATTTTCAATAAAACGTTTTTAACCGAAGCTGCGGTCCCCCGCATGGCAAGTTTTATTTAAACCGCCACTCGGTCTCGTCTGACCCGGCATGTGGGTGCCATGCTATTCCTGACATCTTTATTAAAATTAATATCTCTAATTTATCGACCGTTTACCACAATGTTATTCTTACTTGTCCCTGCAGAGCTTCTATGTTGGGAAAGGTTAGTGAGTTATGTTTCATGTACAGCATCGTTGCAATCTGCACGTAAGTTAATGATGACCTTTTTTTTGGAAAAAATACAACCGAATTGATAACCTCTTCCTTTTTTTGAAGTACCTAAGACGACGAGATCTAGGATGCTTACAGTCCATTTTCACTCATGTTTGTAAAAGGTCTACTTACCTAAGTTTTAACTCAGGGAAAGGAACGTCTTAACTGAGCTCGTGAGAAAACTGAATGCTAAGTGAATTTCATAAAGTAACACACCATTATGAATTCTTAATGTAGGTATCCCTTCTCATGCGAAATAAACGACATTGGTCCAAATGAAGAGTCCTTGAACCGATATGCCGTAATCGGTTCTGGCATCTAAAGTACATCAGCAATAAGACGGCGACGCCTTACAAGTACCTACGAATGCTACAAAGAAGCAACTATCGATGCCTAACATAAATGCCTTGCGAGAGGGCGATTCTATCGTCATTTACCGCCCAACACTATCGGTTTCCCGAAAATGTACTGCCCCGCTATTTTGTAACTTGTTTTAAGGTGGTTCGATTGCCATACAAAACGTTATTTGACATTCGCAGGCTAACGGCGTGGTATTTTAAGAAACCTATGTAACAAGCTTTCATAAATTGGCTTGTATAAAATTAATTAATTTGAGAAATTGGTTTGGGACGTGATATTTTGGGAAAACGATTTTTCTCAAATTAATCTAGTTTATACAAGTTTATTCTAGGAAAGGGAGAATTTGGCGCAAATGGGAAGCCAATTGATGAAAGTTTGTTACATAAGTTTCTTAAAATCTCACGCCGTTAGCCTGCGAATGTCAAATAACGCTTTGTATGGCAATCGAACCACCTTAAGGCGCTATAGGTTCTGCGAAGTGAAGCGAACATAGTTTTTGAAACAATATAATGCGTCTGTTTATAATAATATGGTTTCAAAAAAATACGAATAGTAATCTTGAGGCTTTTCTGCAGGGAAATCAGTGATTCGAAACACGATTAAGCAATTTTCGCTCGATAGAAAAAAATCACGAACATAGGTCTAAAACATATTAAAATTCACTTAAAACATTCGTAGCAAATTATGCACAATAGCTAAACATATTAACATTGGTTCTAAAAATCGGCAATATCATGTTTGAGGAAACTTAGTGATTACTTTTTTATTTATTTAGACGCACAAAAAATTAAAATTAAAAAACATGATATCCGCGCTTCAAAACACGCACTTCCATCTCGCTCACGCTTACGCTCAGCGAGAGGGAGAGAAGACCATGATACTATAGCGCCTTAACTTCACCACACCGTTCACCCACAAACATATCTTGATGCCGCGATTCGTAGTAACTAAGCGTAGGTAGAGGTCTTGTTTCGTTTTGCGTGACGGGTGAGGTGAGACGTTCGAAGTCCTGTAGTAATTTAAAGCAGCATCAGGTTTCGGTTTCCCATCTTTACACTTATGTCCTTATAATGATTACTTGTGAAAAGTTGACTCGCTGGCAACTGTTAATTAGCTTTTATTATTGTCAGTCTAGATATTGCTGATCAAAAATTTCATTTAAATTTGGACGTAAAAGAATCGCCCAAGAAGCTGACAAATACAGTTGGCTCGTTTTCATCTTATTAATCGAATGTGGTCAATAGTGAGCTGGGTGATCTCATGCACTCGTCATTCTCGGCGGTAGTCATAAGACAGAAATAGAAGGTTCCTGGAGCCCTGTAGAGTGTCTTCTGGATCGATCGACTGATGCAAACACTTTATTTGATGTAAACAGCAGCAATAACTATTGGCCTACTTTAGGACTGAAAGCATCTGGAGATATTCATTCCAAAAGTGTTTTGTCTGGTTCCCATCCTGAATCAACCCAATTACCCATATGGATTATTTTTTGGCAATTCAATTTCTAGTAATTTAAAAAAAATGTTGAAAGAAAGGTACTCGCGATGTCTACATCTCACAGAGCCACTGTACCTTAGTAACGAGCTAAACTAATATAATAGGTATAAAACTAACTATAAAACGACCAAAATATTACAAGTCGAGTGATAAAGGGAATAAATAGATCTCAAAATATTTCAATCACCTATATTATTCATGAGATAGATACCTCAATATTTGAGACACTTCAATGTATGTTAATGCTGAAGAGAAATGAGACTGTAATTTTTGACTCCACAGTCAAACTGAAAAAAAATATTTTTGTGGAGCAATGTATCAACGTATTTATGTAACTTTTTGTTGTTAATAAATAAATAAAATAAAATAATAATAAATAATTCAACTGTAATTAACTCAAATGCCACAACAAATCAACGCAATAGTACATTGTTTAACAAGGGGCGTATGAGGAATATTGCAAACGAGAGTCTATCAGGAGCCCGACGCCGTAAGGCGGAGGGCTTTTGATGACTCGAGTTTGCAATATTCTTACGCCCGTGTTATACACAATGTTTTTCATCACACACAGGAAATAAATAACCACAAAAGACAGAAAAACCAATGTTTTATACAAGCGCATCAATCAAATGTTGACGAAATTGACAACTTCACTTCTAGATCAGTGCGAGTGGAGGGCGGAAGCTTCAATATTTCAACCAATCACAGAGCATGGAGCATGTGGTTCTTGCAGGGCACGGCCTGCTCGATTTTTTTCCAACCAATCACAGAGCAGAATTCTTGCCGTCCAGATTTGCTTAACCAATCAGATCACACACAAGCTCATTACTTCCCTTGGGACCATTATTTCCCGCGGGAACAATTTAGGCCATTGTCCTTCTGTATACAGGCAAGGAATAACACCATTTATGAGCAAGCGTGATGAAAAGAACTAAACCGGTTCACAGATAAACTTGTCTGGTTCCACAATTATCATCTTGTAACGTGTTAACTATCGACTCTCTCATTAAACAATTCGAAGAATAGAAACCTTATAGGAACAGTTAGTTTTTAGAGGTTATGTTGTGAGACGCGTGGTATGGAGTATGGGCTCGCCATCGCCGCGAAGCAGGCCAACGACCGATGAAGTCATGTGCAGAAGTTTTTTTGGCTTGGGCTCTATATACGATCGAGGCCAGCCGCTATGCTCTCAGCTAACGTCCATCTATGTCTAGTAATAGGGCATCTAGTTCCGTTTAAAGTAATGTAGCTTTAGATGTCTGACCCATGTGTAGATTTTATGACAATAGGTAATAGGTATTGTTTTTGCTTTTCTGTCAGACCTTCTAATAAAAAAAACAAAGATTGAAATTAACCTCCAACCCACAATAAAATTATATATATCACGAGGCCGATTTAAGAAAACATAAAAGGACAACTCCTAGTATTAAAAAACCCGGTGAATTATCTTGAAAAAAACTGATTTGCGTATTTAAGTAGATATTTAACAAGTTTCTGTCAAAAAATTAATTTTTGGTACAAGCTTTTATTGCCGACTGTACTTTTCTGCATACCATTCTCAACTACTCATTTAGACGATTCTAACGAGCCCAAACTCGATGGGGTTGTGTTATTTTATTGCGGAGTTCCTTCCTATGGCTATTCAGATATTGCATTGTCATGCGATATTCATATGCATGCAAAATTGCAGCTCAATCAGAAACCGGGAAGTGCGTAAAATTTAACTTGCAAGATTTGATTACAGACAGACGGACAACGGGACAGGTGAAAACATAGATTATCTATGGGTGAAAATAAATAAAAGCTTGTAAAAATAGATACTCGTAGGTAAAATCACAATCACAAGTATATGATACTTGTGATTGTGATTTTACCAAACACACAATTATGGCAAAATTATTTTTAAATTGACTTTAACTTGCCTTCAATAAATCACATGTATTCAATCTCATTATCAGTAGACCGCTTTAACTTTCAAGCGTGTTCACAATGAATGGTAAAATACCTAGATTTTGTAATATTGTTACAGTTACCTATTGTAGGATAGAAAACATACATTTTACTTACCCCGATATCGTTGCCGACGTCAGCCACAATATCGTACCGTGAGGTGTGTAGTAGTTGTGTACACGGCCTAACTCATGGCTGAATACGCCAAGAGCCGCAAGCGCGCGATGCCAAAAAAAAAACTTTAGTCAACGTCGCAATGCGTCAGTCGCGGTTGCCGCGTGGAACAGTTTAGAGGTTTTTGAGGAACGATTTGATTACAAAAAGATTACGAGTGAACAAAGTATTTGAAATAAAATGAGCCGTCCACGTCTATATTGTGCTGTGTACGGGTGCATGAATTCTTCAATTTCAAAACCAGAGATTTCGTATTTTAAGCTCCCTGCTGATGAAAAAAGGTAAGAATGATTATGTATTGATAAAATTGATTTCTGAATGTCTGTGTCTGTGCCCGAATAAGAAATTATGTTATATTAAATTATTATTCATCGACATTTATATACACGATGATTTTTAATCCGTGAACAGGAACCATTTTTTTTAACTCGGTAATTGATGGGGATTATGTTAAAGTAGTAATTACGTGGAAACAAACTTGTTTTTTTTTAATCCTTATTTTAATTTTGAGTTAAATTTTATCCTAAAATCCTTGTCACTCTACTACCTTATCGGTTTTAATGAGTTTGTAACCTCTTTACAAACTTATTAGCAATTGACAATTTATGAGTAAACCCTGTCCTTGAGATCCGTCAAATTTCCCGCCATACTGATGGCACTTGACGTATCGTAGTTAAAAACTTTATTATACTGTAGGATGACCATGTATTCAATTCAAATTCAAAAGCCGCGCCAATAAATAATATATTCTAAAATGGCAGCCATTGAGCCACTCTTGCGCCATCTCGCTGATACTTTATGACCTTTATGTCATACATAGTTTAAGCCGCCATTTTAAAATCTATTCTTCAATGGCGCGGCCGCGGCTTATACGATCACGCATAAACGGTACAGTTTCATGTAGTAAGTATACCAATGAATCATATTGATGGTTTCAGTTTCGTTTAGAAATTATTTTACATTACACGATTATTTTGAATAAAGAAGTTTAGAATATATTCGATATTTTGTTTCGTTACAAAGCGTACTATAGTAAGTAGGTAGCCATTGTAACGTTATGATCTTATGATGTTACATGACGTCCAGATAGGGCGAGGAAACCAAGGTCATTGATATGCCTATCATGCTTTGTCTGAGGGTGCGGTCTGGACTATGACCACGAACTTCGAAGTTCGGGTATCTCCATCTCAATCGCACTTACATTATTCGAGTGACAGGGATGCATGTATACGAATTTCGAATTTCGTGGCAGCGCCGCTGGACGCCAGCGGGCGGCGGGGCGACGAGTGGCAGTCTGGCAGTTCATATAATATATTGCTTATTATTTGATCGAGTTCAATCTATGAACGCCCGCTCGTCGCTCCACTGACCGCTGACCGTCGCCTTACAGCTTGCAATACGCGGCGGACTGCCATGCTGTACGCTATGCGCCTTTAGTTTGGTCAAGTTTGGTATAGTAGGTGGCTTTTTAGGCAGGACTTTAGGTGGATTGAAATGTTCTACATTTTTATTTTCTCTTACGTAGTAGTAATAAAAAAAGCCCTTTATTCCGTCTCATCAGCTAAAAGTTACATTATCAAAATCTATGTTCTTATCCGCTAAATATTTAATGCTATTTATTTATGTAATTAAACTAAACTTAATCTAATGAGTGGACCTCGTTACGAGTAAAGGCCTCTCCCAGTTTTTGCCAATCCTCTCGGTTCTGCGCTTTCATGTGCCAATTATCAGGACTTTATTTTGTTGATATCGTCGATCCATCTCGACTGTGGCCGTCCACGAGTTCGTTTGCCTGTTGGACCTTTCCAGAGTGTAGCTAGTTTTGTCCACCTGTTTCCGTCCAGTCTAGCGATATGTCCGGCCCATTGCCATTTCATTTTTAGGCAGTGTTCAAGGGCGTCTATAATCTTCGTTTTTTCTCTAATTTTAGAACTTCTTACTTTATCTAGTCTTTTTAGTTTTAGTATGCTTCGTTCTTGTGCCCTTTGGCAAGTTCTTATTTTTTGTTTCGCTTCATTTGTGTATGTCCAGGTTTGACATCCGTAGCTAAGACATGGTAGCAGGCATGTGTCGATGACTCTCTTTTTCAGTGGCATTGGTAGAGTGATTTTTAGAATTTCTTTGAGACTCCAAAATTTGCTCCAAGTTTTAGTAATTCGCCTGTCTATTTCATTTAAATTCCGCTTTTTGTCGAAGGATATTTGTTTTCCTAGGTAAGTATATGTCAGTTGACACGTATTCGATTTTCTCGTCTTCTATATGTATTTGTTGTTCTGTGCCATTTGTAAGTATTTTCGTTTTGTCCAGGTTCATTTCAAGGCCCATTTCCTTGCTTCTCGAATGTAAAGTGGTCAGCATGTTCTGTAGTTCTCGTGAGTTGTTGGATAATATCGTCGACGAAGCACAGATGGCTCAAGTACTTGCCGTTCATTATTATGCCTTTGTTTTCCCAGTCGAGGGATGTCATTATATAACGTAGTACTGCAATAAACAACGTTGGTGATAGTGGATCGCCCTGTCTCACTCCTGTGGAGTTCAGAGGAGTGAGTATATACTTATATACTGAGATAAATTATACTTACTATTGTACATAACTACATGTCAAAGATCTTAGACTAACCTCTTGGCCACGACTTTGGTCTTAAGCGACCTGCCTAGCTAGCACACTAGGTTTTATGTCGGCGAAAAATTACTAACGTCACGTAAAACGCGACATAAAACGTAGTGTGCTAGGGCCTCTGCGACCAGACTAACCACTGGCGCGTTGCGCGTCTCAACCGCGCAATGAACAGATAAAACGCTGGTCGCAGGTCGCTTAAGACCAAAGTCGTGGCCAAGGCGTAAGGATGATCTTAATTTTTTAAGTAAGTAGGTAATCTATACATATAAATGCCTATGTCCTGACTGACTTATTCACTCACTCACTAATCAACGCACAGCCGAAACTACTAATCTTAGAGAGTTGATTTTTGCACAGTAGGTGGATTTTATAACGTGGGCTAGGGATTAAAAGGGATTTTTGAAAATTCCACCCCTAAGGGGGTAAAATAGGGGTGCAATGTTTGTATGGGGGAAACTTTTTTTTTGAGCTAGAAATTTTAAACTTTGTAGAAAGATTAGTTATTAAAATACAAATAAATAAATTTCAGCGTTTTGAAAAATTCCGCCCCTAAGGGGGTAAAATAGGGGTGCAAAGTTTGTATAGGGGAAACAATATTTTTTCAATAGAGACTTAAAACTTTGTAGAAAGCTTCCTCATTAAAATATAAATAAATTACTTTCAGCGTTTTAGAAAATTCTACCCCTAAGGGGGTAAAGTAGGGGTACAAAGTTTGTATGTGGGAAACTTTTTTTTGAGCTAGAGACCTAAAACTTTGTAGAAAGATTAGTTATTAGAATACAAAAAAAGTACTTTCAGAGTTTTGGAAACGTTCACCCCTAAGGGGGTAAAATAGGGTGCAAAGTTTGTATGGAAAAAAAACTACTTTTTTTGAAATAGAGACTCAAAACTTTGTGGAAAGATTACTTATTAGAACATGAAAAAAACTAAATTCAGCATTTTACAAAAATCATTCCCTAAGGGGGTTAAAAAGGGGTGCAACGTTTGTATGGGGAACACTTTTTCTGAGCTAGATACTTGGAACTTTGTAGAAAGATTACGTATAAAAATACAAAAAAAGTACTTTCAGCGTTTTGGAGAAAACCATCCCTAAGCCTAAGGGGGATAAAAAGGGGTGCAAAGTTTTTATGAGGGAAAGTTTATGTTTTTGAGTTAGAGATTTGAAACTTTGTAGAAAGATTACTTATTAAAATACAAAAAACCGGCCAAGTGCGAGTCGGACTCGCGCACGAAGAGTTCCGTACCATTATCTATAAAAGTGGTGCTAAAGAGTAATCAACTTCTGGCTGCTGCACTGCTTATTCTAATCTAAAGCCTCGCAGCAACATACAGTTCTAATCCACGATATGGTCTTAATATAAGTTTGTTAAGAACTGTACCCATGCCATACGAATAAATAAAAAATCTATAAAAATATTTATTTTATTCTGTTTTTAGTAAGTATTTGTTGTTAACCTACCTACTGAATCTTAAATAATTTTAATTTGTATTTGTGTATTTTAATTTCTTGCATGAGCCACTGATGCTTGAAATAAATGAATTTTAATTAAAGCGGCAACAGAAATACATCATATGTTAAAATTTCAACTGGAACTATCACGGTATCCGTGAGATACAGCGGTGACAGACAGACAGACAAAAAAGAACATAAAGCGTTTTAGAAAATTCCACCCCTAAGGGGGTTAAAAGGGGGAGCAAGCTTTGCATGGGCAACACTTTTTTTGAGTTAGAGACTTAACGCTTTCAGCGTTTTAGAAAACTCCACCATTAAAGTAGGGGTTAACAAGGGTTTAACTGGCTGTGTTGTGTGGGAAACACTTTTTTTTGAACTACACTTAAAACTATTAGAAAGATTACTTATTAATATCCAAAAAAAAGTACTTTCAGAGTTTTAGAAAATTCCACCCCTAAGGGGGTTAAAAAGGGGGCAAGCTTTGATGGGCAACACTTTTTTGATCTAGAGACTTTAAAGTTAGTAGTAAGATTACTTACTACAATACGAAAAAAGTTCATTCAGTGATTAGAAAAATTCAACCCCTAAGAGGGTTTAAAAGGGGGTTCAAAATTTAAATGAAGAGCAAGAAAATTTTAAAGTGTGATTAAGAGATTTGTAACTTCGGTCTTATTCTGTAGGTACGTTAAAAGACTACAAAACGAATTTCAGAGTTTTTCCAAATTCATCTCCTAACAGTGTTAAAAGGGGTTTCAAAGTTTGTGTATTTCAAAACATTTTTAAAGTATGAGATTTTTAACTTTGGTTTTAGACTGTTTGTTCACACACTAGAAAATGAACATCATCGTTATTTTTAATTTATACCCTAAAAGAGGGTTTAAAGTTTGCCGAGAAAAATCATTTTCTAAGACGATAAAAAGTTCTACGCGGACGAAGCCGCGGGCAACAGCTAGTGGCAAGATAACATAACTAGGTAGGTATACCTTATTTTGTAAATGTTGGTAAACTTCATTCTGCAAATAAATCACCATGCCACTACCACACGTCAAAATATAGTTACCATTCTGAATCAAATCAGCGTTTTTGAAAAAGAAGGTCACTATCAAGAATAAACGTCGCATCAAACTCAACGTAATTGTTTGCTAAAATTAAGCTTATTATAATGATCGTAGGTAATTAGGTATTTGACCTACTTAAAATAAGTAAACCTGAATATGAATATTATACAGTCGATATTGTTCAACCTCGAAATTTCGGGGAGTTTAATGAAATTTGGTACGAATGTTCGTTGAAAGCCCTGTTTTCGTCTCCCAAAAGTCCCCGGGTCAGAACCTTGTAGAACGGCTGCTATCTTGGGGAATGTACTCCATTCGTAAGAAATTCAGGTTTTGTTCGAAAACTACGTACTCTATGAAAACATGGTTTACAGCAACATTAAAGCTGAATAAATTCTGCACAAACCTGTAGTACACAACCTTGACGAGAAAACGTGTCTTCGTGGAGAAGAATGCATCCACATGTGAGATTTTCCCTCAACGTCCTTCCAAGGAAGATTCTCAGAATTCGGGAGAATTTCAAATCCACTTTGATTTACACAATAGGACTACGGCTAAACCCAAAATAATGATAATGGATTAAATTTCTCGTTAAGTAGTGATAGTTTGCTACCACCTCCAGGTCAAGATGCTTGATGAATTCCGTAAAATGAGGTGGTGTTAGATTTATCTTAATGCTGACAACATGTTGGCGCCCATCGAGTTTAAAATTCGTTATTTTGTAGGTAGTAATTCATACCTTGAATGACCCTGGCAAAGTCCCTCGAGGCTGTAATTTCTCTTTCATAATAATAATTGAATTTAATTAGGTATGATTCTCAGTAGCTCGGTATCTGTTTTGTATACATATTAATGTTGTTGACTGTACAGTACGTGATGGGAACATGGTTATCTTTTTCAGGCGTTCCAAATGGCTTCGTTTAATAGCTCGAGAGGATCTGGCGAACAAACCGCCAGTAAGTTATACTGTTTGCGAAGAACATTTTAACACTCTGGACGTTTTACCGGGAACGCATCGCAAGAGGCTTAAAACAAATTCAATACCTAGTCTACTTTTACCAGAGTTGACTTTATTGGGAACAAAGGAAAAACAAATGTCAACTGAAGTTCCGACGTTGGTTGAAAAATGCGTGCAAACCGATGAATCATGTCTGCTTTTACCAGAAGTACAAATAAAGATTGAACGTACAAATAACGATGAAAAATGTGTACAAACGGATGAAACGATAACACTTCTAGCGGATGCCTGTTCTCAAACTACTACATCACTCTCACCAGATTCGCCACGGAAAAGAAAACTAGAATATGATCCTTTGGAAAGTCGAAAAATAAATAAAGAACAAGAAACTGAAAAACATCAAAGGGATATTTTGCACAAATTGTGTGACAGATTATTGACAAAAGAGCTAGCCGAGATGGTAAAAGCACAGACGCACTAGATTTTATTCATTTATATATGATTTTTTAATTAAGAATAGCCGTAACAAATATAATATGAACCAAAGAGGGATAATTCGAGAAACTGGATTCAACACATATACCTTTGGCAAACTAGGGATGTTGCTCGATTCAACAAATAATTAAACCAGCTCTTATAATACGTCTCAGAAAGGCTTGCTACGACATCTACCTAGTACCTACTTTGAAGACTATACTTACACGTATTTTATTTCGTATCTAAATAATAGTTTCGGACTAACGATTTTATTTCATTAAGTACTTGAGCATCTTAGGTGTTCAATCATAATCAATATAGTAAGTATAAAAATTACAAGGTTTCTATAAAAAAGTAACACTCATTATCATCATCATCATTTATTGCATCCATAGTGCATCCATAGTCTTACATATAGTATTTGGATTCATATGGATTCTGATAGGGCACAGCAATGTACAATTATTATTAATTCAATTCGATTTAAGACTAGGTCCTAGTCCTAAATCGAATTGAATTAATAATAAATAAATGTCAGCGCAGGTTATCAATACAATAAATTAGAAATTCGTTTTAAGTAACACTTGTAAGAAGAAGGTGGGAACTGGGAACCATATAGCTAAGTTTAGGCGCGCACGATGCCCCGCATGTGCTACATGGGATTGCAGTATCTCGCGAGCGCGTGATGCTTGCGATTCTCCATTAATCGGAGATTGTTTTACTGCTTTATGCCATATGTACTGTGTGTTAGTGAATGGATAAGCTGTACAAGAATTGCTAACTTCGCTCACCCTCAAATCGATTGTGGCAACTGGTAGTTGCCAAGGGGAGTATACTGTGAACGATGGGGTCGAAACAGTGGCTCTGCCTCATTTATTATAGTGGTTCGGGTGGTACACAGTGGTTAATTTCGGGTTAGCTCACAGAAATGATACAAATTTATTCATAAATCAATCACTCTTTAATGGTTTATTAATATTATAATTATATTAACAACTAAAAACTGAATGAATTTGTGGCCTTTGCGAGTTGGTCCACTGTAGACAACACCGTCATTTTAAACGAATATTAACCCATTAACCTTATTCATTGTTGCAGATTGCATGGGACTGTACCAAATCGTTATACGTATTAAACACAGACCTTTAGATATCAATTTTATCAATATACAATCATTCTTAAGCCTCGGGCGCTGCGCCAATGTTTTCGTTGTTTTTTATTTTCAAACATGGTATAATAAAATTATATAACATATTTGAAAATTAAGATGGATGTGTGGTGTGATGAAGATGGACAGAATAAGAAATGAGTATATTAGAGGAAGCCTGAAAGTAGCACCTATCATTGACAAATTGAGATCCCATCGCCTTGCGTGGTATGGGCATATTATGCGGAGGGATGACAGTCATGTCACCAAAAGAGTGTTAGGTATGAACGTGCAGGGATGGAAGAAACGAAGTAGGCCAAGGAAAAGGCGGATGGACTGTGTGAGAGAGGATATGAAGAGGAAGGAAGTAAGTGACTAGATGACGAGTGACAGGGAGGTATGGAAGAAAAGGACATGCTGCGCCGACCCCAAATAAATAGGATTAGGGCAAGAAAATTATGATTTGAAAATTAAAAACATTCGTCAGTTTCGGCAAAAAAATAATGTTAGAAAACATGTTTGACGTTCAGCAGGTAAAAATCCGCAAAAACATGGCGCAGCAGACGCGGCTTTAAATTAATATATATAATAAATATATAGACGTGGAAAACATGCTCAATTATGTGCACGCGCTTAATGAGAAAAAGTTTAGTCAACGTCGCAATGCGTCAGTCGCGGGTACCGCGTGGAACTTAAGATTTTTTTACGAATGATTTTGATTGGATTACAAAATTATTACAAGTGATCAAAATATGTATTGAATATTGGAGATAAAAATGACCCGACGTCTTAATTATTGTTCAGTTTACGGGTGCATGAATTCTTCCATTTTAAAACCAATGATTTCGTATTTTAAGCTGCCTGTTGCTGAAGAAAGGTAAGAATGGGACGACTATTTATTTTTTAACTGACTTTGAAAAAGGAAGAGGTTCTCAATTCGTCAATATGTATTTTTTTTGTGTTTGTTACGCGATAACTCCGTAATTTATAAACCGATTTTTTTTTTGATTGAAAGCATATACCTACTTCCAGATTGGTCCCGTTGTCACCAAAATCCAGTTCTGGTGATGGGATCCTGGAGAAATCGTGGGAACTCTTCAAATTTTATAGGCAAACTTGAAGCAATTTGGCTACTGATTTGAAGTCGTTTAAAACTTTGTTTTTAAAGTAAATTATGTTAAATGGTTTTTTGGTATTTTGTAGGTAGTTCATTCAATCCTTTCACTGACTCTGGCAAAGTCCCCCGAGGCTGCCATTTCTCTTTCATACTAATAATAAAATAAAACCCTGATTATCTGCCCAGTGTCTGATTATGAATATTGTTGACTGTACAGTACGTGATGGGAACATGGTTATCTTTTTCAGGCGTTCCAAATGGCTTCGTTTAATAGCTCGAGAGGATCTGATGAACAAACCGCCGCTGAGTTATACTGTTTGCGAAGAACATTTTAACCCTCTAGATGTTTTACCGGGAATGCATCGCAAGAGGCTTAAAACAAATTCAATACCAAGTCTACTTTTACCAGAATTGCCAATAAAGACTGAAAAAATATCAATTGAAGTTCCGACATTGGTTGAAAAATGTGTACAAACCGAAGAAACACGTCTCTTTTTATCAACAGTACAAGTTAAAATTGAACCAATATCAACGGAAGCTACGACGTCGGATGAAAAATGTGTACAAACGGATGAAACCATAACACTTTTAGCGGATGCCTGCACTCAAACTTCCACATCACTTTTATCAAATTCACCACGGAAAAGAAAACTAGAACCCGATCTTTTGGAATGTCGAAAAAGAGATAAAGAACAAGAATCAGAAAAATATGAAAGGGATATTTTCCACAAAATGTGTGATAGATTTCTAACAAAAGAGCTAGCCGAGATGGTAAAAGCGCAGATGCACTGATATTTTATATATTTGATATTTTTTATTAAGAATAGCCGTAGAAAAATTCCAAACTAAAGGGGATGTTTTTGAATCATAGCTTCGAGTGGCATTCGAATTTGAACCTGCGACCTTTAAGCAGACCGGGTCGCTTATTCTTAGCCAGCTGAGCTGATCTATCGGAACCGTTGCTTGATTAAACAACCTTTTTTTTTACGTTGGGGGAATGCTTTGACGCACCGTCCGCCCGGTCAGGGGGGAACAGAACGCCCAGACTATCCACTAAACCCCCAACGAGTGTCCAACCATGTCGCTGCCAAGGAGGGCACAGGTTCGCTTGACGCATTCTACTTTGACCCTCACGGTGATTCGACAAACCTACCTTAACCTTACCTTCTCCTTCTTAATTAATACGTCTTAGGAAGTCTTGCCGCGACATCTACCTTGAAGACGCCTCAAATTAGATTAATAAATTAGTAACGACGAGCTCTTGGCCCTCTCTTCATTTTTTTGTATTATGATTCTAAAATACTGATGTTGCCTGATTGGGCTAACACTTTTGATAGTTTTGTTAAATATATACCTACAGTATATATATCAATAAGTCGAGAAACTCAACGGTCATTGAATGTGTCGCTATTTTTATGAAACAAAGGTGGGTTCAGTGCGCGTTACTAGCTTTTTAGAGCAATAAATATTTACGGTTTTACCAATGGATCCCCCTTGAATGGATAAGGCACATTTAAAAAAAATATATGTAAGATAAAGGGTCATCAACACATAGAATGACCCACCCTAAATAAATAAAACTTGTCTATAGATTAGAAATGCCTGAAAAAATATCGTCTATTGAGACGAAATGTATCTAATGTTTTTAATGTTTATACCTACCTACCTAACTAAAAATAAAATGAATAATTGAAAATTGCACGTTTTTTTATCTGATCAGTATAAATAATAATTACATCATTATTCAATTAAAAAGAAAAGAGTGGCATTTATCACCCCAAATGGAGCGTGGTTTTTGAAATGTCTTAAAAGACTAGTTTATTCAAAATGAATTGATTTCTGAGGGCATTAACCATGTTGAACATGTGTATTGCCCTTAACAGGAATCAATCAAAGTAAATGTTAAAAGTGCGAAACTTATTTATTTTACCGACAATTATCGCACGGCAACAGTCCTATCGTTCGCGATAATTTCAGTTTCCTGATACGAGAACGACAGGATGTATGGTAACGGTGGCTGGCGGCGATGACCCGGTTCACATGACAGTATATCAATGGTTCACAAGTGCATTGACAGTTACCTTATGACTCCGTATTATCTGTGCTGGGAAGGGTTGTAGGACTTGTACGTTTCCGGGGGCTGTAAAGATGGAAACAAACGATGCACAGCGGTGGCGGCGCGTAGGCGGTGCCGGACTGCCGGTTGTAATCTTTCAGCTTCAGCAACAGCTTAAGTTGATTTATGTGTCATTGTCATATTGTCATGTACAATCGAACCAACCTTGTTACAACTAACTAACATACGCAAGATCATAATTATGACGTTAATATGTCAGTTAATTGTAACAAGGTTCCATGCTGGGTCAGGATTCAATTTTGTCGATAGTAAGTACCTACCTACTTACCGATACTTGGGTCCTAAAAAAAAAATTGTAGATTCAGAAATCGATGAATTGGCTACATTAAACAACTAGACCAACCAATCAGACTTTTACTCTTTGTAAATTTATAAAAGCATGTAATACATAGCAACATTCAGATCTTCAAAAGTAATTGCAGCATTAGCGCAGCACGCCATGAAACGTTTTCCATGCGAAAGACGCTGCGCAGTAAATTGGGTGCCATGTTGACCATGCAAGTTACGTCGTGGGGTAGGGATCTCGTTAGTAGGGGTCGTGACGCTGCCTACGAAGCTGAAGGTCCTGGGTTCGAATCCCGGTAAGGAAAAATATTTGTATTGAGCACGAATATTTGTTTCTGAGTCTTGGATGTTTTTTATGTATTGAAGTATTTATATCTATTATATATATCGTCGTCTAGTACAGTCGCCATCACATACATCGGAGCAAACAAGCAGCTCACAAACATCGGAACACACCTCTATTTACAAGGCATTAGGGTGCATGTGCCGATATTTTTGAACACCTATAGTGTACCGATGTATGTGATGGCGACTTTACCTATACACAAGCCTTATTGAGCTTACTATGGGGATAGTTCGATTTGTGTAAAAAAATGTCCCATAATATTTATTATGTATGTCTATCCCGCTCACGGGACAATGATGTCCCGGACCTTTGGGAGGCGTGCGTGGGGCTAGGTACCTACAAAGTACCAACTGACCAACACGTAGAGGCCCTTTTGACAATTTAATGAAATGCAAGGAGTACACCGAGCGGATGTTGTCCCTGCCCGTGTCATGGGACGCACACAGAGACAGCACCCGCTGGGGTGTATAGGGACTATTGCTGATTGATGGAATCAAAAGAAAACGGGTTATTGGGTGAAAATTATGGACTAGTGGCTGGGCTATTGGGTGAAACATCGGACGCCTGCCTAATAAACTGTCTCATTTTTTATCTCTGGCAGACGGTGACTCGCCAACTGCTAGATGGGCCCCTATTAATAGCGACATTAAAAAATGGCCTAAGGGCAACACCAGTCAGAGAGGCTGGGGGGGTAGAGAGGTGGCACTGGACTTTAAACATATAGCCAACTCGCCACTTAGGTGTCCACATCTACCCTCTAGCAACAGCTCTTGCGACTCCACTCTGGACAGCCAGTTAAGGCAAGCCAGAGGTGGGGGGCCTGTCCAACCAACCACCCGATCGGCTCAGCCTGACCACAGGACACACCCAGGAGCACTCAGGTACGTAGGGTCGCTACTCCCTAACAGCCCGCCACAAGCTGCCTTACGTTGACTGATTGCACCAGAAATCTGGTGGGCGATGGGGCCGTCACATCCCTACGCCTATAAATATTAATAAATATTATTTATTATTAATATTTATAACTATACTAATATAATAAAGAGGAAAAGTCTGAGATTTACAAACCTACAACTTCACAGACTCTTTCTGTTTATTATATAGTGTTAACTAAGTACCTAGTATAGATAATTACACCCATGGTTTGTGACAAATGTATCATTAAACAAAGTCACATACCTAAGGTCTATAGTAACTTTTTACATTAGGAAAATATGGAGAATCTATCATACATAGGTATTAGGTATAGATAGGTCATTAATGTAACCTGGGTCGCAATACTCACAATGCCATCTATCCTAATTGACAGAAGGGACATTCCTAGAGTATCGCTTTTGTTCCAAGAGCATAGTTTTGTACTATGCCAAGAGCCATGTCTTATTATATGTTAAGGCCTCAAAGACACTATGTAGTAAGAAGAAGTTTTTCCCAGTTTATCGTTAGCAGATTCCAAATACAACTTCAAAATCGTTTTAAATATTGCTTAAATATTGCTTTTGCGTTTTAATATTAGCTTTTAACCATTTCGACGCCAACGACGTATAATATATCCGCACCGCCGCAGGTTCAACGTCAACAACTGATAATATTCGTCAAGGAGCGATATCAACCTTCTTGCATTGACTTAAGGTTTAACTTCGCAGTAAATGTCATATTGACTTGGCGTGTGGTTGACAACTTTTTTCTTTGACAGAGCGTTGAAAAGGTTAATGTTTTGCATTGCTTTTTATGTAGGCAGCTATCGCAAGTTAGGGAGCCTTTTGTAGATCTAGCGCAGCTCTCAGCTTACGCGTTCTGGACACTTAACAAACGGCGTGACCGTAGAGCTGGTGATATACATAAGGCTCACCGATAATTCTCCTGAGGAGAACCAATGAGCCAGACCTCCGTACTTGATCACCATCATCATATCAGCCGAAAGACGTCCACTGCTGGACATAGGAGTGCCAAAGTGACCGATCCTGCCCCACCCGCATCCAGCGGACTCCCGCGACCTTTGCCAGGTCATCAGTCTACCCACGCCGCGCCTTCCGGTACGTGGTCGCCGTACTTGATAATGGTTTTTCATATTGCTTATCTATTGTTCTTTGCTAAAGTTCTTTGGCCACCTCTCAAGGCGAATAATGAGTCAAAGAACGTTTTGTCTTTTAGGGCAGAGTAGAAGGAACTATGTAGATCACGTGGGAGGATTGGGAGGATACCTACTCGTGCGATGGATCGATCAGATAAAGTCTTTTGTGGGCAGCTCATTGCATGAGTGCACCAGATTTCTGACCGCGGGTAATGGCGAGATATCATCCGGTAAGCAACATCTGCGTTTTACAATGAGCAGTTGACCACGACGTTCTGCAAAGCGCTCAACGACTGGGAAGAGAGCTTATTATATATATATAGCATAGCCCTTTTTGCATTGAGTGTGTAGGCAGTGCGACAGTTAGGGAGCGGCCTGGGAACGCGGGGACCTTTGCAGCCCCGCTATACTGTAACATGTTTTAAGCTCACCTCACCGTTCACCCACAAATATATTATGACGCCGCGATTCGTAGTAAATAAGCGTAGGCAGAGGTCTAGTTTCGTCAGGCGTGACGGGTGGAGTGAGGCGCATGACTACGTAAAGAATAACAGCCCAGTTCAAGCGCGGCCTACGCGTTCCGGGCACTGAACAAACAGGGCGGCTACAACGAGTCGAGACGAAAACGCAGTTCCTTTGTGCATCTCCCTCTCTGCATCGAATTTGCAATTGTGACAGACAGGAACATTAACGAATATTTGACACCTCGCATGCTTAACAGCTAGGTCATATGTGTCAAATATGTGAAAACCCATGCAACTTTGCACATATATGGTGGATATATTAACCCTTAAATCAGGCTATTGGAGGTCAGCCTTGTATTGTAGAGCGGTTATACACATATACACGGCGACTTTCTGCAGCGACGCGGGATACTAGTATTAGATCACCTGTCAAAATAATTTGTAAAGCGGCGCGATTTTTGACTTTCGAAAATTAAATACGAGTAGTTAACTACAATTGTAGTACCAAAATTGTAGGCACTTAGGTACCTACTTTCTACCGATATATGTAATTGAATACGAGTGGTAAATACCTCTGTGAGGTATGCGGTATCAGACGAAGTAGCGGGCAAAAGCTGCCTAAACCACTTTTAGTTTAGGAAAATGAATTTTCTATCTGTCCAGGCCCCGTAGCATGGATGGCCTTATCACGTGATAAGTGATAGGATAGAGCTGCCGTCCCTGGCTGACACCGTTCGATAGAATGAGACGACGCGCTTATCCTATCACTTATCGCGTGATAACGCCACGCCATCCATGCTACGGGGCCAGGATTGTCATTTATAAGATAGACTATAGTTTTCAGAACAGTGTAATTTGTAGGAACCAGTGTGATTACGCCATATCGGGGTGGCTCGGAATGCGGCGCGGGCGCGGGCAGGCCGTTCCCGTGTGAACCGAGCGCAGCATTACGCCCTGCACTGGGTCGTGCCACGCAGCACGCAAAGTGGTGGACATGCCACATTAAGTTATATGTAGCGAGCAGACATCTAAGCAAGTCATAATCTAGCGTAAGTTTGCGCATAAAATTTTGATGCTAGTTGGCCTCAATTTGCTTAGTCTGTCAGGCACTAATACCTACTATTATTCCAAGATGACTACTATGTCACGACCGGTTAGCCTAGTGGGTGGGTGGGCTCAGAAGCTGGAGGTCCTGGATTCGAATCCCGGTAAGGGCAAATATTTATGAATTTGTTTCTGAGTCTTGGATGTTTTCTATGTATTTAAGTATTTATATGTATTAAATATATCGTCATTTAGTACCCATAACCATAACACAAGCCTTATTGAGCTTACTTTGGACTAGTTCGATTTGTGTATGATTGTCCCCCTGATATTTATTTATTTATAAAAAAAAGATGTCAGCTCTGCACGCCACTGCTTCATGGTTAAGTACTCCGCGAGTTTTCCCATTGGTGCGCCCGACCGCGGCTCGTTTCCAGTCCACAATGGAATGCGCTTTACTTTTTGGTCTGCGCAAGCGACCGCTAGCCTTGTGAGTGAGATCGAGTTTTTATCCCGATCCTGGGCTTTAATTGGAAGCGTCCTTACGGACAAAGAATGTCGTCGTGGGACCGGTGAACGCAGATATGAGTTCGTGTTCTTCAGCTGGCGTTTCGCGTATCTGAACAAACAAACAGAGAAACACACAAACGAACGAATTCGCAAACAAACAATACAAAAATTAGTTTATTGTTGATGATGGTTATTCATCAACAAAGTACTTAGCTAAATTGCTGTAGATTTAAAGATTCCCAATCATAATTGTTACATATTTCAATTTAGTAACTACTAGAAGAATAGTTTTTCATCGACTTTTGCTCCTATCCTTTGTCTTTTTCCATAATAGTAGTGCGGCAGCTGTTTTGCTGAGCGTTAGTACGATAGCAAGTATCGCCATCTCTGTATTCTTCAAGACGAGAGAACGATGAAACTTCTCCCAGTTCAGGATATTCTGCGAGAAACGTTTCATACGTATTCAATACGGTTACAAGAGCGCCCGGCTCTAGGTACTTGATGAGCGGGGCGCAGTGATCTACATATTAAATGAGGTTTTGAATACGTACCTAATGTACCTATGTAATGTTGGTCGCTGAATGTAGCCCCATGAAAGAGCAAAAGCACAGCTAAGTACCTATGTTTACAGTGTCACACTACGAGTAAAGGGATGAAACATGCGATTAAATATAGTTTGGTAGAGTTGACATTTATGAAGACTGTTGGCATGTTTGAGTCGACATCGTTATTAAGTTAAATGTTAACATTGTAATGTCAGCGGAATAGGTCGTAACAAATCCTTACCCCAATATTAATACATTCAAAATATTCAACTATTAGGTATAGGTACATAATTATAAACGATTTGACGACGGCGCTGCCCTCCCGCACTAGATTAAAAACTGTAAAGCCCTTTTTTATTTACTATTTTCTGTACATATAATATGACTTAATTAATAAATTGATATATTCTTGTTTTTTTTTTCGTAAAGCAGGGGCTTATAGGGCTCTTTTACATGTCTCAGCTTTCAAATACAATAACAGTGGTATCTCAGTGACATGAATATATATATCTATACATATATTACATATATAAAACAAAGTCGTGTTAGTTACACCATTTATAATTCAAGAACGGCCGTACCGATTTTTGTGATGTTTGATTTGTTGTATTTGTCTTAACTCCGAATCGCAGGTAATAATAAATAATAACTAATAATAAAAAATGCTAAATGTAAAGTTAATTTTTTTTCTTTTTTCATTCTTTTTGTATGGCGGTACGAAGTACCGCGGGGTCAGCTAGTACATTATATATAATGATGAGCAGAGAGCGGAATCGCTCATGGCAAAAATCAAACGTCAATAGAGTTGGAACGTTGAATTTTATCGACTTTTTCAGCTATCGATAAGTTCAGTCACCTTTTACATTTCTGACTTTAACATTAACCTCTTTGATTAGCTAGTTGACCATTTGACCTCTTTGATTTGATTAAAAGTAAATTGCATTGCAGTTAACTGTCATTTCTGCCACTAGTTTTTTGCAACTAATTTACGTTTGTAAAAATGGTTAATCCAAAAAGAAAAACATTTAACAAATGGATAAAGAAGTATCCTTGTCTTACTTACAACGAAAACAACTCAACAATATACTGCTCTAAATGTAAGGTTCACTTAAAGCAATTAAAAAAATATTGCGTGGAAACTCACATAACGAGTAAAACACATTCACCTGAGTTTGAAGAGGTAAAGAACGATAATAGTTTTTATCTAGATTTGATAATATTTCTCATTTGTTGCAACATTCCATGGAAAAAATTAATAATCCACATTTCCGGAATTTTTTTGAAAAATATATTTGTTGTTCTTGTTCATCGAAACAACTGCCGGACGAATCGTTGTTGCGGAAAGTTTATTTAGATATTTTGTACAATCAGACGGTCGATAAAATTCGCGAAAAAATGGCAGGAAAATATATATGGTTAACAGTCGACGAAACAGTTGACACAAATGTGTAGCAAATGTAATTATAAGAGAACTGGCCAAGAATACCTGTTGTAAATTTTACCTCATTGGATGTAAAATTCTTGACAAAGTCGATGCTAATTCAATGGCTGAATTAATCAAAAAACTTGGGCAAAATTCGTACAATCAGAATTTAAAGAATGTCCTTCTACTAAGTACTGACAGTGCCGTGACAGATTTGAGGTTTAGTTTTGTTAATAAATAAATAAAGATACGCTACTTAAATATAATTTCAGTTAATTCGATATTCGATAAAATTCAACGTTCCAACTCTATTGACGTTTGATTTTTGCCATGAGCAATTCCGCCCTCTGTGATGAGTTGCGATATATTTGGCTATTAGGTACTTATTTCCTTTATCATGCTGACTGTACCTTCGGTAAAATTACTTGAGTGAGTGACAAATTGACAACACGACCGAGATAGCGTCCGTATCTCAGTGACTACTAAAAGCACTAATCGATTCCTAAAATACCTACTTAATCGGTAAACTTATTTAGTGCCCATCAGTGCGGTGACATATTTCCTATACCGGGTTTTCCTCTTCGATTAACTAATCTAGTCTTAATGAGCTGAACGCGTTATGGTAATTTAGGCCGAGTCGATGGCCCTTAATGGTTTGAAGGACGGACCCGCATTCCTGACTTCCATTCACAGAACATCTTTTGCTCGTCTGTTAGCTCGTACCTAAAATAATCTAACCCCAAGATGCGTATCAACTGAACGGGATCGGAGACCAGATTTATAGTGGTTGTCCTGTACCGAATTCGTTGGTAATAGTTAGTTAGTATAGTGAATAAGTGCAATGGCCGTCCGGACTCCGGAGAGTTCGGATGCTGTTTAGGTACTATCGGCCAAAGCCAGAGTCGACCACCTTAAAGGCGCATTTTGACTCCAGCCGTATAGCATTGCAAGCGATTCTGTCTTGAATCTGGTCAACTCCGGCTTTGGTCGAGTACGTACGAACGATGCTCGAAGATACTCGAATATGAATAGTCTTTATCCCTATACTATAAGGTTCAAAATGACGAGCCTATCTTCGTCTCTATAGTGTCCGGCAACTAAAGTGATGACTGGGATAGACGATGTGAGACACTCCGTAAGACCAATGAAGGTGCGAAAGAGTTTACGTCGTCAATTTGGTTCACGGGTGATATAATTGAAGTTAGCCCTAAAGGACGTTAGATTTGTATTGCCGATTGAAATATTTTGTATATTTCCACTATCATCTAATTAGAGTCATAATGCCGGTTACTCGACCAGTTTCGTTTAGTGACCACCAAGTACAGGGTTTCTTCTAAAACCGAACCGTGCGCTTTATGCAGTTTTTAAAGTAGTTAGTTATGAACTGAACGCGGAAACTACAAAAAAATAACGAGAATAATATAATGTAATAAATGTAATAATATAAAGTAGGTAGGTATGTTGTTATCTAATGTGCAGATTTTATATAAATATAACATGTTGATTTTATATATAAATGTATGTTTAGGTTAGTTTAGCATTTAAGCATGTTGCTACACCCTAGTAGGGTCCATGTCTGTACTAATTAGATTTTAAGAACATCCTGTAAATACCATGGTTGCAGCAAATAAATGAATATGAATTAGTATACCTAGGTACAGTCGCCATCACATACATAGGGACACTATAGGTGTTCAAAAATATCGGCACATGCACCCTAATGCCTTGAAAATAGGGGTGTGTTCCGATGTTTGTGACGTGCTTGTTTGCTCCGATGTATGTGATGGCGACTGTACCAACTTTCAGTTCACCAACACCCAACTGAGTGGTCGCAAACCGGCACAATAAATTAGGTGGGACGGTGGACGCTATGCGGCAAAATGTCCCTATTATAATCTGGTAAATATTTCGTATAAAAATATAATACTATTTAAGGTACCTACTGTAGGCAATGAAATATGAAATATTGTGATAGTGGCAACATGTGAAAATCGGTGAAGTGGTGATTGAATAATATCAATAATTACACGGAAGTTTTTATTTAAACACTTGCGGTTTTTTGTATTTAATAGGTACGCCAATACAAAAAGCAATTAAAGATAATCACTAATAGAATTTAATATTTAATTTCACTGACAAAATCATGTGCCATTCATCATTTTAATTAATAGATTTAAAATAAAAACGGTAAAATAATTCAAAACAATTTTTTTACCTGACTGGCTGACCACTTCGCGAGACCTGTTTTTATAGACCAGCTTGGACTATAAAAATGAGCTAAAGAGCTGTGGGAGAGCTAAGGCGCATCCACACACGCGCGACACGCGAGAGCGGAGCCGCGTACAAATTTCGCCGGACGGAGGTGCGGTGCAGTGTGTGGTGCCGTGCGGACTTTGTATCTAGACATACTGGCATCGTTTAGTAATGTGAAGTTAGTAAAAACACCCACTAAAAATATCCTAATTATAATCCAGAGACCTGGTCAGTCCGGTAGTTGAAGCTGAAGTGAATCCCATGTTGTCGCTGACCGGCTCTTTTATACCTCAAAACATCTGACGACGTCTCAGATTTTAGAACATTTTGAATTCTTTAATTGAAACAAAATGAAACACTAACTCACTCTTAACTGGTCTTAACTTCGTTCGATTTTCGAAAATCGACAGACAACGAGAATCAAAAGAAGAATACATTTTGACGTAGAATGCTGCAGTAACATAAAATATTAAAATATGGTAAAGGGGCGTGGCCTAAATGTAGAATGCTGCAGTGACTTAGAATATTTCGTATAGTTATTATTTGATAAATATACTTTAAAATGGAGGAAACTAGACCAGTTTACTGCGTTCAGTTACAACATGCATATTGAGAATCAAAATATTGTACGCCAAACTGGCTGATTTTGATGTAAGTAACCAAAATACTAACCCTAACACCATTCGAACAATAAATAATTTTGTATTTGTATATAAATACAAATACCTACAAAATACAAATTTGTATTTGACTTTCGAATATAGAAGCTGAAGTTCAGTTTGTATGTAAGACACATTCGGGTTCGGTAGGATTTTTTCTTTAACTTGGCTAATAAATAGCAAAAATAATGCAAATATTAGGGCATCAAAAACTGTGTCTTTCATGTGTCATACAATCTAAAGAAAAGGGTTAAAAACTAGTCAGCCAGTTAAAATCCCGGGGGAAAAGTAAGTAAGTACTCAGTCTCAGTACTCACTTCTGATCGAAAGCAACAATTCTCAGAAGGCATTTCATCATCACTGGCAACTTTACACCGTGTGAAAGCAGCCACAGTTCACATGGATGGGAAAAGCGAAGATTCCCAAAGAACGAGTACCCCTTTAGAGAAAAAAGTATGAATGGCTCTATTATACACTGATTTCATTCATGTTTTGATTATTAAATTGCGTTGCCGACACGTTTTAAAACGTGTTGTACAAATTAAACAAAGGAGGTATTGAGAAATACCATTTTTGTGATACTGGTAGGTATGTATTTAGTACATACCTAGTATACCTACCTAATTATAATTTAACAACAGCGCCGCTTGTGGCACCGATGTCGTACTTAAACTATGTACCTAGCACCTACCTACTTACTTCCTACTACTACCTCCGTACTTACTACGGCCTCCGTAGCCCAGTTGGTAGTGACTCTGCCTATGAAGCTGGAGGTCCCGGGTTCGAATCCCGGTCAGGGCATTTATTTGTGTGTTTATCACGAATATTTGTTTCTGAGTTATGGATTTTTCATAGTATCTATATGTATTTATCTATTATATATATCGTCGCCTAGTATCCACAACACAAGCCTTATTGAACTTACCGTGGGCCTAGGTTGATTTGTGTAAGATTGTCCCGTAATATTTATTTACTTCATGCTTTATTCCATTTCACTATAATGTGTTTATTTATATATACTTGCCTACTGCATGTAGTACAGTCAGCATCAGAAGTAGCTAAGCAAAATAACACGCTCAAAATGACCTACACAGATCCTTATTCCCGTGAGTCTGTGTGTAGATCATTTTGAGCACTAGGACCGCTTAGCAACTTCTGCTGCTGACTGTACTGGGATGAATCCCGATGTATAATTATTATAATAAAATGTTGTCCTGTAATAATGTGCAAAGTTGCAAAAGTAAGTAGGTACCTAAATAATAATATGTGTTAAATTGTAATGTGGCACCTACTCTCTGTGTGTCTTTTGTGTAGTAATTAAATGTCTTCTTTCTTTCTTTCTTTCTTTAAATTATTTTCTAAGCCTACTTTTCAGGTTACAACTTATTGGTTTCACAACTTTTTGTATTACACGCGTGATCTTCGTGTTATTCATTTTATTATCGTCTCGTTTATTTGCTCTAGTCATTAAATATACCGGGTCAAAGTTTAATTATAACACTATTTGCAGAAATAATCACTTTGTTGTTTTAAGGACAAAGCTTCTCCGAATTCGGCTAGGAGCAATTTGTGCATTTTATTGAGCGTCCTTTATACTGAGCCGCACACACAGATGCTGATCCATTGAGAACCACACGGTCAAAGGCGACAAAAAATAATACAAAAACCGTTAGGCTCCCAAAAAAGTCCCATCACTCAAGAATCGAGCCCATTGAGAAATTTGTGTAACGCGGCCCATACATTATGGGATGTGGAGCGAAACTAAAACGAACGAATACTGGTTTATGCATATTCTATGAGTCACAAAATAATAGAAAAATAAACATATTTTACATCTAACCTTTCCTGTTTATAATTAATTTGCAGTGTTCGGAAATTCGAATGCTTTTATACCTATCGCGATACAAGTATGGAGTCGTCTTCTTAAAAATTAAACATAATTATTTTAGTTCCGGGATTCCGGGATTGAATACCTAAAGCATCACATCTTTGTGGCTGGACTGACTCGCCTAGCTGTGACTGTGGCGCCGTATGTCAAACTGTCCATCATATATGACAGGAATGACCCCTCAGAGCCTACCCTGGAAGCCCACGCGCCGTCTGGTGCTAACCGTGCAGCTCGCATTTCTCAACTGATTCTCGAGAATTTTTCTGAACAGGTTCTATAATTATGCATTTTTTGTCAATTTAGTTTTTCGGAATAAAAAAAAGACAGGCTGTCGCCAGCCCTCGCTCGCAAACTCGCGCTCTACAGCTCATAAAGCCAAAACTTGGTTATAGCTTGGTTTATTGCTAGAATGAGGGACTTTCCTCGTGCAGACGTACGCAGTTCATCCTCAGTTTGGCGATTCAAAAAAAAAGTGCTTACTTAGCGGAAATTAGGGACGACAAACTGCTCTATTTGAATGCGTCCAAGGTAATTTACGGAGTTTAAAAAAAGTACCGGACTGCGTTATTGTTTTCGACTGATTGGAACCCAACGAAGAATTGACAGTAAATAGCCAGCTTTACAGCTCACTGTAACATTGTAAAGTCGTTTTTTTACGGTTCCAATTCTAGTGAACCGCATTGCAGCACACTTGGTGCACATGTGTCGGCCGTGGGACTACGACTTCCTTGAATGGGTCATAGATATGGGATCGGGTCTTCAAAACATTCCCACGATTCACAGAAATGAATAAAAACAGAGTTCGCTTCACACGACGCTTGAACGCATAAAGACACACTTGTCAAAGTTCATGTTTCAGCAGATAAGGAAACTTGAGAGATTAGAGGTACAAATAACAGTATTTCGTTCTGTGACCGTTGTACCCATTTATTATTAATATAGTGACCTCTGCGATAGGATGCATTGAGGTATAATGTACTAACGTACTAGAGAAGATAACCCGAACAATTATCTGTGCGCCAGCCGGCAAGGCGGGGGGCATGCGGGGGGCTAACTTGTCATGGAATACACTGAGACGATGCAGCCCATGGACTGCAACGCGTAGCGCAAACTTCTTGTTCGGCGTGTCATCTCTAGTACGTTAGTACATTATACCTCAATGATAGGATGTGATATTATATACTGATGATTTAATCGACATGATGCAGAATATTTTCTCAAACATGCAATGAAATGTCGTCATTACGTGGGTTATATGCCCCGTAGCATGGATGGCCTTATCACGCGATAAGTGACATGATAGAGCATCCGTCCCTAGCTGACACCGTTCGATAGAACGAGACGACGCTCTAATCTTGTCACTTATCGCGTGATAAAAGGCCATCCATGCTACGGGGCCAGGCTTTAAAGTATCACGTTTCGGGCGGATCAACTCAAGAGAACTGTATCCCATAAAAAACATTCCATGTAAAAAATAGGCCAATCTCGAAACTCTTCCACAGTAAAAAGTGGTGAAATATTTCATAGAGCCAAGCCAGGCATTCTATTAATCTTTATTTGCTTGCTAAATAAAATTCTGCAACTGGGGAATCACACAACTTTACTGCATTTACTAATTTTTGCATAGGTACCTAAAACTATGTAGGTAAGTGTGATTGCCAAGTCACAAAATTTCATTTAGCAAGGAATTATTTGCTTTTAGATTTAAGATTAATAAGATTGCCTGACTTGGCTCTATGAAATATCTCACCACTTTTTACTGTGGAAGAGTTTCGAGACTTGACCTATTTTTTACATGGAATGTTTTTTATGGGATCTCATTTCTTTTTGTAGACTTTGTATGGGAATGTTATTTTACCAACCGCAAATAACGTTTGTATAGTTTTGCAGGAAGAAACTGCAAAAGTAACTTTGTAATAGCATGTATTTATACAGGATTACAAACGTCCTTATGCAGTTTGTATATTTCTGAAACTTGACTGAAATTGCAATATTTTTAGGTTTTTTTATGAATTATTAGGCTAAACACTAATTACGTTTGAAATTTGGAGCTTGTGGGTCTGCTAGAAGTACCTTAGAATAAGCGTGATCATTATCAGTGAGTATGTCAATGACAAAACTAACGAACTTTGACGGACTTAAACTAAAAGTTCAAATTGAATGTTATTGATAGTATATGTTAGCCATATTATGCCCTACATGTTCCTGAAAATTCAGGGTTCTAGCTTTAGCCAGCACAAAATTACAGGATGTTGAAAATGGCCTGAATGGCTTCGAGAAAAGGATGGTACGGCCGTACCTCTTTGTTTTGCTCGACTTGGCGGGGGCACTACCGTGCCCCCAGTACATAGGTAGTTATCTGCTATTGTGTACTACGCTTTCAAATATAAAATAAAATCCCACGAATATCTATAGTCTGTAAATAAACTACAGTGGATGAATATGTAAAACGCTAATTGGGGTCATTTAGGTAAGATCTGACCAAAGTAAGAAACAAAAAAGTCTGATTACCAGATACTTATATGATTCTTGATGATATGATTGATTGTTTAAAATTTCCTCAATAGGAAAGGAACCCAAAGTTGGGTTTTATTTAATTTCCTTTTTTACTTCATTTGTATTATTACTTATTCTGTGCTGAAGTGCCCACACTTGAACAATACATTATTAATCGACACAAACATGAAGGTAAGTATAAATGATGGTATTTTCATCTCATCTAAAATCTCACTTAAGTAAATATGAATTAACACAAAGTTAGGTATTTATCGACATTTGACCAAAAAGACATAAGTGTGTTTCTTTCAAGGAGCGTGGTTCACTCTAATTCTCTAATCGACGTAATATCCCCTTAATTAGGTTCGCATCTTTCCTGTTGACTTCGCCAAAGCTAAAGTAGGTACTATTATTAGTCCAGGCAATGAACTGACAACTTGTATGGAAAAAATGACAAATTTGGAAATAATTTATGATTATTACTATTATATTATATCGAGCCCGTTATGTTCCACTGTCCCATAATTTATAATAGCTGATTTTTTCTTTGTGATGGATATTATATTATCAATTAAATAGTTACCTAGCGACAAAATCCAACAAAATTTCAGACATCAAAAAAATTATAACTTAACTAGCTTTTGAAAAGTCAGAAAAAATATGAATAAATGGTTTTATCTTTATTTTGGTTCATTTACATTTGCTCTATAATATTCAAGATAAATAACGAAAAAAAAACAATTCATGCTTTATTTAAATCTATTTAAATACTTCCGGATGGAAAGTTTGTTGGATTCTTAAATAAAGCATCTTATAGAATAATGTTTTAAAATGATATAAAGTAAAAAAATGCTATTGTAAATTAATGTTTTTCAAAACCGTATTTTGCCTGGAGTATTTTAGATTGGACCCAAATCCACAAAAAAGTACAGATTGAAAAAAATGCGGACTATGTCCAAACATAGTCCGCATTTTTTTCATTTTGTATGACAATGATAAACTTGGTACCTAAAATAAGTATCTAGTTAATATGCGAATTTTCTAAATGAAGAGTAAAATTTGTTGTGACATCCACGGTTGTGGTTGTGACAGCAACTGTGCACAAAAATGAAGATGACCATAAACCCCGGGCCACCCCGTATAATAAAAGGTAATGGATGTCAACTTAAGTTTTGTTGGCAGAACATGTAAAATTTTAAGTCTATGTTGTGTGTGTATGGTGTTTCTTAAAGTTCCTAGGCGGGGACATCAGACCCGACCTGTACCTTTAGCACAACTTGCTGACAAGTCGCGTCGCGAGAGACACGGCGCCCCCTGTCTCACTCGCTCTGATCTTATTAGAAAGAGGAGGGTAGATTTTTCTCGTCTCGCGTCGCGCCGCCGCGTCAGTTGTGCTAGCCCCGCTGGATCCTACAAGCATGATCCAACAGCCTTGGTTATCTCGGCAAAGCCCCGGTTATCTGGACAAGAATGCCGGCTTACCGGGGTTGGGTGCATTAAGCTATCACGGCATCAGCTTGGAACGGCATTCCGGCCGGTCGCCGGTGTCCGGTGGAGGAATGCGCATGCGCACTGCAGGCGCAGCCAGCAACCCGAGACGGAAGAACGGCGGAAGCGGTTCAGGAAACCCGGTATTACGATACGACCTAACAACCATGGAAGTACACGGGATTATCAGACTAGCGTCGTCGACCCAGGAGTGCTTTTGGCATCACTGGATCGCATCCACACGGACGAAGGCGATGCGTTTGAAATTTTATACCGTCGAATATTTAACACGTCACAACTCCTGCTTTTGTTATTTGATTTAGAGCGTTAGATTATTGCTATGAGGGTGGTTTTTGCTTGTTTTTAAGTCTGTTTTAAGTCTTTTGACTGTTGTAGGGTTCCGATCTCTAGCGCGCAACCGTCTCGCTCCACTGTGCCGTGCGTGCATCCTGCCTTAATACTGAGTGTAATTTTCCAAGTATTTACTTTATCACTATCCTTAGCTCTTACAAGTCAGATACAGTAAGACGATGCGATCTTATCGCCAACAGCATTTTTAAACGAACGTTTCCACTCGTCCCAACAGGAACGTAAACCTTTTTGTCGAAAGCTATCCCTAATGATAATGAGTAAGTTATACTTATTTGGTAAATAAGTATCAAGTTTTATTTACAGTAAAAAGAGAAACACTCGAAATGGCAAAGCTTTTAGCGTTTGTTTACGTATTATTTTCCTGTTAATGTTGGTATTGGACCTCCCGCAGTTTCATAATCTGCGTGAAAGGAAAGGGGAAAGCCTCAGCACAAGACGATATTCGATAGTATTTTGTTTTGTGAGAGTTTACTGACGTCATTGTTGTCGTTAAGCAATTGTTTAGTTAACAATCGAAACCCGCATGTCTTGTTCGCCTCAATTGTCGACGGTTATTGGAAATCAATTGACACCGAGCAAATTGACTCAATGAGTGCGATGAATGACGGCAGACCGTCACTGGAGATATCAATGTTGACCATATCAACCCTTCAATGGGAAGTAGGCATCTACTACTTATTATCTCCATAAAAATGCCACGATAAATTTACCCAACCGACATTTGGTTAATGTAGGTACTTACCTAGATTACTTATTAAATTGACAACTTTATTGTTATCTTAAATACATTTCATTCGTAAAAATATTTTGCTTAGAAAATGCTAAGAAGTTGAATCAAAAAGGTAGGTAAAAGTCATGATACATACTAATTTTAATAAAGTCTACCCTGGCTCCGATAGTTAGTAAGGTTATAAAACTTATAAAGGCATTGAATACTAACAAAAAATATCAAAATAAATCCGAAAAGGTAGGGATATTTCAAAGCCAAAACTTGGGCTACAATGTTTTTAACTTTGAGCGTCAAAGGGAACAAGGTAGGTAGGTATAGGTAAGGTACCTACAACCTATAACTACAACTTTCTATTTAGCAACAGTATTTTTTGTACAAAACACTCAAAAAATATCTGTACAGACCTCTATAAAAAGTCTTTATAAGTCGTGTCGTAAGATATTTTTGTACTTACAGAAATTATGTTGCCGATTGTGCATTTTAGGATCTTCGGTCGGCGCTGGCAAAGCAAAACGTCTTCTTTTATTTTAACATGTTTTCTTTTCTCACGCAATGTCAATTAACGCCTTCAATTGTACCATGTTGGTAACAAATAAGGCACAAACATTTATTACTTACCCTCATTTTTGACATCGTAGACGCGCAAATAGTGTGTGAGTGTGTGTGTGTGTGAATTGACTATTCCGCGCGGAGTGAAAGTGAGGTCGCCGGCGCTTTCTATCCGCTTGTTCACCAGCCCCGCTATTCTGTAACTTGTTTTAAGCTCACCTCAGCAATAACCCACAAATATATCTTGACTCCGCAATTCGTACTAACTAAGCGTAGGTAGAGGTCTAGTTTCGTTAAGATGGTGGGGTGTGGCGCATGAGAGCGTAAAGAATGACAGCCCAGGCGCGCTTGCCCGGCCAGCTTGCGAAAGCCGGCCACAGTCGCCAGACAAACAGACCCTGCAGAATACACTGCAGTTAAGTATAGCAGTTTTCTTTTTCTTAGGAAATGGCGCAATTACGCTTTTGTTTTCCAAAACACTAAATACCCACAAATTTGGTGCAGGTTAATAACGCCAGGAACGAAAAAAAAACAAACATTTATTCTTCAAATACCTAAGGCCAAAGGGCACTTTTACATTGTCAAACAATAATCTACAATAAAAACTTACAATAATAATCATTTGGAAGTTGCAGTTTAAAAGAACTAAATGACACTAAATGAAAACAAAATAACAAAATATTATCCATTAGGTACCTACATCAGATACAGGATTATTTAATTTTAAGTTAAACTTACCGCTAACCTCTAAGCCGAATGTTATCCAAGTAAGTATCCAAAGTATTCTTATCTCGCGTTGGTAAGTATATATATAAATTGTACGTTACAATTTATATACATACTTACCAACCAGAGCGAAACATATTTGTTCAAATTATCCCTTATTACGTAATAAAGCCATTCCACACCGCAAACAGAAAAACCTTGTGCGTGTAACGTAAAATACGAGTAGGTACATGTCATGAAACACGATTCCTCTGACAGATACAATAACTAGAAGGCTATGGAATAATGTTTGTATTAATAAATATGACAAAACCTGTCATTCACTATTCAGCCATCTAGATTCCTCGCCATATACGACCAAGATATCTATAATCAAAGAGGCACCTCATCATGGTATACCTAGGCTTCCTGTTTCAGATGAACCACCGAGGGAACATACTATACATACTCCTATTCGTTCTTCTCTCCATCGCCTCCTTAGTGCCTCCCGCCTACGTGACATTTTATCGTGACTGGGACTGTACCGAGAAGCCCCTCAGCCACTTCCACTTATACTGGAGCACGGAGGTAGTACCAGTTGAGAGTATACTAACGCCACCCACCCCCGCGAGCGCGAAATTGAAGAAATAAACGTTGCGAACAAGGTATCCGTTTTTAATTAAGTAGAAGAAACTACTGGTCTATAGGTATATAACGTGGTGGCACCAGTAATGGAATGGAGCCAGTAATGGTTATTTTTTTCCATATAATTAAATATTAATATATATCTATGTAGTAATTAAGACAATACACAATCCAGACGTTTTGCTTATGGACTGTTTAGCGTTCATATCTGCGTTTAGTAATTAAGACATTCTAAGATACAAACGTTTCGCTACCGGGCCATTTAGCGTTTATGTCTATTAAGTAATGAAGACATTCTAAGATAGAGGGGTTTTGCTGCTAGAGTATTTTAAATCGTAACGTTCTAAGATCCAGACGTTTTGCTAAACAGGCGTTTAGCGTTCATGTCATTACAACATGTCAAGACATTACACAATCCAGACGTTTGAGCTATATTGTCGTTTGGCGATAAGGTAAATTTGATAGTAACCCGAAAATTGGGTTGTGATGTGACCTTTGCAGATGAAATTTGGTATAAAGATAGTTTGAGTGCTGTGAAACGACATATGATAATTTTTATTTCGGAATTCATTCCTTAAGGGGGTGAAATGGGGGGTGAAAATTGGGATGGAACCCATTTCAATGGAATTTGGTATAGAGATGGTCTGAGTCCTGGAAAAGGACATAGGGTAGCTTTTATTCCGGAAATCATCCCCTAAGGGGAGTGAAATGGGGGTTACAATTTGGATGGAACCCATTAGGATTAATTTGGTACCTATAGACATAGTCTGAGTCGCGGAAAAGAACAACGGATAACTTTTGTCCCAAAAAAAATCCCCCAAGGGCATAAAACAGGGGGGTGAAAATTTAGATGTACACTATTTGGATGAAATTTGGTATAGAGATAGTTGGGGTTCCGGGGAAGGACAATGTATAGTTTTGATGATTGAAATGAGGGGTGAAAATTTGGATGGAACCCATTTAGATGAAATTTGGTTTAGAGTTAACTTGAGTCCCAGAGAATGACAACGTATATTTTCAATCCCGATAATCATCCCATAAAGGGATGAAATAGAGGGTGAAGATTTGGACAAAATCCATTTAAGTGAAATTTGGTATAGAGATAGTGGGAGTCCCTGGGAAGGAAAATTCATAGTTTTTATCCTAAAAAATCATCTCCTGAGGGCGTGAAATGAGGGGTGAAAATTGGGATAGAACCCATTTAGGTGAAATTCGGTATAGAGATAGTTGGAGTTCCGGGAAAGGAAATCACATGAAATGAGGGGTGAAGATTTGGATGGAACACATTTAGATGAAATCTGGTTACGAGATAGTTTGAGTCCTGGGAAAGGACGTATGATAGTTTTTATTCCGAAGATCTTCCCCTAAGGGGGTGAAATGGGGGTGAAAAATTGGATGGAACCCATTTGCGGTATAGCGATAGTTGGAAGTCTTGGGGAAGGACATAGGATAGTTTTATCCCGAAAATCCTCCCCTAAGGGGTGAACATTTGGATTTGAGTGACCCATTTAGATGAAATTTGGTTTACAGATAGTTTGAGTTACGGAAAAGAACATAGGATAGTTTTTATACCGGAAATCATCTCTTAAAGAGGTGAAATGGGGGGTGAATATTTGTATGGAGCTACAATACAACCCATTTAGATAAAATTTTGTATAGAGGTAGTTAGTAGGCGCGGCGTTTGGTAGGTGGACTGATGACCTGGATGCGGGTGGCGCAGGATTGGTCACTTTGGAACTCTTTAGGGGAGGCCTATGTCCAGCAGTGGACGTCTTTCGGCTGATATGATGATGATGATAATAATGATAAAAATACTTTGAGTCTCGAGGAAGGACATAGGATAGTTTTTATATCGGAAATCTACCCCTAAAAGGGAAATGGAGGGTGAAAGTTTGTATCGAGCTACGATATTAACGAGTTCTACGCGGACGTAGTCGCGGGCAAAAGCTAGTTTAAAAATAAAACGGTGCTTATAACACGCACAGTCAACAAGGTGTCCACTTCCAACAACTAAAACGTTTCAAATGTGTATAAATAAACAAAAGGTTCTCAAGTAGTAAGTTGTTCGTGAGAATTTTAAGTTGTCAGCGTCCTTTTAATTATGGACGATAGTAACAAGTGCGTTGTAGTAGGCACTTGTAGTTCAATCAAAAACACTGCTACATGTTCTGTCTCTTATTTCTTCATTTTCACGGAAACTTACGTCACTAAGATCGATTACGTATTAACCAGTTCACGTACAGCAGCGATGTTGGTACGATAATATTACGAAATATACTGTTATATACGTTATGAGACTGTATATGAAGCTACGGATTGCATATAGTTAGTAGAACTGAGTTAACAACTGCTCTTCGGCCTTTCTAGATTTAGAATACATATAGCAGAGTTCAAAAATAAATAATTGTAAGTATGTCCCCTAATATTTATCTATGTAACAGGCACTTTAGGTACAGTGGATGTAAAAGATATTATAAGACATTTTAGGCCTATGTATACATTATATGATATGTATGTTAGTCTTTAAGGTATGACGTGTAATAGTTATTTATGATACAAGTGCGGAATTACCTATTACCCGCACGTTTATTATACAACATTTTACAATGCATAACGCAAGGAAATAAAAAAATATACATAAAAGGTGAAATTTTAATTGTCACGAAATCTCATTCTCGCATATCTCCGCCCGGCCCCCCATGCCGGCATAGACGACATCCCGTGTTATATGTTTAACCATATAAAGGCGCACTTTCAAAGCAATTGCATTGTAAACACATAATATATTGAACGTCGACCGTCTGACCTCTTATCGTATTTCATAAAGTCATCATTATCGCTCACCTTCCGAGCAGAAAATACCATTTCCTGGATAGATGTGTAATGTTATAATGTACTAAATTTACCTACTAATTAGCGTAAGAGCACAAGCACAACGAAATTCCACATCGCTCATATTTGGACCAGCTCTAAAGTTCAGAAAACCGCAGGCAATTAATATAAGCAGGTAGTACTTCTGTTGTATTTTTACGTAACTAGTGATGAAAGACTTCTTCGGGCGTTTGGTGTCAAAGACAGACAACGTGTTAGGTTTCAACGGCACATACCTAGGTATGTCATCTAGCTCCTGTTTACATAATGCGCGGAATGAGCACATGTGTTTGCATTCTTGTGGACAATGGGCCTGTCTGTATGAATAGTGTTATTCCCCGCTACTCCGATGTCGGTGCTGTCGGTAGACAATGTCCATTGTGCAACGGCAGTGAAACAAGATCCTTGTGCACGCCTACAGTCTACTGAAGTGAAATCACTGGTTTCAGTATTGAGTAATACGTCTCTGTCCTTCTGATTTTGTTCCGTTTACGAGTTTGGCTGGCGGACAGGTAATACTGAGTTGGTGTTTTCAAAAGGTACGTGATTGTATTTCATAAATCAAATTAAAACAGTTCCGCAATCCACTAACCCTATAAAATTGAAGTAAGTAATTCTGGAATCCGCAGCACCGATAGCACGATCGCCTTAATCCCCCTGGCCACGACTTTGGTCTTAAGCCACCTGCGACCAGCGTTTTATCTGTTCATTGCGCGTGATCCCAACTAACCACAGTGCGTTGCGCGTGTCGACCGCGCAATGAAATGAACAGATAAAACGCTGGTCGCATGTCGCTTAAGACCAAAGTCGTGGCCAAGGCTTTAGGTACCTATGTCCGCTATTTACACATTCACTGCCAAGAATAGTAATGCCTTGATCACACGTACCGAGCAAACGGGCGAGACAGTGCAGTGTGACCAAACCATTGCGCGCTAGGCTCGCAGACGATCCCGTAGTTTTCCCCGGATGTGGCGGAAAGCGACTACGGCGCTCCTGTACGTCTAGCAAAACTTACTGCTAAGACGTGTCGCGCGCGACTCAGCGACTCCTGTCTCACTCTTGTGCAAATTAGAAAGAGGAGGGTTAGTTTCTCTGGGTTTGTTCCTTTGTTAGACCTAACAACTTTAGCCCTAATGTTTCATTAGACCTAATGTTTCACTAGACCAAATGTGTTTTCTTTCGAAACAGTGAACTTTTCGGGTTTTCTTTGAAAATCATCAAATATAAGTCATTAGGTTAGGTTTGTTTTGCAATAATCCTATAAGGTTTACTATTATTTATGAAAAAAATGCATTAATAGGTCTAGTGAAACATTAGGGCTAAAGTTGTTCGGTCTAACAAGGGAGAACCAGATTCTCTACACTCGCGTCGCGCTTGTAGTGTCAGTTGTACATGTACAGTCAACATCAAAAGTAACTACGCAATCGAAGACGACAAAAGTTCTTATCCCCTTTCAATAAAGACTTTTGACGTCTTCGTTTGCGTATAGCTACTTTTGATGCTGACTGTACTACTGCTAGCCCCGCTGGCACTCAGTGTTAAGTATTCCCCCTCGCACTAACATACTTGCTAGTGAGGGACGAATACTAGTTAGTCGATAAATAAATCCTTAGATATTATGCATATCATAACATTTTTATCGGTTAATTTGGGCTTTACCATTTTCATTTAAATTTCAAATAATCCAGTAATTATGTCGCCTGAAAGTACGGCGTAGTTTGCGTCAAATCCGGTAGTTGTCATTTGTTGCAGACTTGTCTATGATGTTGGCCCAATGAATAATCCAAGTTTGTGACCTCGAGCGCCGAACGCAACTTTGTCAAAAAACTAAAATACCGCGAAATCCCTAAAGGACTCGTTTTTGATAGAATTTTAAGGACGTTTTTAAAGTAGACTAAAATTTGCTACAATATGAGACTAGAATTGTCTCTGTAGACTCAATAGTTTCCGAGGTAAAGCTTTTCAAAATTCATACGTTTTTCGAACTTCGCAATATTTTTAGACGTCGCTCGAACTCTAGCGGGATGAAGTTCCGAGTACGCCAGACGGAGTTTGCTAGTGTTGCGAAGTTCGAAAAATTATAAACTTTGAAAAGTTTTTCTCGGAAACTATTGGGTCTACAGATAAATTCTACTTAGTCTCACATTGTAGCAAATCTAGTCTACTTTAAAAACGTCCTGTGAAGGTATTTACTGTTAGTACGGGAAGTAGTGTCACCCAATGTATGGGAGGTTCAAATTTTGGCATCGGATGAATTCTCTTGGCACAGATGTCATTTACGTGAGCTAATTTAGCCGGTAGCCATCCGCACCCCTTGGATTCAAAGTTACACGCCGCCGCGCTTTAGAAAAAAAATAGTTATCAGCTTCTATTTATGTAACAGCTTGAGTGTGGTATCATTTTCTGATAAATCGGGCCTGAGGAATTAATTTTTGAGACATTCAATGTCTAGTTTCATAGAAAAAAGGAAAATATTGACGAACATATGAAATTAAGTTTGCAAAAATCTAAGCCCTTTCCGACTTTGCGGCAAAACTAAAAAGCGGCCAAGTGCGAGTCGTACTCGCACATGAAGGGTTCCGTGATATAAATTGCGGTTTACGATTTATGACGTATTAAAAAAAAACCACTAATTAGATCTCGTTCAAACCAATTTTCGGTGGAAGTTTACATGGTAATGTACAACATATATTTTTTTTAGTTTTATCATTCTCTTATTTTAGAAGTTACAGGGTGTGTGAGACACTTCCAAAGTGGTAAAATGTGTGTCCCCCACACACATTTTACCACTTTGGAAGTGTCTCTCGCGCAAACTATTCAGTTTAGAAAAAAATGATGTTAGAAACCTCAATATCATTTTAAAGACCTATCCATAGATACCCCACACGTATGGGTTTGATGAAAAAAAATTTTTGAGTTTCAGTTCTGAGTATGGGGACACCTAAAACTTAATGTTTTTTTTATCCATTTTTGTGTGAAAATCTTAATGCGGTTCACAGAATACATCTACTTACCAAGTTTCAACAGTATAGCTCTTATAGTTTCGGAAAAAAGTGGCTGTGACATACGGACGGACAGACAGACGGACGGACATGACGAATCTATAAGGGTTCCGTTTGTTGCCATTTGGCTACGGAACCCTAAAAAGATACACGAAAGTAATGTATAACACAAATTATATCTAGCATTTCAGCTTAACATTTTAGTTTTTTATTTTAAGATAAGAGCAAATTGGGAAAATTGTTCTCAAAAAACCAACAACGCCAAGCGAGTTTTCCCTACAAGATTAATTTTATCGAAATTATTATTTTCCAGAAACCAGCACCAACTTTAATTAGGTATGTTGTTAAACATGTTATGTGCACCGCAAAACTGCAGAGAGACAGTCTCTAAAGTGTTCATCAGTAATGACATGATTATGTCATTGCCGCGGAGACTTTTTGAAAAGTGGGAATTTCACCTGAACCATGTAATATATAAAAAAACCGGCCAAGAGCGTGTCGGGCCACGCTCAGTGTAGGGTTCCGTAGTTTTTCGTCCGTCAGTAATAAATAAAGTCTTTAGTTTCCTATTTGAACAGTAATTCATGAATAGCAAGCAAGACTAATGTTTACACACTAATAAATTAGATAATGTGTTTGTGTCAGGCGAAGTCATAACCAAACTCAAATGGAGTTGGGCAGGACATATTGCCAGGCAGCGTGACGGTAGGTGGACCAAAACGTTAACGGATTGGTGGCCAATTGCAGGAAAAAGAAGCGTTGGTCGTCCACCAGCTCGATGGGTTGATGACATAAAAAAGACCGCGGGTCATTTCTGGATGAGACTAGCACGGGACCGGGATAAGTGGCGTACGCGAAGAGAGGCTTATGCTCAGCAGTGGGCGATTACAGGCTGAAAATGATGATGATGATGATGATGTTTGTGAGTCCGTGATGTAAAATAGGTACCTACCCTCCCGCTAACGATAAAATGTTATAATTAAAAGTTGTCAGAATCAGAATGACTAATTTAAATTAATGATTATGTTTACTAAGGAACTAACTCATTTTGTTTTTTTACACTGGCATAAAATTATTATTGGTTTTGATTTATGGCATCGTTTAAAAGCAGCTTTTCCTTTTTGGTAGAATTTGACCGAACCCAAATTGTGACCACCAAAAACTTATTTTTGGCTAATGACGTGAGTCGATCCGGCTATGATTTTGGCGATGATGGTTTTAGGCTCATAAATGATGCATTAAATATTTGCGGACAATCTTACACAAATCGACCAAGTAAGCAAAGCTGGACTAGGACGACGATAGACATACTTATATAGATGAATAAATACCTAAATACATAGATAAGTCTTCCCCTTCTTAGTTTTAATACCTACATTCTTATTTTTTTACTATTCCTTTAAGTACATGTATATACCTACCTACTTACTTATTCTCAATACCTACCTACGCTTGTTCTTCATGGAGACGTCAAATATTCCACGCATTGTATACAAACAAGTATATAGGTACTTCTCCAACCTCCAAAGTTGTATCTTTCAATTATCGACCATATCTCCTTCAGTTTACAAAACAAAGGTAAGATTGAGTTGAGACTGAAAACGGTCAACAATCGCCATCAAGACGTGACCGTTTTTGTTTGCGTCTTACTAAACGATGCGACTATTTTCGTAGTGACTGTTACAATGCCTCAAAAGTACTGGTCTTATTCCACGACGCTCTTATTGAGACCGCCGTGTAATTGTAAAGTTTCGACGTAACGTTGGATAAATGCGAGCTGACGTCATGCCAAAATTTGGCACTTCAAGGTAGGAGCTCGACCTCCAAGTTTCTTGTTTATTCTTGATGACTAAAACGGTCTGTTAATATTGCGCAGCTAAATTTCGCAATGGGAATCAGACAGAGTACAAACAATATATACAGAAGAATTAAAAACCTCCTCCTTTTACACTTAAGTCAGTTATAAATATTAGTCAGGTTCGTTTCTAAACATCTTAAGGTGTCGTTAGCCTTACTGAGCAACGTTTTGACCATTCTTTGGTTCACATGTTCTCAAGCTTTTGTACCAAAAGTCAATGTCACATGACAGATGATAATTTACTTTAAAAACAAAGTTTAAACCGACTTTAATTCAGGACTTCGCCAAGCCACATAGGTACCTACATGAAAATTTCCAGATTTCCTTTCCAATTTACCACATGCACTGCTTTCCGGGAGCAAATGCGTTGATTATTACAGAAAAAACCCAAGTCGCTATATGTGGGTTGATAATATTTGAGGAGTTCCGTCGATTCCGCAAGGATCTCAGAGTTAACACTTCATTAGTTTCTACTTCAACGGAATCATGTCAGAATCTTTGACGTACTTTACATTTTTGAGGAGTTCCATAAGTCACCTGTGGTCTTCATCATCAGTTCCACTTCACCAAAATTGCAATTTCTGAGAGTAAAGACGAGTAGACGAGTTATAATAGAAAATACCGAAATCACTACACGCGTGCCTATAAAATTTGAGGGTTGCCCTCAATTCCCCTGGGATCCCATCATCAGATCCTGACCTGGTGACAATGAAACCACATTGGGATTATACTCTTTCGAATAAAAAAAGAATTTTGGAAATCGGTCCTCAATTGACAAAGAAATCGGCGAACATACATAAAAAAAATATTAAAAAAACTTACAATGGAACATTTATATAACCTCCTCCTTTTTTGGTGTCGGTTTCTTTATCAATTTATTCGTATGGCATGGGTCCTTCCTTACAAACTTATATTAAGACCACCGTGGGTTAGAAGAGAACTACTTAGAACTGTATGTTGCAGCGAGGCTATTAGAATAAGCAGTGCAGAAGCCAGAAGTTGATTACTTACTCTTTAGCACCACACGAAAGAAGTCGGTTAAAAATCTAGACATAAAGATGATTCATTTTTCCAACCAGCCTAGCCAGCTCCAAGTATTCGTTCAGTAAATTTATAGAAGTGGCTATGCTTCCTCTAATTTCGACGCTGAAACTTAATACAACGCGTTATGTTATAGGAACAGGACAGGCCTCATAAAAGGAAAGTGAAGTTAGTGGGACTTTCATTTTCAAAACCAAAATTGGTCATCGTTTGCGTCAGCGGTGATTATATGGAATTTATTCAATATACCGCAAAGTTCATCATCATCATATTCATCCTTTAGGTCACCACAAAGTTACGACATGGCAATACCCCTTTAAGTTTTCGATAGAAACGAGGAACATTCCTCTCATCTGGGTCATGTTGAGCGAGATATTTACCTGCTTCTTACGAGGATAATAAGTAAGTTAAGTATAATAAAAATCCTTAACAGAAAACCATTTTATAAAATAGGTACCTATTCTCAAAATTCCATTGTATCTTTTTCTTTTATATCGCTAAGCAAATGTGAAAAGAACATTTTCAGTTTATCCTCAATACGAGTAGGCGAGGAAAAAATATCTACAAAAAAAATTGGCCAAAAAACTATCTTAAAATTTGTGGGTAGGTACCTGCTTCGCCTCATGCATACCCTATCCAATAATGTGGTGGATACCTACTACAAAAATTAGCCAAGTCTAGGTACAGGCCGATAATATTTGTGGAGTTCCGTTGATTTCTCAATTTTCTTTACTTTCAATACCTTATCTTATCATTAATTCCACTTTAAAAAAAATATAACTTGATGAGCATAGCATCATTAGCTAAGTCAAGGAAATACCGTGCGTGCGTGCGAGTAAAGTTTATACTCGCTGGTACTAATTTTTATTTTTTTATTTGTGGCCAATGTTACACAAATTGACCTAGCCCCAAACTAAGCAAAGCTTATACTATAAAAAAATAAAAAATAAAAATTGTTTATTTTCAGATTCCTTAGATCCATCGTTAGTTACAAAACACTTATAAAACTACATTAGTAAATTAATATTAAATGGCCACATTAATATTTTTTATTTATTTTTTAGGACGTACGACATGTAGGTTGGTGTATCGGTGGAGTATGTCTGAGTCCCACCTCTCTGCTATCATTTTCAGGATGCTATTTGAGCTCCCCCTCGTGTGCATCACCACAGACGCCGTCTTCTTCCGTATTATGGCATAAAAGTCATCTACGCTAGCATCGGCAAACATCCCAGAGGCGCTGCAGAATCGGGGAAGCCCAAACAGCCTCCTGAAAATGTTCTATGGGTAAAATAATATGGGTACTAGACGACGATAAACATACTTATGTATATAGATAAAGAAATACTTAACTACATAGAGAACATCCATGGCTCAGGAACAAATATTTGTGCTCATCACACAAATAAATGCCCTTACTGGTATTCGAACCCGGGATCTCTGGCTTCGTAGGCAGGGTCACACTACCAACTTAGGCTACAGAGGTCGTCAAATGTAAGTATAATTATTTTCTGCGTTCACTGCCTTTCTTTATATTACGCTCGCTCCCTCTTGCGATACTGAAAGAAAGAAAGAAAATATTTATTCGTGACAAGTTGACAACAAATGACAGCAAATTGTAAACACGTATTTATTTGTCATAGTTGTGTTACAGTGCATAAACAAGCGCGTATGAGCGTGACGCACTGATATTGTTCGTTAAATTTGAAGCCTTGGTTCCTTTGCACCCCAGTGGTACTCGTGCCTACATAGTGTATGTATGTACCTAAAGTTAAACCTCTGTTTGCAATTATCTACGTAGTTATTTTTCTTTAACGACTGGCTGGCTATGGTAAGTAAAGGTGTTTTTATTTTAATAGCCCTGCGAAGGCTAAACAATGGGTTTCTCGCGGCTCGTCATCTTATTGTTGTGTTTTTGTCTACATACCCGTAGCCTTAAGATTATGATGAAACCTATGCAATCATTATTGAGATTCAAGAAATTGTTAGAAATATCTAAAAATTAATATACTCGTACTATCTCCCTATATATCTAAACAGATAGGGACGTTGTTGTCTATCATAAGTATCATGACCCTTATCTTCTCTCAGTCTGATGTTTATGTGTATACACACTGACACTGATACTTTATAAAGATTCATAGTTATGTAAGACCTAGACAGTGCGATTCGAATAGTCTAGAGCGGGAAGAAGTTAGGAGACGATGGAACACTACGCGACACTCATACCGTTTAATTTTTCGTGGTGAAAACCTGCTAGTCATGTGTCATCGGGGGACGACTGGATTATATGGTATTTCAATCCACTAAAAACTCCATCTGCGCTCTCATGCGGAGGACTCCAGGATTTCATTCTGAACGCACTGGAGCACCCGTTGCGCCCCGCCACATTTGGCTCGTCCTAGGGCGGCAAAGATGTTCGTCGCCCGGAACACCTTCTTTTCGCAACTTTTCATTTCCCAAACTCTGAAACTGTAAATATTTCAGGATTTATTTCATGGCCATCGTGTAGAACTACTACTAAAAATAGGTTAGGTTAGGTTAGTTTATAAAAATCCTGAAATATTTAACAGTTTCATAAATATTAAGAGGTTGGGAAATGAAAAGATGAGAAATGAATCAGGATGCCAAACGTTAGGTTGGGAAACGTTAGTGAACCCCGTCGCCTACCTACCTGTTAATAAAAGTGGCCAAGTAGGTATTAGGTACGAGTAGTGTTGGTATTGGTATGTCCACGTTCCTCGTTTCTGCAGAACAAGAAATTTTTCAGTACTATATTCGGTAGGTACTATTTTGGAATAAAATAAATTCATACAAGAAACACGGTAAGTTCTCTTTATTTTAATAAAAATAGTAACGTTACGAATAAGTACCTATTAAATAAAACCCAAACTAGGTTTTAGAAGTCGATTGCAAATTGACAAGCGGCCGACATTGATTGTTGGCAATGTTCCAATATTCCCGGAAAGGATACGTCACTTTTGGTATTCCCCATTCTCCCATTCCTGTAATAGGTTCTCCCTTGTCCCTAAAACTGCATTAGAACAAATGACACATTTAGGGCTAAAATGTGTCATTTGTTCTAATGCATTGTTAGGGTTCCGTCAAAGAGTAAAACGGGGGTCCCGTTTTACTCCGCTGTCCATCTGTCTGTCTGTCTGTCCGTCTGTCACCAGGCTGTATCTCATGAACCGTGATAGTAAGATAATTGAAATTTTCACAGATGATGTATTTCTGTTGCCGCTTTAACAACAAATACTAAAAAACCGAATAAATATATTTTTAGGGTTCCGTAGCCAAATGGCAAAAAACGGAACCCTTATAGATTAGTCATGTCTGTCAGTCTGTCCGTCCGTCCGTATGTAACAGCCACTTTTTTCCGAAACTATAAAAGCTATACTGTTGAAACTTGGTAAGTAGATGTATTCTGTAAACCGCATTAAGATTTTCACACAAAAATAGAAGAAAAACAATAAATTTTTGGGGTTCCCCATACTTAGAACTGAAACTCAAAAAAAAATGTTTCATCAAACCCATACGTGTGGGGTATTTATGGATAGGTCTTCAAAAATGACATTGAGATGTCTTACATATTTTTTTTCTAAGCTGAACAGTTTGCGCGAGAGACACTTCCAAAGTGGTAAAACGTGTGTCGTCCCCCCCCCCCATGTATCTTCTAAAATAAGAGAATGATAAAACTAAAAAAAATATATGATGTACATTTATTATGCAAACTTTCACCGAAAATTGGTTTGAACGAGATCTAGTAAGTAGTTTTTTTTTAATACGCCATAAATCGTAAACCGCAATTTATTTAACGGAACCCTTCATGTGCGAGTCCGACTCGCACTTGGCCGCTTTTTTCCCTTTTTTTTACAATCTTACAGAGATCGACCTAGTCCCAAATTAAGCAAAGCTTGTACTACTATGGGTATTTAGACGACGATAAACATACTTATATAGATAAATAAATACTTAAATACATAGAAAACATCCATGACTCAGGAACAAATATTTGTGCTCATCACACAAATAAATAGCCCTTACCGGGATTCGAACCCGGGACCTCCGGCTTCGTAGGCAGGGTCACTACCAACTAGGCTACAGGAGGCTCCAATACAAGAAACGTGATTTTTTTGCCGTTTTTATAGATAATGGTACGGAACCCTTCGTGCGCGAGTCCGACTCGCACTTGGCCGGTTTTATTTATTAAATAATAAACTTTCTAGGATTTTAAGTGTGATGATACTTATTCAAAGAAAACCCGAAAAGTTCACTGTTTCAAAGAAAAATGCATTAGGTCTAGTGAAACATTATATTAGGTCTAATAAAACATTAGATAAGAGTAAAAGTTAGTAGGTCAAGTGACAGAACCTCCTGTAATGGTGGGTACCTACCTACACACCAAGCCAACGAACGATTATGTATCTCACTCTAACAAATAGTTGTCACATAAATGCTTCGCGTTCGTTGGTCTTTCGTTTGCTCAGTGTGTACGTTACGTACCCTGTTAGTCTAAGCATTTTACGGTTTAGCAAAACATTAATTCATAATAGCCAGGTTTTTTTTTTCTCCGTCATAAATACATATTCTAAGATACTATATTTACGAATCCAACAAACTTTCGACCCGGAAGTAGGTATAAAAAAATAGTGTCAAAAAAACGCCGATTTTTTTAACTAAAAATAGTAATAGCTGCTTTTAATCGTCAACACGACAGTATTATTGTCTTTAACCTGTAAAAAGTGAAATCCGACTATTTTTTTACACGTAAAGCCATTAATTTAACAAATTTCATGGCTTGGGTGACAGGTGCCATAAGTTCGTAGAAAAAAATAGTAATAACTAGTACTTTGATTTGATTCTCATAAAAAGAATGTATGAACCTATTTTTATAAAAATCGTTTTGATTTTTGTTTAGAATTGCATATAATTACATTTACTCCAATAAAATATCGGTAAAAATATTTATAGAGACAAATTGTGTCTAAATTTAACTTAATAATATAGATTATTAAACTAGTACATAAATCCAACAAAAAAAAGCTTTACGTAAAGCATAAAACACATTTGAATAGTCCTGTTTGATTCTACAACTGAACTTGAACTCTTTCCGCTTGTGTTAAGGATCACATTCGCTCGCAGCGTCGGCACGCAACGAGTGTCTTGACATTCAAGGTCGCACTGCCCGGGCCCCAAGACACAAAACCTACCTACACAGATAATTTGTATCGTTTTCTACGATGCGCTAGTATGAATGCGACGATTCACGCCATAAAAATTAGCTTAGGTAAACGGCAGTGTTGGGCGTAACTAATTTACGTTTGAAATTGAAATACAAATTGTATTATATTTAATTCAATTACGAGTAGGTAATGAATTACACGTGTAATTGCATACATGACTACTTCGTAATTTGTAATCTGAATTACATTATTTCGTAATTGAAATTATTCAATAACTTAGGGTAGACCACGGACAATTGAAACACGTCATGATTGAAACAAGGAATTTTTTTCGAAAACTATAATACCTACGCAACTGACGCAACACTCGAAACACACGGTTGGCCATGTATGAGCAGTAGCTTGGCCAGTAGCGCTCGAGTGATGGTGCGATACCGGAGTGTACACGAGCCAAACCAGTTTTTCACGGTAAAAAGTAAGTATTTGTGCTGTGGATATTTTTTTATAACAAAAAGTACTTTACTCTTGTATTTTGACTGATCAAATTAATTTGGTGCTATAGCTGGGAATAAACGAGTGTTTATAATGGCCGTTGATCAGCGTTCGAGTTTTTTTTTATATGTAATATTTGACCTTGAAGTTAAAAACGTGGTGTGGGGACGGTAGAAACAACTTGCTTGTGGACGATTTAAACGTTTCAATCGTCCTCGCGTTTTAATCGTCCCCAAAAGTAACCGACTTCAAAATAGAAGGAGGTTCTGCATTCGATGCACATGTTTGTTCTATTAATGTTCACTATTGTTTGTGTAGTTTTTGACCTAGTTTATAAATTATGGAAATATGAAGGTTTTTTAGAAATCTGCACGCTGCGTGTCATTGTAAAAAAAGGCGGTTCTCAGTTTGACCCGTATGTTTGTATGTATGTATGTACGTTGTCCGAGATTATCTCGCGTTAGGTTGAACCAATTTTGATGCGGTTTTCAGAAAAGTATTTAATACATTCTGGAGAAGGTTCTTGTATACAATAAAACAAATGGTTAGTCGCGAGTTCGCGACGTTTACAACACGTTTTGTCACGGGATCGGTACACGGAATGGTTATGATTGAAACATTGTTATAGTTGAAACAAGCACTTTTTATGAAACATGATTATGCTTGTTTTGTGCAAATCTATATTGTTATAATTGTATTAAAACTATTTGGTTAAACTAAATGTATAAGGTAGCAGCAACAAAGGAAACTAAAGTCGTATACTTTTTTTTACACCCGTGTTTTTATCGAGATGTTCAGATGCTCATAAATTGATAAATGTTTATGATATGCCTGCGAACTTTTGATGAGCTCATTGTATGCTATGGTAGTCATGAAAAAAATTAAAAACAGGCCAAGTGCGAGTTGGACTCGCGCACCGAGGGTTCCGTAGAAATAATTTTTTTTTCTTAGCCTGTTTGGGAAACAGGAAGCCACTGCTGGGCAAAGGCATCCCGCATTTTTCTCCACTCGGCCCTATTGCATGGCATAACATGTAACTAAAAATCTGGGGGCACGGCAGTTCCCCCGCCAAGTCGAGCAAAACAAAGAGGCACGGCCGTATTATCCTTTTGTCGAAGCCATTCAGGCCATTTTCAACATCCTGTAATTTTGTGCTGGCTAAAGCTAGAACCCTGAAATTTCAGGAACATGTAGGGCATAATATGGCTAACATACAATATCAATAACATTCAATTTTAACTTTTAGTTTAAGAACTATTGTCCGTCAAAGTTCGTTAGTTTTGTCACTGACATACTCACTGATAATGATCACGCTAATTCTAAGGTACTTCTAGCAGACCCACAAGCTCCATATTTCAAACATTATTAGTTTTTAGCCTAATAACTCATAAGAAACCTAAAAATATTGCAATTTCAGTCACGTTTCAGAGATATACAAGCTGCATAAGTAAGTTTGTAATCCTATACAAATACCTACATACGATTATTTGCGGTTGGTAAAATAATATTCCCATACAAAGTCTAACAAAAGAAATGAGATCCCATAAAAAACATTCCATGTAAAAAATAGGCCAAGCCTCGAAACTCTTTCACCGTAAAAAGTGGTGAGATATTTCGTAGAGCCAAGTCAGACATTCTTATTAATCTTTATTTGATTACTAAATAAAATTTTGTGACTTGGCAATCACACTTACATACGTTTTAGGTACCTATACAAAAATTAGTAAATGCAGTAAAGTTGTTTCGAGACTTGGCCTATTGTTTACATGGAATGTTTTTTATGGGATTTATGGTTTTCGCAATTTTTCCTTTATTTGTGCCATAAGGCGTTGCTTCGTATCAAATTTCAAGATTCTGAGTTCACGGGAAGTACCCTGTAGGTTTTGATTCCCTTGCGAGTTTCGAAAATTTGCGGCATAAATGGTTGTGTCTTTTGATTGCGTTAGGTTAGAAGTTTGATTCTTTCACAGCTCCAAGGAACAGTAGGCTTGAGTATTTAATACCTTGATAATATCTAATACCTATTTAATACCTAGCTTGATACCTCCACGCGTTCCTGAGAAAAAGGGTATTGACATACGGACGGACGGACGGACAACAAAGTGATCCTATAAGGGTTCCGCTTTTTCTTTCGAGGTGCGGAACCCTAAAAAAGATATAAGTAGAGTTGAGTGGGTAGTACTGAATATCGTCCGTAGTTTTGCTTCTTAGGGTTCCCTACTCAAAAAGTAAAACGGGAACGTACGTCCGTCCGTCCGTCTGTCTGTCACCAGGCTGTATCTCACTGATACCGTGATAGTTCCAGCTGAAATTTTCACAGATGATGTATTTCTGCTGCCGCTATAACAACAAATACTAAAAACACAGAATAAAATAGTTTTTTATAGATAATGGTACGGAACCCTTCGTGCGCGAGTCCGACTCGCACTTGGCCGGTTTTATAATCTGTGAGGTGAAGAAAATATATCAAATGAAAGAGCGTGTTTTTATCTACTAAACGGCAAGTAGTAGTTAGTAACTAATTTTTAAATTGAAATTTCCTGTAAGACTCAGACATGTAAAGCTATATAGGCGACCTTATTTGAGATCCTAATTTAATTAAAAAATAATACTATTCATTATGTACTTACTGACTTGTAAAACATTGGCTTTTATGAATAAATATCTTGTATCTTGCAATCCAATTTTGGATCAAGGTGTTTTAGTAGTAGCTCAAATTGAAAAAAAAAAAACGATTTGTTTCAAGTATCCCCATCCCGGGGCCAGTTGAAACAGTGACAAAAAATAATACTTTTATGTGTTTTATTCGTATTTTTATGAGATAACGTATAATTTAGGATAGGTTTATAATCAGCTAGCGTTTTTGCGCTTACAAGTTAAACTCTACGTGTATTATCAGTCATTTTTCACCTTATTTAAGTAAGTTAACTAAACCAAAACGAAAATAAACTGTTTGCATTTTAAACGTAACAAGACTATATTAAGTAATTAAAATACAGGATGGGCCAAAAATTCTTGCACTTTTGAAACTGATGAAAATAAAACCATGAAAGTCAATTTCCTGATCATTAAATGTTTGTGACTAACATCTAATGCAATTTATTTCTTGAATATAATTTATCTTTGAGATGACCCCCATCTCGTCACTGGCACTCCAGCAAACGACTAGGCAGATTTTAGGAAACTCGCTGACACATGCTGCGAGGAATCTCGACTATCTCATCGCGGATGTTTTGCTTGAGTTTGGATATTTTCTTCGGGTTTTTTAACTTAGAACTGGACTTTATAAATATCCCCGCACGATAAAATCGGCGGGAGTGAGATCCGGGCTTCCTCCTAAATAGGCGGCGAACAGTTACATACAATTTGTTGTTTTTATAAAACTGTTTTACACAAAAAGCTCGTTGTTGATCAGTAAAACGCTTTATTGCAAATAACACTGCATAAATTAATGTCAAATTTCCCTCCACTCAAAAAATATATAATTTATTATTATAGAAGATATTCAGTGTTGCCATTTGCAAAAATGTATGGCCCACCCTGTACAGAAGAGAACACCCTGAAAAGAATATGTAAATAAACTAATAGAAAACTTACTTAGACTTTCATTAGTCAATGTCAAAAATACAAGAAAATCACTCTGTTTCAACCGTCCCCACCTCCTACTTTCGGAAAAAGCCGTTGTAGTAATAATGAGAATAATGATACAGTAAAACTAGATACGCTGAGATGATCCACAAGCTTCACTTCAAACATAAACACACACTCAATACTCTCACTTAAATAGAAACCAGAATAATTGAAAAACTCTACGAGTGAAAACACTTACTTTTGGGGATCAAAACACAATAGGGTTTTCTACAAACAAATTAAGCGCGCGGCAAGCAACGTCACGATGTTTTTCGTGTACAAACCGATCGTCCGCTTCTTTCCCCGCTTGGACCCCTCGCCGTCCCACCAACGGTTCGCGAGATATTTGCGTTGTTTCAACCGTTTACCCTACTTTCATTTTGCCGAAGATATTAGAGTGTTTCAATTGACCTCACATAGTGTTTCAATTGACAGTATTCCCAGTATGTATGTATGTAAATACTGTACTTTAATATTTTACACAAGACAATGGTAAAAACAAACACGCAGACACAGTCAGTCGTCGACAGTCATGTGAGGCCAATTGAACCATACTGCCCCATTTTCTGTATTATACTCGTATTATTGACAGAAAACTATGGATTATAGAGTAACAAAATACATTTTATTTAGGAACCAGATAACTAACCTTGAAAAATTTTGGGCGTTCATCTTTCTACTCATAAAAATATAACGGTTATATGCTGTAAAGGCAAATGGTTTCAATTGCCCCTGGTCTACCCTACGTTATGTACACTTTTTTTTAGTTAACTAAAAAGGAACAAATTTACTTGGAGTGATTATTAAGAATAAAAACCATTCAATTACAAATTAGCATTTTTAAGGAAGTAATTATTTTTGCTTTTTTAAATATTGAATTTATTTTCTTACTAATACGACTAAAGTGAAAGTTTGGAAACCTGGGGAAATTTTTGCCCATTAATTTTGAACTCACTCACAGAATTTCACGAGAATCGGTTGAGAGATGCGACCTATAGAGGCAACAGCTGGACAGCCGGACATACGAAAGCATTTTTGCCCGCTCAATATCGAACTCGCACACAAAATTTCACGAGAATCAGTTGAGAGATGTGACCTATATAGGGAACAGCTGAACAGCCGGACATACGAAAGCATATTTGCCCAAAAAGGAGATCGGAAACCCGCACACTAAACTAGCTGGTCACTAACCGGCACTACGACACTATTTCATTGATAAAACTACAATGAAACAACAAGACTCATCTTTAACCTCAGATCTTCTTTCTATGATCTGAGGCTATAACTAGGTACATATTTTGTTAAGTGAACCCTAAAAAAAATCTGTATCAAAACCTACCTAAGTAGGTACTTTTGTACGGTCTACGGTAGGTATTTTAAAAACATAGAATTATAATTTCAATATATGACGGTTTTTTTAATCTTTTGATTCACAACTTAATTGAATTTTAACTATTATAAACAACTGATAATTGATCGTACGCGTTAGATCGTGTCGCTAAACTCTCAAATCGCGGCGCGCCGGTTCGTGCAGTGCCTACTTAGACATATTTATATGGCGGACGGCGCGGTGCCCCGCTGCATGCAATCGGCCAATCACGTTTGCTCTGCGGCTCGCGCGCGGCACTTTTAAACCTACTTTAACAGGTGTTTGTAAAAACATTAGTTGCAAAGTATTTTATCAGTCGATTCGGACATCATTCAATGAAAGAGTGTCGATGATGAAAATCCCAAAACTTACTGATCAATTTGCATTTTTTGAAATTGTTAAATAATATTAACCCCCTAAAATCCACCTTCCGTTGTTGTTTAGTGTGTGATTGGTTTGTAATGTTTGTGTCCACTACATACACCAAGGAATGAAGGAACCTACAGTCTATTATTATTTTTTGACACGAAAATATGGTAATAGAAAAAAAAATGGTGTCTAACTGAATATAAAGGTAATAATCGGGAACATTTTTTGCGCGATTTATCATCAATATTACGCCGCAAATATTAATTTATCATAATACAGAAAAAAAAGGTTATTAACATTTTTTAACAATTTTTGAGGAATTTATTAATTTTTAAAAATTTATTTAAATATCTAAATACCTAATATTTTGTTGGATTTAGTCTCGAAGTTATTACTATAATTATGATTTATCTGTTACGCAAAAAAAAACTGCTATTATAAATTATTTCCATTTCGCCATACAACCGGACCGTAAAATGCTTAGACTATGTACTCTAAAACCATAATACTGCCGATTGGGGTGACTATGATCAGTCTTTGGGGTGTTATTTGAGTACTGACGCCATACCTAATGTCACGTATTTTTTCGCAATAGATTTTGATGTAAAAACACTAAGCATATAATATATTAATTTAAATATAAATATATGGAGAACGGCGTGACATCCTGACAGACACCGGACATACGAACGATTTTCGGCCCAAGCTGTAGCATAGAGCGTTCTTCGCTTCGCTCGCTCGTTTGATAATCTTTAGCTAAAATCCGGATTAGAACAGGTTAAAATCCTTCTACTGGCAGACTAAATGAACACTTAAAGATACTACTTCCTAACAGTCCTAATAATCCGAGATCCACGTCTATAATATCAGCAGTTCTCGTTACATGAACATTGTTTATTGCTTTTTTAACAAGGTGCGTTGAAAATTATCGCGTGCTTTGAAACGCCGTTCTGACTAGATTAAGAAACAATAGATCTGATTTTCAGATATATGATTCTTAACTATATGACTGCTTAGCAGATTTAATCGATACATGATTTCTTAACATTTCCTCGATGGAAGAAAATTCCAAAGTTGGGCCTTTGTTTTCCGTTTTTTTACTCAACCTACTCAAACAATACATTATTTTACGACACAATCAAGTTAATACTATAGTACCTATTTTATCTCATCTAAAATCTCTCTTAATGAAATATGAATACAACTTTACTAAGTTAGGTATTTGTCGAATTTGTCCAAAAAAGCCATTCACAAAGAGTGGCATCTCTTGTTCTCGTGCGCGAAAGGCATAAGCGTGTATCTGTCAAGGGGGCGTAGTTTTCGCGAATCGACTCGAATCAAGGCATCCGCATAATGAGGCTTAATGTGTGCCATTAATTTCCTCAGCTCGTTGCTCTCAAAACGCGATGAATATGTTCAGAACAATATCTACAGAATACCTAATCAGAAACACCGGACCAGAATTTGCGTCAGACATTTTCAACCTGTTTTCAATCCGTTTGTAACTTTATCTCACTCTTACTTGTCGCACAGAGGCAAATGCGCGTTACTGTTTCTTATTGTTATTTCATTTCAATTCGTAGTTAACTCGTGTATTACCAGGGGCTCTGTGAGCTGTAGAACTCGCGAGAATGTTTTCTTTCAATATTTATTTCTAAAAACAGAATCGACAAAAAATCTATACAATTATTAATCGATTGAGAAATGTAGAGGAGAACAGCTGGATATCTGGACATCCGGTTCCGGACCTACAAAACAATTTTGGCTCCAGCTGAAACGAAGAACTTCGTTCGCTTCGCGCGCTCGTTCAATTAATCCCCAATATCCCCATAACATTGAGGATTGAGGACCAGCAAGTCCAGCGACTTAATAAATATCATCCTCTATAGAGCAGTATGGGGTAGTAACTAGTAACAGTAACGTAGCTCAGGGTAGCGCTATGTAGATAAAGTACGGGGACGGTGATTTCTTCAATGATACTACAGACTTCAGCGATATTGTTGCAATATATGTCCCTTAACATTGAATAGGGAACATTACGTAAAACTCCGCGTAGGGGCGACACTAGCAGAGTTGGCATTGTGTCTCGTTCCCACTTGCATTGCGGTATTGTCTATGCGTGCATCCTTGTCAGTCATTTGATAATCAATGGTACATGTGTGTGTGTGTGATCTACATCTACTGGTTTGTGCTAGTGCTGCACTCTGGCGGCAAAGCATTGCAGTGGTGCTCCCTATTGAAATATAACACAGCGTCTGGCGTCTGCAAGGACTGCAGCAGAAGCAAAGTACAATTTGTTTGACGGACAGCTTGTTCAAAAAGCTATTTAAATTTAAATTTAGAAGCTGTTCTTTTTTTATAGCCAGCCCGCCAAAGCACAGAACCTCTATAGTAGGTACGTAGTTTTATACTGGTCAGGGTGGGAACAAAGCATACCTACAGTGAGCTAAAAAACTTGCTCCACTCGATTATCTTCAAGTACCTAGGTAGGTAAAGAATAGTAAGTTGCCTTGCCGTTCACATCCGCGTACATAGCCGCAGACTCTATCGAGATTATACCGAGGGAAGGGATTGGCCGGCGTTGAGTCAGCGACTTGCCCCAAATTCCAAAGCACACCATCCGTTCGTGATCCCTTCGCGTAGAATACCAACCCACTCCCAAACAGTATAGAAACCAGATTGCATCGACACCGCCGACCAAAGAGCCGTTGTTTCATACTTCCAGTGATCTATGTCGCGTTTAATGTCTAGCAGATGCTTTATGTGATGTTACAACAGTTAAAATCGCTTTGGGTTTACTAGAAGTAATCATTTTAATAGGACCGTTGCCCGAAGACTTCCAGTTTATGCTAATTGAGAAGCTGGGCTTTAGAGACCTTACCTGGAACGCGCATGAATAGAATTTTAACAAGCTGCGCAGTTATCATTTGAACAATTGGAGTCGTGTTGTCATACGAATGGATGCTGGATCGCGATAAACGCTTAGTTACTGCCAAATGGGGAACGCTGCGCGCCGAACAAGGCGCCATGCCGCCGCCACGCACATAGCCGCCATTTTTAAAACGGCAGACTCCGACCTTCAGGGCTGCAGAATCCCGGGAACATCATCGACACTATCAAGAGTGCCATTTTCTAAGAATCCGACCCCACTATCGTTTTTTACACGCATTGCCGTGGGATTCTAAATATTTTGATAGTAATCCTGCTTTTTGCTGGAATGTCACGTACGACGACAAAGTACTTGGTAACGAGCTATTATGATACTAACATTAAGATTATACTTATTATGTTTTTAATAAAGTAAATGAACTTTATTCTGCAAGTGCGCCTTGCAAAAGAAAGCCTTTTTAAGAAAAAAATTAATAACCGTCGTTTAAATTTAATATATCTACCTGCGTATTACAATGGTAGTTTTTTGACATGAAACAATTAAGTAAGTAGGTATACTAATACATTCGAATATCCGCTGGATGCGGGTGGCCCAGGACAAGTTGTTTGGCACTCTTTGGGGGAGGCCTATGTCCAGGAGTGGACGTCTTTAAGCTGATATGATAATGATGATGATGATTCGAATATCACAATCATAATCTATCTATATTTTCCAATCGTACAATTTGGAAGTACATAAATAAGTACAATACCTACTTATTTATTAATAAACTTTCAAATAAATATTAACTGACTATAGAGTATAGACTTAGGAACTTATAGATTCTGCGTTAATAAATTGAGTAATTTCGTATTTATTCAGGTTTAATTTTGAACTAAACTGTAGCAAGTATCAAGTAACATACGACGGTTTATAAATTCCATTCCCTTCTTAGCGCCAGCCAGCCTACCTGTGGTGTAAAAAAACGTTCTGGCCGCGCCGCGTCGGCACTTTTGAGATAATTTATAAGGCCTGCCTTTCTTGGAATTTCGAAATCTCAACGAGATGGCTTCGTGCCCAACTCGAGCTCCAGGCAATGGAATGTAACGGATTTCGATAGAAAAAATAGAGTATTGTAGTCGATCGCGCGGCTGGGAAGATGTGGAAATACTTCTCGATTCAAACGTCATAGCGTGGCGAAACCAATCACTAACTATTTAATTTTATATCGTGTTATTGTGCTGTTAATTTAACGGACAAAGCAAAAGAAGGCGTATCTGAAATAGTTTTGAAATCAATAAGTGGTAGCCGCCAAGTTGGTAAATTGTAGAAAGTAGGTTAGGTAATATTGTTTGTCTGATGTGATCCGCAATATCCAAAATGTGTAGGCACTCAAATGATTCGCGCAGACTACTTACAAAGTCTCCCAGTTCTTTCGCGTTTTATATTTTTATGTACCCACTCTACTTAAAATAATTACCACATAACTAACCATCATTTTATATTTTAAAGTCTTCTTTGTGCGTCGGCACTGAGCGGCCAGCCCTGTGGCCTCGCTGGAATGAAGTAAAATAAGTTCGTTCAAGGCGTCCAGGCCAGTATAAATATGTGTAGCTATATCCCGAGTCCCGACATAGCGAGGTAGGAGAGAGGAGTTCTGGGAAAGCGGGCCGCATACCACGCCGCCGTCGCCTCCAGGGCTTGCAAAGATAACGGAGGATCAACAGACGCGTTAAGTTTTGCTGCAAGTGATTGAAAAACTTTTGCTGCACTTGTCACTTCTCATTAGTACCTACTAAATTATGTGTGCGCAACTGCGCAGATAAAAACAAAGTTACTATACAATGGATCAAGGGGCACAGTGGCTCAAGAGGAAACGATGCAGTGGATGAACTGACCAGGAAAGGCTCAGAAACAACGGCATACGGACCAGAGCCAATCTTACCCCTGCCACAAAGCTACATATACAATCAACTGGACCAACACACTAAAGACCTACACCAAAGATACTGGGAGGAGATAGACACATGCATACAGACCAAAGAGATTCTGTCGAAACGCGACTACAAACTCACAACCGCACTACTAAGGACACATAGAAACCAACTGCACAAGATAGTGGGAATAATAACAGGACATAACACCTTGAACAGTCAGCTCTATAACTTAGGTATCACAGACAGCCCCATGTGCAGAGCGTGCATGGAGGCAGAAGAAACGACTAAATATATACTACTGGACTACAAACAGGTAGAAGTATACAGAATAAAGCACCTAGGTTCTCCAAACACACTACGGGACGCAGTCAGCAACACCAAGGCACTCACCAACTTTCTAGACGAGCTGGGGTGGTTAGAGTAGTGCCACTCGACTTGCGGAAAACGCCCAGTACCTATCTATAACTAACTAACTAACCTACTAAATTACTGCGCTGGCTTGGTTACCAAAAGTCGTGGCCTTGGTACCCTTGGTACGCAAGAAATCGTTACTGTTCTATTCCTCTGGCATCTGGGGGCGTGCGTTTTCCACTGGGCCAGCACACATAACGCTCTCTTTTATCCTGTCCAAGTGTCCAAGTCTCTAGAGAAATTAGCCTTTATTGCATTGTCTTACTCCGATCATAGATAAACGACATGTACCTACCTATTTGTAGATGACTTTATGGTTACACAGCTTAGTGAGCTGGTGGAGAAAAAGGCTGAGGCAGGTTGTATTTGTAAATTGTTGATAAACCAAACTGTACCTAGAGAATTGGTTCTAGCAATGGTAGTCTACAGGGCGTCCCACGCCTATGCTACATGGAGGGAAAGTAACTTGAATATTGTTGTAGATGGAACATTTTACTGAAAGAAGACATTATTTTAATTACTGCATTCATAGATTTTTAAATAAGTACACGCTACACGAGAAAAAAAATTACCCTGTAGATTTATCATACCGATCGAAAGGCTTCATCATATGGATTATTCAGTGTCAGAAATAAAAGGAAGACCATGAATTATAACATTTGATGTGAAATTTTGATCAGAAAAATGAAAAGCTGACATTGCCGTCATGAATTTGTACCCACTTGAAAAGTACGCATCATTTCCCTATTATAATTTAAGTGCATGATAAAGAGATACGTAATTAGTAGGTACCTGGTTGTATGCAACAAATCGAGTTTCTGTCCAATCAAGTTTCTGCCGTATCCTGAATCTGCCGAAAGACGCGTAAATGATTTTGTCAATGGGACTCATTTTGAGCATTTGATAAATTAAATTGATTAATTTTGAATTAAAAATGTTAAAATTCATGATCTTTCTTTTATTTCTGACACTTTACTTAACAGTAATCCATCACCAACTATTTCTGTTAATAATGTCAAAAACTTTTTTGCGGAGATCGGAAAAACACTGGCCGATAATATTAACAACTCAAATTATTCAGCTGATAATTCGAACGGCGATGACCAGCCCCATTGGACGACTTCAACCTTTGTTCTCCTGGACACTGACCCTAAGAACGGAAAGTGCCCCTGGATGGGACAACATACCAACCAAATTTCTCAAACTGCTAAAAAACCATGTTGCCCCTGTTATTAGCCACTTAGCTAATCTTTGCTTCAGCACAGGAATGTTCCCCGGCCCATTTAAACAATCTATTGTCACTCCTGTGTACAAGAGTGGTGAGAGAGACAACGTCAACAACTACAGAACCATATCAGTACTGCCAGCTATTTCTAAAATAATTGAAAAACTAATCAATAATAGACTAATAGCATATTTAGATAAATTTAACATCATTTCTGACTTCCAGTTTGGCTTTCGGGGATCTAGATCCACTGAGGACGCGATTATATCACTCACAAACCTAATTATAGACAAAATAGAAAGTGAAAAAAAATGCTTAGCTGTGTTTCTCGATTTAAAAAAGGCCTTTGACACCGTCTCTCTCCCCACACTCGTACGCAAGATGGAGTGCGTTGGTATTAGGGGACTCCCACTGAGATTGATAAGTGACTATCTACATGGTCGCACTCAAAAAACTAAGTTGGGACACCACATAAGCAATGAAGTTGACATCACTTTTGGCGTCCCCCAGGGAAGTATCTTGGGGCCCACGTTATTTTTAATCTACATCAACGATCTCATTAACCTAAATGTAAACCACGCTAATATCCAGTATTATGCTGATGACACTGTCATCGTCTTTGAGGGTGATTCCTGGGAGTCGGTGTTCGTGAATGCAAATGTGGGTCTTGGTACCTACCAATCCTCGTGGCTTAAATCCAACCTCCTCACTTTAAACGTTAAAAAAACGAACTACATTTGTTTTACCAAGTACAATAGCACTCAACCACAGACTAACCTAAACCTCAAAATACACACCTGTTCACTTACTGATCGCCTTCTATGTAACTGTAAGGACATTGAGAGGGCTAGTTCCACTAAATACCTTGGTGTCTTCTTAGACCAGCGCCTATCTTGGCATCAGCATATTGAATTTGTAAACGTAGAATTCGAAAACTGGTATGGATCTTTAAAATTCTTCGACATATTGCAAACAAGACACTTCTTAACCAACTATATGTATCGTTAGCGGAATCCATCATGACCTACTGTATCACCGTCTGGGGTGGAGCAACTAAATCCAAATTCTTGGAGGTTGAAAGAGGGCAACGGTGTCTGTTAAAGGAAATGTACTTGAAGCCATACAGATTTCCCACAAATGAACTGTATAAGATTAGTGACCAATTATCAATGCGAAAACTGTATATCCTCCATACAACATTAAAGTTACATAAAACACTAAAATTTAATCCAACGCTTCTAACTAGAAGACGTAAAAACACCGTTGCCCCACTTACAACATATAGATCTTTGTTTGCTAAAAGGCAGTATAAGACACGTGCAGCATACCTTTATAATAAAATAAATGTTAAAATTAATATCTATCAACAAAAGAAATATAATTGTAAGAGGTATCTAACGGAATGGTACACACACACGCGCACACGCACACGCACACGCACACGCACACGCACACGCACGCACACGCACACGCACACGCACGCACACACACATACACACACACACACACTCAACTTTAGGGCCGTGTAGCGGTTTCGATTTCTGGTTCAACCATATAGTTATTTAAAAATTTAAGAATGCAGTTTAAATTGTTTTTTTTAATTAAAATATTGTCTTATTATAGTAATATGTTCCATCTACAATATTCAAGGTACTTTCCCTCCATGTGGCATAGGCGTGGGACGCCCTGTATACTCTATAGTATGTATAATCAAAACGATAAAAGTACTTCCGCCTTAACTGGGAACAATCTCGATGACGCATTAACCTATTTACCCAAGCGATATGGGGTAGGTCATGCGTGACACATATTTGCAGTGAAACACAACATCCAGAAATCTTGAATCTTCTGGAAGTCTAAGCACGTACTATGATATACCTAAACCTAATAAGTCATCTGCTACCCATTATAGGTACAATCCCTCATAATCCGTTTAGTTGCCATTGGTCGAATGCAATTTTATTACAAAATTACCTAGCAATTCGAGTTTTGGAAATACTTTATAATAGGGAACATTGTACCATTTTAATATTATGATTATTTTGTTTGTTTTCATTTTGCACTGTATTTTGATTTGACTATTTATATTATTGTTATTCTTATACACTCTGACGATCTTTTTGTGAATTCATGCTATTTTAACTTATAAAAATGACATGTACATTTTCAAAATGAAATAAATGAATCTAATCTAATCTAATCTTTGAAAGACTGAAAATTATACATTTTATCCAACCCATATAATATAAGAAAACGAAATGTTCAAAGTCGCCCCAGCTTTTTAAAGTCACCCCAGGGTATTACTTTATTTGAATTTGGGCACGATGCCCTAATTATTTTACAACGATTAGAGATTTGTTTGTATAAAGCACGACTCGAAACGATTGTAAGTATGTAGGTTGGTAGCTAGGTAGTGCATGGATTATTTATACATTCTTATTAGGGAACCACCACACACCGGAACCGGTGCGTAACGCTGCGTATACGCGTTGACGTGTCTAAGCGTCACGTCTTCTTCATACATCACATAGTACTTCGTTATATACTGATACATAATGCTGCGTATGCTGTGCGTCAGCGTATTTTGGACCGCGGTGTGGTCGCTCCCTTAAAGGTCGAAACGCACAGACAGCGGTGGCGGCGCGGTGCGGTGCGGTGCGGAGGCGGTACCGGTTAATTTAATGTTCGAGCTAATATGAAAGGGTCCGCACAGAATACCGCGCCGCGCCGCGTCCCGCCGCGGTATTCTGTGCGCACCCCTTCATATTAGCTCGAACATTACATCCGGTACCGCCTCCGCACCGCACCGCACCGCCACCGCTTTCAGTGCGTTTCGGTTTAAGTCACATGCTTAGGCGGGTTGCACCAACTTACAATTACAGATCGATCAACGTTAAATGGTAATATTTTAAGTAGTTCGTGTTAATCGCACTCGCAGGCGGCCAAGATACAGGCTCAGCCTAGTTTGGCGTCTGACGGATATATAACGTTTATAATTTGTTAAATAAATAAATTTTAATTTAATTTAATTTAAATGTAGCGCCAGCAGCTGTCATTCCATAGAAACTTGTCAAACTTTCCACACATTCCGATTCTAACGAACACCGCTTACGTTTACGGACGGTATCGGTTAATAGGTGCAAGTGCAACCCACCTTTAAGGCCTCCACACACCGGTCGCGGGTGCGGGTCGCGATCGATGTGTGTTTGAAGTGTAGTTTCAATGTTTTACAACTTGCGCGGGCCCGCGCCCGACCCGCGCACGACCCGCGCCCGCGACCGGTGTGTGTAGGCCTTTAATGTCGCGAGAGCTGTCTGCCCTTATTGGCTACTCTGTGGCTGTGTTAAGTCACGAACTATAAAGTGAACGCGAGGCAGACAGCCGCAGCCGGATTCATTCATTAAAATATGCATTTATTTTGTTACTTACCCGACTCCGACGCCGACACTGCATTACAATGCTTGATCATATTCAGACTCCACATGCGGTTGTGTTTCAAGAAGACAACTATGGGTAATAAACTTAAGTAAAGCATAGGCTGTAGGTACCTATATATATTTTTGCGTCACGCCTGGTCATAAGTAGCAATTATTATCTCCACTTATAATAATCTCCACTTATAATAAATCTCTAAATTAAAAAAAGAATCAGCCAGTTTGAAACTAAGCTTTCTGTGGTACGAATGTTCTCAGCATCCCATGGACGGAAAAATATGAAACATTTTATATAGGTACATTATTATTCCAGCTGCAACTTAGGATAGTTTTTATCCGACTGCGACAATTAATTTATTTTCCGTAATATACGACTTCATTTAATTTTTCATTTATTATTCTTAAAGTATATCGCCGCCACATCTGTCAGCTAAAAGAAACGTCAAAATCACAGACTAATAAGAAATACTACGGACAAAATGGCGGAATTTCTTTGCCTTTCTTTCGCCTATTAATAATTTTAATCCCGTCTACGATATACATTGACGAGACACATAGGTACCAAAAGCAAATATAAAATTAATCGATTTTGATATGCGAACTTATATGCGCAAATGTCGAATTAAGGCGTAATTTGTACAAATGTAACAACAAATTCGAACAATATAAACTTGGTTTTTTTGAATGGCACGCGCGCGCGCTCTTTGCGTATTCAGCCAAACCACGAAAAACCGAAACTCGAAGTTCGTATATCTGCATTCCTGTCAGTTGTTAGTGCGATAGAGATAGAGATACCCGAATATTTTCGAATTCCGAAGTTCGTGGTTTAAAAGAAAATACGGATGTCGGATAGATCTAAATTAATATTTTATGTGTAAATATGGTTAAAATTATTTGGAAATACTATTGTTGTTATTGTTTTAGTATATTTGACTAGCTTTAAGTTTAATATTGTACGTCCGATATGGGCAAGCTGTTGGACTTTATTTTACCCAAAACAACTAAATGTACACAGTTCTGACAATAAAGAAATCTTATTTTATCTTATCTTATCGAAAATAGGGATGTAGACACTAAACAAAATAATCATAATGTTGTATTATCTCGAAAAAAAACAACGCAAGAGGCTATACTCGTATAGGTAATCACTAAGTTAAGTAAGTAAAGTTTTAAGAGGGGGTTTGTTGCGTCTCTTTTCCGCAAAACGCACCTTTATAATGAAACGATTGTTTTTTACTATGACGCTCGAGGATCGTGACGTCACGGTCCCTGATCGTTTTCTCACTCTAACAAGCGACATTAAAACGGTTGTAGCTTCGTAATTTTTTTGAGATATTTGAATGAGTTTTTCGTTTCTTCTTTCTTTTGATGTGAGTCTACAGCTACACCTCTATTTGGAAGACAAGCGGAAAGAACCCATACTATCCATACTAATAATCCATACTTCCATATTAATATTATATATAAATGCGAAAGTGTGTCTGTCTGTCTGTTAACTCTTCACGCCTAAACCGCTGAACCGATTTAGATGAAATTTGGTATACAGATAGTTTGAGCCTCGGGGAAGGATAAAGGGTAGTTTTTATATCTGAGGGGCTGAAATTGGGGGTGGAAATTTGTATGGAGCTACTTAAACCGCTGCACCGATTTGGATGAAATTTGGTATATAAATAGTTTGAGTCCCGGGGAAGGACATATAAGGTTTTATCCCGGAAATCATCCCCTAAGGGGGTGAAAAGGGGGGGGGGGATTTGGATGTAATCTATTTTGATGAAATTTGGTGTAGATATAGGTTAAGTCCTGGAAAAGGACATGGGATAGTTTTAATTCTGGAAATCACTTTCTAAGGGGGTGAAATGGGGGTGAAAATTTGTATGAATCCCGTTTAGATGAAATTTGGTATAAAGGTCGTTTGAGTCCCGAAGAATGACATTAGATAGTTTTTATCCCGAAAATCATTCCCTAAGGGTATGAAATAGGGGGTGAAAGTTTGGATAAAATCCATGTAACTAGATGAAATTTGGTATAGAGATAATTTGAGACCCTTCGAAGGATATAGAATAGTTTTTGCCTCGGAAATCATCCCTTAAGATGGTAAGTAGAAGTTTGTTTGCATTATATTTTCTAAGTATAAGTTCTACGCGGACGAAGTCGCGGGCAACAGCTAGTATAATTATAAATCCCACTTCCTGGCCAGGGGGGAGGGACGTAAAATTTTGTGCTCACCGGCACGGGCGGTAATAAAGTCAGCCTCAGATCGCATATTTATCTGCGACATTCTTTGTTTTACTAGGTAAGTAAGTAGGTATCTAATATTATACTATTGTAACTTTGGCCGCATGGATATCTTTCTAGTCAACTGTAGGTAAGTACACGTAAGTACTATTACTTATTATGTGACTGTAGGTACGTATGTAGGTACGAGAGCTTTACTTGTTTTTTTATTTATATATTTAGCTGAAATAAGGTAAGTGAATAAGTTAAAGAACAGATATAACTAAGTCATAGTGCAACAACTGACTACGGCGTACAGTACCAATTAATAATAATACCTAAATACTACTTATTTTTTAACTTAACCTACTATCTACTTAAACCTCGCGCTGCTCTCATTTTCAGACAGCTAGGTAATCACTGTACCTAATTAAGTATGTAACCGACATTTTTTTTATAACAATAAGTTAAAAATACCTACCTAATAGGTATCGATATGGACATATGGTGCTGAATATAAATAAATTATAAACTTGAAATTTAAATATTTTTTTCTTAGAACTTGATAAGTAAAGGTCTAACAAAAATACCTGCATTTTGACAGACTAACGATATTATATTATACATATCCTCGCCTCGAAAGGTGGCAAAGGGATCGGAACCGATTTTTTGCAAAAATCTCGAAATAACCACATACCTCGAACTATTTAATACTATATAATATTCCGGCGTCCATGCGAACAGAGTGGAGCTCCAAACAAAGTTTGGGAAAATGAAAAAAAAAAAACTTCATAATATGTAGGACTCAATATTGCTTTGAGGTAACGAGTGCGTATTTCGTAGATTGCTCAATTAGAAATGAAATAAAAAATAACGTTTTCGTCGACTCCAGGGACGTATATATGGAGGGGGGGAGGGGTTCTGGGGGGTTCAACCCCTTTTGGGACGCTATGCTACGCCCTTGGTTGACACCACGTTGTACGTACCTATAAAGAAAAAAACCGGCGAAGTGCGAGTCGCACTCGCGCACGAAGGGTTCCGTACCATTATCTGTAAAAATATTAATTTTATTCTGTTTTTGTATAGTGGCAACAGAAATACATCATCTGTGAAAATTTCAACTGTCTAACTGTCACGGTTCATGAGATACAGCCTGGTGACAGACGGACAGACAGACTGACAGCGGAGTCTTAGTAATATGGTCCCGTTTTACTCTTTGAGTACGGAACCCTAAAAAACTGCATTTTATATAACGTGCGTGACGCTGCGCTGTCGGGTAGGTAGAGGTACCTACTTGTATGTCAAGTCAACGGCTGATGTGAATTGTTAAGAACTTTGTTTTTCTGTTTACATTTTAATAATAATAACTTCTTATCTTAAGGGGACGTAGGTTCGTGGTCTTCTCTCCCTCTCACTGAGCATAAGCGTGAGCGAGATGGAAGTGCGTGTTTGGAAGCGCGGATATCATGTTTTTTAATATTATTTTTTTGTACGTTTTAATAAATAAAAAAGTAATATCTGATTTCCCTCAAACATGACATTGCCGATTTTTAGAACCAATTTTAATATGTTTAGCTGTTGTGCATAATTTGTTATGATTTTTTTAAGTGTATTTTAGACCTATGTTCGTGATTTTTTTCTATCGAGCGAAAGTCAAAAACTCAGGATTCGAATAGCTGATTTCCCTCGAGAAAAACCTCAAGATTGCTAATTAAATTTAGGGCAGCCGTATTATAATCCAAACAAGAGCTACGATTTTTTAAAAATCATTTTTTGGAGCTCACGTCGCCTTAACTTCGTACCCAAGCTGCATACACCTATTACTTCTTATCTCTTGCACATGCACTACTTTAAGCCCTAGATAGTGTTAAATTGTGCACTAATTATGCAGATAATGCACTCCTTATATGATTAATGATAATAGTCTGAAAACAACTTCAAGTAGGTAGGTAGAAGTGAGGTGCACGACGTTTTATATAATTTCACTTAATCTGGTTTGATATACCATTGCTTTGTATAATGTACGGATGGTATAATATTGTTTCAGATAATTTTCTAATGATCTAATGTAACAAGTGATAGTTATAATGATTTCAGGCTATAATTACATTTAGGACAGTATTTACTATATTTATTACTCGGTATAAATTCGCGCTGCCTCGGTATAGTCGACGGATCTGGGGGCACGGTAGTGCCCCCGCCAAGACCAGCCAAGCGAAGCGCAAGGGCAGGCACTACCTACCTTTTCTCGAAGCGCTTCGTCGTTTTTTTGAACCCTCTTAACTTGTGTTTGGATTATACCAGATAAACAAAATTCTCGGTATATGATGCCAATAGTGAACTTATTAAACAAATAAAGTTTCAATTGCATAGCTCTATACTTTGATTTTATTGATATCTAAAAAACGCCGATTTCGTCACTGACTCACTCACTCACGTTGATCATCAAAACCTCTAGGGTACCTACTTCCTGAAGTCCTAGAAAGCTGAAATTTAATTAGTACACAATCAACAAAAAAATTGGAACTTATACCCCCAACCCCTTAGACTAGGGGATGCAATTTTTGTATGAGACTTCCGCAAATTGTAATGCAAGAGGTCTGAAAACTGAAATACGGGGGTAGGGATGAATAATAAAATTTGTGTTTGAGGATTTTTAGTAAATCACCCCCCCATCCCCCCCCCCCCCCACACGGCGTAACCTACCACTACCAAGCCACGCTCTAAAAATTCTACCTTGGCTAAAAAGTAGGTCCCCAGGACCGATTTTTGACTTTCGAGCGCTCGACTCTTTCACTCGAAAACTGTCAAAAATGATGAAATGCTATTTTGAAATAGCAATAGAAAATAAAAATGAAAAAAAAAACGAGTGGTATTGAGCACTCGTTTTCAATTCTATCGGCAAAAAGTAAGTGTCAGCAAATTTGAGACGACTATCGTAGTTATTTTGTTTAATTTTCGAGCGCTCGAAAGTCAATAATCGGCCCCCTGTAGTAGTGAGTATATCTTTTAAAGTCCCGTTAAAAACAATGTAAATACTAGGCCAAGTTTTCCACGGCACAAAAAATATTGTACTAAGTAAGTATGTTTAAGTCAATATGGAAATAAGCTATTTTTAGACATGAATAACTTGACAAGTGGTAATGATTGATGTTTGAACTTTGTAATGTAGGCAGTACCTAGATTAAACTTTAAAAACTCAGGCTACCTATATGTATAGGTGTGGGAAATAGACAAGTGCTGGAGTGTAATAGGTACAGCCTTAACCATCTAGGCGCCCCGAGCGAGTCTTGCATTAGGCGCCCTTTTATATTTCTTAGTGCCCAGTAAGCTGTAAAGTATACCTAGTAGCTGAGCGCCCTGAGCTATAACCACGAACTTCGAATCTCGAACTTCGTAAATCTCCGTCTCTATCGCACTTATGGTTTATGGTACTCGAGCGACCGAAACGGAGATATACGAAGTTCGAGATTCGAAGTTCGTGGTAGCGCCGCTGTTCACCTCAGCGCCCCAAAGCCGAGCTGGAGTGAAACAGAAGACGAGCGTAGGTGCATTATAAAGGGACACACCGTGAATAATTTCTGGGTTGAAATAATTCCACCTGCCTGATTTGACCTAAGGACCTAACATCACCACTGGTCGACAGGGTGGTAAGTGTTTTAGCGGCATACACAAGTACCTACGGTCAAGGAAATTGAAAGATCTCTTTGTTATGACAATTATAGGGGTCCGGGTACTGAAAGTTAGGAAATACCTACTTAGTTACCTTAAGTGTAAAACTTATTTGAAAACCCAGCTTGGCACAATTCTGCTTCGCAGACACAGGGCTTAAGATGCACTAACATTTTTAAGCCCTGAAAATACCTAATAAGCCGAAAAAAACAAGGATCTTAGACCTAAACCTGGGACCAATAACAAAAGGAAAAATTAACTAACGGGGAATAGAGTCAAAGATTTACGAGACCCAAACCTAACCCTTGCGGGACCAAGAACAAAAGGCTTGAGCGGTCGAAACGTGAGGCCAAATTGTAATCCAGTGAATTAACCATTTCGAAGTGCGGGGGAGGGGGATGACAGCTGCCGAGCACGTGGGGGTGGCAGCTGACGGTGAGCGGGCATCTGCGCGGCGCGCGCGCACCTGCCGCGCCCAACTTTGGGAGTTAGGGTTCTGCGCACCAGAGCGCCTACCGCGAAACGACAATGAAGTTCGTTCGTGTATCTCTCTCTCTGTTCCACTTGCTGATTCGAGCGATAGAGAGGGAGATACACGAACGGAAATCGTTTTCTCGCTCAGGAATTCTATAGGCACGTCCAAACCTCTGAGCGCGGTGAACTGTATACGAGGCATAAGCTATAAGATCGTATAGCTACCGTTCCTGTACCGTATGCAGTCCGCGGCACTCGGACTTCTGCAAGGCTATCACAGGAAGGCCCAGGATATACCCGTCTCTTTCTAAATAGAACGATTAGAAAGAGACGGATAGTCTATGTCGCCGCGACACAGCTCGCGGGCCGTCCTGAGATAGCCATGCTGCACGGCTATCACAAGACGGCCGCGACATACTCTCGAGCTCTCTCGCACTATCCATCTCTCTCTAATTAGACCACTTGGAAAGAGACGGATAGTGCGAGAGAGCTCGAGAGTATGTCGCGGCCGTCTTGTGATAGCCGTGCTGGACGTGCATTTTGTCGGTCGGTCTCTGAAAATGTTGGGCATACTCGTACTTACCGTAGAACTTTCTGTACCGGTAATACCTAATATCACCGCGTTTAAAATTAAGGCGATGTAGGCTCGTGGTCTTCTCTCCCTCTCACTGAGCATAAGCGTGAGCGAGATGGAAGTGCGTGTTCGAAAGCGCGGATATCATGTGTTTTAATTTAAATTTTTTGTGCGTAAATAAAAAGTAATACTAAGTTCCCTCATCAAACATGACAGAAGAAATTTTAGAACCAATTTTAATATGTTTAGCTGTAGTGCATAATTTGTTACGAATTTTTTATGTGTATTTTAGACCTATGTTCGTGATTTTTTTTTTCGAGCGAAAGTCAAAAACTCTGGATTCGAATAGCTGTTGTCCCTCGAGAAAGGCTTCAAGCTTACTAATTAAATTTAGGGCAGCCTATTATAATCCTAACTAGCGGTTAGATTTTTTAAAAATCCGTTTTCTGGGCTCACGTCGCCTTAAGGTAAAGAGGTAGTACACAGGTCGCATGCGATGATTGGTGTTTTAATATGGCAAATTTCAAGGATTCGGGAAAGAATTGCGATTGGATAAATGAGCCTTTGGCGAACGACACAATTTTGGAAACAATATTTCCGAGCATCTTAATTGGTTTCCGAGAACTTGATACTGTTGATACAATAGACTAGAGTGAATGCGTATATCTAGGTACCTACTAAAGTGTTCAACCCATTAAAAGATTATCTACTAAGTACTTTTAATAAAGAATATCAAGACTGAACCCTCGAATCGCTATTCACTGTCGCTCGCTTCGCTTGAGATTTTTTTCGATCTTATTCCCAACAGCTGACGATTGACATCTGCCCAACTTGTATTATAGGTAAATAATTTGATAGGAACCTTTATCAGCCGCAGGTACCGGTATCATCGAAAAAATTGTTTAGCTATTTATAAAATATTTCCCAATTTTAACCATCGAGACCAGCGGCGCTACTACGAACTTCGAATCTCGAACTTCGTATATCGCCGTCTCTGTCGCTCGAGTACCATAAACTATAAGTGCGATAGAGACGAGGATATACGAAGTTCGAGATTCGAAGTTCGTGGTAGCGCCGCAGCACGGCTATCACAAGACGGCCGCGACATACTCTCGAGCTCTCTCGCACTATCCGTCTTTTTCTATGTGGTCTAATAAAAGAGAGACGCACAGTGCGAGAGAGCTCGAGGGTATGTCGCGGCCGTCTTGTGATAGCCGTGCTGAGCAACAAGAGCAACTGACTCCTTGTTACGCGAGAAAAACTACCCTTGTAATTAGTACAGTGTGAGAGAGACTGGGTACCTAATCGATGTATCGCCACATAATAAGACAGTTATCGTGTATCTGCCTGACTTGGTGGTAGTTTGAGCCAAATTAAGAAAAGTAGCTGAAAACATTCACTCCTTCCTTTCATTTTCGAGACACATTGGGTTCGAATTGAATATTGGGTCTAGTAATTGAGAGCAACAGCTTGTCATTTAAATAATCTGAAAATTACTTAAGTTCAATTAGATACTTAAATAAAAAAAACAGTCAAACCTGGCAACTTCGCCCATTGCTGCACATAACTTAACTCTGCCCACCACGTCACATTTCATTAAAATTGGCCTAATCAAAAAATGGTCCATACCTTATATTATGGACCATTTTTTGATTAGGCCACCTAATCCAACTTGATTATTTTATTTTTTGTCTCGTCATTTTTAAGGTAAAATCACATTTTAACGCTGCGCATGCACTCTGCTAACACTCAAAAGATAACCTATGTACGCGTTGTGAATAAGTAATCCAAAACCCAAAACGATAGGTACATAGGTAGGTAGGGGTCCCCACACTAGGCTACGCCTGTATCGTGGAGAACCAGTTAATTTTTAAACATCAGAAATAAGTTAAGTACCTCAGATATTTATTACATTCGAAGGAGTAAGAAAAAAATATTTTACATTGAAAAGGTTATACTTATAGTACATTTTTCACCGTATTACAAAGGAATAAGGTGTAAAAGTGTAGCTTAACATAATAAATAGGTAAGTACCTAATAGGAAGGTAGTTAGGTCTACCAGTCGTAATTTCAATCAAAATCGAGTAGGTATCCTTGCAAATCTATTACCACAGTCTGTTTCTGTGAGATCACGTCACGTCAACGCCCACATCATGGTGACCAGTCCATGATACACGTAAATATGTAGGTACTTATCTTAATCATGCCTACGTTAGCGCAGTCCCGCCAATAGAAACATTTAGTCGGCGCCAGCATCCACCAAGTGCACCAACTCGCTGCAGGTAAATAAATCTTTGCTCTATAATCTATGCCCTCAAGTATTCTATCAGCTGAAGTGATCTGGGCTACACTTTTAGATTTACTTTTCATATCGATACACGGCTGTGACAGGTGTGTAGGTAACCATGTTTGCGTTTATCTACGGGAAAATGATAAAGTAAAACTGATCAGTGTGTCGTAACATTTCATTACTTAGACTACTGATAATCCATACAAAATGTGAACGTATTTCATTTGATTGCCACCTTCATGATTGACGGACAACTTCTGTAGGTTGTAAGGTCTACAAGAAGTTTAAGTCCATTCAAAAAACATTTAAAAAGTTAATCGTCAAATTAGTGATGTCAAATTCAGCCGATTTATTATAAATTTCGATCATTTTTTGCTTCTGTATACCAACCTAAATAGAACTACTTAGTTTAATAATAATACACTGGTTTAGTTAATAAGATGTTTTTATTTTCAGAGTAGTTTTTACCGGCAAAACTGGGTACCAAGCCAGAGATGTCCAAAAATGTAGTTTGAAACATGGCAGATAAAATCTCCCCCAAAGATGTGGGAGGTTCTGCCTCCTCTGTGGCTTCCGGAAGCAAGGACTCGAAACGTAAGTAGGTACAATAATTATTAAGCCTGCATCACACTGGCGCGGCCTGCGGTGGCGGGCAATAGTAAATTTGTCAGCTAATGACAAGTTTACTACTGTACCTTCCACTTTTTTTATAGAATTAGAGCAAATGAGGCGCATGCATAGAACTATATCTCGGCTGCATTCTACCTATATCTCGGCTCATCTCGGTGGAATTCTCGGCAATCGGCGAATGGGCCTTCCTTTTGCCAATGCCGATTATTGCCGATCCGCTTTCCCAAATAGGCAAAATATGAATTTGACTGTTGCCAGTGTTGTCACTTCTTAAATTATTTCAATAGTGATGTTGTGCTACTGCTGCAACTGTCAGATTTCCTTATGAGAGTGACATTATTTTTTGTGCTTGACTTTTGGACCTCGTCAAGAAACTATAAATCAGTAAAAATAAATGTCATAGAAAATACATACCAGGCCCCTATTTCACCAAATGGACAATTGTCGCCTGACAATGACAATTTGACTTACATGGATGCGTCGACAGGTTAAGGTGGTTGCTGGATAGCTTATTGACCCAGCATTCCCAGCAATGTATACTAGGAATTGTTATTAAATGATTAAATAATAAATATTAGGGGACAATCTTACACCAGCACCAACAGCATCCTAGCAATGTTTGCTGGCAGGTGGGATGGGGCTTACCTAAACCACTGCAGACTGCACTAAGCTCCGTTCCATATCATAATGTTTAAGTACTAAAACCAAAACAATGTTTCTAACACCAGCTAGGCCTGTTATTTTCGATGGTAAATAATTCAAAATTGACATGTTTTTATTTTTATTGATTATATTTTAATGAATATTACTATTTTTAAAGGTGTAAAATATGGATGATAATCTGAAATAAACGACTATTTAATTTAATTTAATCACACACATATTTGCCCTTACCGGGATTCGAACACAGGACCTTCAGCTTCGTAGGGAGTGTCACTAACCACAAGGCTACGTTTTATGTTGCGTTTTACGTGACGTTTCAGTACATTTTCGCCGACATAAAACCTAGTGTGCTAGTGCTAGGGCCTCAGGTGACAATTCTATTGTCAAGATAGTGAAATAGAGCCCAGAGGGCCTACCGCGAACGGCATTCGAAATTTTCCCTCTCTGTCGCACTTATGTACGAACTCGTAAGTATGACAGAGAGGGGAAACTTCGAATGCCTTTCGCGGTAGGTCCTCTGGACGTATTATAATTAGGGTAATTTTATAATATAAATAAGGGAGCTAATAAAGGTGGTTGTAGTCTTTAGAAGAACACAGTGCTATAAATTTGGAAAGCGAAGCGAGCGAGTGAGACACGAATGATGCGATGCCGCTCAGGCTAGTGGCGCGAGCGCGAGTGCGAGCCGGCAGGGCGCGTTCGCGCGTTGCAGCACCACTTGCGGCTATGTCACGTCACTAGTCGACAATCGTATCCCTGCCACACAACACAGTTTTGGTAGACTACTTTAGACTTCAGTTGCGATGAGTTTCGCGCTCATGTAAGCGGTGTGTGTTTGTTTACGTTTTCGGTGTGCAGTGTGAATGCGGACTAAGAACAGCAAACATAATAAGCTGGTGGATTTGATGCGTTTAAGTGGATTCCTGTTTAATTTGGATTAACTAAAATGAGTGGAAATGTGAGAGGTGAATATTGTTCTTACTTATATAACCTTTCCATATGTGCGGAACGAAGGCAAAGTCGAATTGCATATGTATTATTATTAGTCTGCTTCTTTATTGCGGAATGTAAAATGCTACGTCATGGAGCAGCGGTAGTAATTCTTTTACGTTTTAATTATATTCTAGCTAACCTTACTTCTGTATAATTTTATTTGGATGTCTACCCCAAATGATTACGTTGCTGGCATTCCACGGACTTATTTTTAGTTCGATATATTGGAAGCTTCTTCGTCAACATATTTAGAAACTTTAGCTTAATTAACCGCCATTCGGACAGTATATACACTTTATCAATTAATAAAATAATAATACTCAAACATATGGTAAAAGTCTCCAAACAGCTGTTTCATACAATACAACCCAACGTCACCTTAAACTTCTGCTTTCTAATTTTATTAGACATGCATATGAACTTAACAAAATTTTAAACTGAGTATAGTTTAGGTTTCATATACTTTTTATATTAAGTACCTATATGAAATAAGTTTATTCATATTCTGCTAGGAAAATTTTGTCAATTATTATTCATCATAATTCAAGGAAAAATCTAAGCTGTGTAATTCAATTTCATTTATTCAAGATAACAGGGATCACAACACACTTTGTAACATTACACTTTAGTAACAATGCCAAGAAATCTATAGATAACTTCCATTTACTGATAGTTTATCACGGTAAAGTACTGAATTTGTCCGTATCTTATACCTATATTATCGTTAAGATGTTCTTATGAAGTGTATACCATTTTAAAAGAAACAGCTCTAGCAATATAAATAACAAATCATTCTATTAGTGGCCTTGGCTATGAGCCATACCCAAAAGGGGCCTCTAGCTGTTGGATTGGTGCATGACCTCACTAATTTGGCAAGTAGTTGTCTGCGAACAGACTTACAAAAACTTGTAGCAAGTATACAGCATACATTTTATGGTACATCCGTAGCAAGTCCAATTCAGTACACGTACAGGATAAAAGTAGGGTCTTCCTCAACAAAAGATTATTTCAATTCCAAAACAGCCTAAGTCACTTAGGGGACTTATGTTCTTTTTGAATTACTGATTCAATTGTGGCAAACAGGAAGATTTATATAAATTCTACATGCCCATAGTCTTAAGTATCCTTAGTTTCCAATATTCCATTTGGATTTGTTATTGACTACTAGCGCCATCTGTTACTGTTTCATAGCTGTTCTGCCTTGTGTATACATATATATATACATAATAAAATAAAAAAATATATAATATTATATGATTGAAATGACGAAATAAAAAAGAGCTACGGTAGTCTAGTGGTTCAGGCATACGTAGCTACAACAGGTTTGATGGAAGTTTAAGTACAATGGACATTATTGTTGTACTGCACAGCATATGCTTAATAAATAAATATTTGCAGATAATCTTACACAAATCAACCTAGTCCCAAACTAAGCAAAGCTTGTACTATGGGTACTAGACGAAGCTAAACATACTTATATAGATAAAAAAATACTTAAATACATAGAAAACATCCATGACTCAGGAACAAATAAACATGCTCATCACACAAATAAATGTCCTTACCGGGATTCGAACCCAGGACCTCTTGCTTAAGAGGATTGTGAATTGCCGATATGCGGCGCGAGTAGGTATTTTAAAAAATGCTATCTGTTTCACACCGCTCTGTGCCTCACCCGTATCGTGCGATAGAGAGAGCAGCAAGTCCTGGAGGCAATTGCCTAAATTTCCTTGTTGAAATATTGTTTCGGGTGATAACGTTTTTACCCCCCTGAACCTTTATGAAATGAAACAATTTTGGTATTATTGGATTCAGTACACTTTAATCTATGTCTGTATGTTTTCCTTTTTTATTAAATCTGTTTTGATTAATTAAAAATAAATAAAACAATAGACAAAAATATAGATTTTTAGATGCTAATAACTTTTAACGTAAGCAATATTTCTTAAAAATCAAAACGTACAGACCTAGTTTTTCATTATATCTAAAACATATCCAAAAACTATAAAAATCTAACAATGTTTACGGGGTGAATAACGTTATCGCTTTTTGTATTAAAAATTACAGGTTCACAATCCTCTTAACAACAAACATTTATAAGAAAGAAACGCACATTATAGCTAACAGAGTTTTGTTTAATGAATACTACCCTACTTAATGTAATTATTGTTTTCTCAAATAATATAAATATTGAGAATAAGAATATTAAGAATATAAATACATACATGTTAATGAAGCAAACCACACATGGGGAGCCATATTTTGATGTATAATATTTAGGTGATTATATGATTAGGTACTTAGATAATTTTTGGTTGACAATATTCATTAAGTTACCAATTTAATAATTTTAATGAAGTAGGTCTAATTAATATAATTGAATTTGCCAGTAATACCTACAAGTAATAAGGATATAATATAACTACACAGGAAATAAGTGGGTATGTGCACTATGAGTCATTAATTATACCACTGTGGTTCTCATAGATGAAATATATGGACACAAATAAATAGTTTTAAGTAGCTAACTAATTTGCCTAAAATCGGATGTTTATCTTAATAACCTTTGTCACCATATTTATATTATTGATTCTCTTATCTTATTCATCGGTAATATCGGTATACAGCGTTTATTTCCAATCGCAGCGCCAACTTTTTTTGTTGGTGGAAGCGGCCTTTGGTTAACTCCGCCGTGGAATGTAGTTAGCCCGCGGCAGAACCTCGAGTACCTACAATATACGAGCGATCTGCTGTCTAGTCTTCGCTGGCGGCTTTCATTACAGCGGCCACTTCAGAAACGCGAGATTATACGAAACAACTGATAATCCATTTTGCTCTTACAATCATATGTATACACAAGTTCATCATTACTTTTAAAACCACGCCTTTGTTTGATTGACTCGAAGTTTGATTCATTAGAAATATAGATTTCGTCGGGTTTCATTCAGTTTGTTTTATTAAAACTGCCCTCGTGGTATAAACGCGTCTTGCATGCACCATCTGGCGGATGTTCTTCAGCTGACACCATTTCCGCTTCTATCCTTTCATTTATTTTTCTATCTTTTATGATGCGAGAACGGGAAGCCGGCCTGTTAAAATTCATTCACGAGTTTTTCAGTTGTTTATCCTGAAATAACTTGAGTAATAAACGTTGTTACTGAAGCGATTCTGTTATTATTTGAGTACCTATGCGCTCTTAGTGTAACAGTATATAATACCTAGACTGCGTGCGTAGGCGCTACAGGCGAGGGAATGGAATTCGAAAGCCGAGCGCCGACCACCCATAGTCATGAGAACGTGGCCCCGTCTCGTTCCCCACGCTGCTTACTCTCGGGGCGCCGCCTCTCGCCGCTCTCTTAAAGCCACAATGCTGAATTTCATTTGCTCTCTGTACAAGTAAATTGGACCTTGAATGCAGTTTTTTAATACTCTGCCGGTTTTGCATCGACTCAATGTGGGTAGTTAAATTAAATACCTAGTACTATTATGCTTACACTTACTCACATTACACCTGATTCGACATACCATATAATTATGAGAAATACTAAACTAATTTCTTCCAACAATTATTAATTCAGTAACTTATTCTGCATAGCAACTATTGCCTGATTTAAAAGTTTGGTCATTGCAATCCGTGGCCCCAAATGTTGTACACACGCAAGTACTTGAGTAGTGTCCGCATTCCTGCCACTTTTTATTCGGCATTAGAGCCGCTCAGCAGTACCGCCACATTCCTCAGGCCCTTTTTTACGCGGTTTCCGCCGGAGACGGCAACGTCGCGTCTCAAATATGAATGAAACCCGGTCGGCCGTGTTCGGCCTGGCAACGTCGCTCCAGACGCCAGCCTGATTGAGAACTTTACAACTCTCCCACAGAGCGTCCCTTCACGCTCACACTTATCGTATAGTCGCTATAGACGTAGCCGGTGTACAATGAACACACAAGCATTTCGTTTATCAAGGCATTCCTTGTCATAAACTATCGCTTAGACAGAATGTGCTGAATGCAGATTTTTATATGAAATGTTTAGTTTTGTCAAATGCAATTACTCCTGTATTTGCAATGGTACTTAATATATGGTTAGAAAAACGTTCAGTGAACACTATTTTGAAGTTATAAACTGTATAATTGTATGCAATCAACCAACAACTAGCAACATTGTTCAGTTTCGCCGACAGTAATGTTGTAAACTGCAACAATAAATACTTATAATCATAGGAGCCCGCACAGCTGTGCACCCCTCGTAGGCGAAATGGAACCCTCTTTATATATGTACGCATGCGCAGATGGGCAGTCATTGGCAGCACCATATCGCCCCACCAGGCGACAAAGCGAGTAGCCAACGATGCTTGATTCCCGTCGTACGCCATTATCGTACACTGAAATTAAAAAAGTTTATTTTTTCCAAATTGTGAAGCCGTATAAGGCAATGTGTTATTGGAGTGTTACGTGATTAAAGTTCACAGTACCTATTTTGCAGCAAAATGCCACTTTTAGTTGACCCCAAGCACAGAAATGGTAAATATCTATTGATTTTTCCAGCCATTATTTTGTTGCATACTACCTACTTGGTTTTATGGTACGCAGTTTGTTACTATGTCATTATTTTATAATGTATCTATTTCAAGACCTATTTTGTACCGCCTTTTGTTATACAATAGCAGGCTATCACATTTCTCCAATACTGCAAATACAACACTAAAATTGTAATAATCAATAAACGTGTCGTTGCGTGGTAAACAATGTTAGATAAAATGAAACAAGTTTGTAGTGTTAATTAGTATTTACATATAAACTGCTGAAAAAACGAACCTCGCATAGTTATCTCCTTTTTGTTGCTGATAAGGTTATCGATCCAGCATAATTGGCTAGTTGGATACTGCTATTGGTTTGTTTATTTTGTCCACAATATGCGGCATAGTAAACCACTTTGTTTGATTAGCGGACAAAATGTACCTATATGGGCTTTATCCGCCGTCACCGGAAATTTGGTAGCTAAACTAAACCTCGATTAGGTATTTTATATATACTGTACGTAAACATTTGAGGAAAAATTGATAACGTTTCAAACGATAATACCTTACAATGCCTAATTATACTCGTAGTAAAATAATTATATTAATAATTACGTCGTGACGATTTTTTTCCTCACAGAAAAATACTTGACATCTTCGTTTTCAAGTTAAGGGTTTTATTTTGTTCGGAGGGTAAAGAATTGATTACGTGGGTGCATGCGCACTGAGTGCACTCGGTTCTAGGAGGGCTTGAGGGGAGGCTGCGACGGAATGCCGATGACGCAGCTCCAGCCAGCCGCGAACTTGTTTTGAGAAAACTGTTTCTAGACGCACACGCGACGCGCGTCTATTTTCTGTTTCACACACAGACACAGCTGCTCTATCTATTCACTATGAATAGACTTGTACGGAGCTCGAGTTTTGACCCCGAAGATCGTAACAACTACGTCTACTCGAGGGTTAGATTAAACTGGTTTGCTTGTGGCGATGCGCTCAGTAAACATATGAACAGCGTTAGAACCTTTTCAAAGCAATAGTATTAAAAGTAAAATAAGAGCGTTGTCACGCGTATAACAATTCGTAATAACGAAAATGAACCTTAGAGAAAGCTTGTAGGTAACTACCTACCTTGCTTTGGCCTATTCCGGAAAAAAAATACGTGGCGCCAATTACCTTTTTCACCACTGTGGTATTTTTGGTATTCGTAAGGTTAAATGCAATCTTATTTAAATCTACAAACAAGTTCTTAAAGTTTTTGCACGTTGCAAAATAGAAGAAATAGCCTAGCGCGACTGGAACGCTATTCAAAAATTTAACTTACCTATACATAGTCCCATATTCTAAATGTCACTTTTCTATTATTTTCAGTGTCCGCAGCGTCGGGTCCAGCGTTGTTCAAAAACGCGCCCGCGACCGCTAAGACCCGTCCGCTCGTAGACCCCTTGCCACTCCTGCCCGCGCCATGCCCGGGCTACGAGCAAGGCGGCTCGCTCGGCAGCTCGCTCGGCTCCTCGCCCGGCTCGCCGAGCCTGCCCGCCCTACCCCTCGCTGTCGACAAACCTGACAACAACCATGTGCTCGGCGGCGACATGCACCGAGAGGAAGACCGACTCAAAACGTTCGACAAATGGCCCCTGACTTTCATCAGCCCGCAAACTCTAGCCCGCAACGGATTCTACTACCTCGGCCGCAGCGACGAGGTACGGTGCGCGTTTTGCAAAGTCGAAATCATGCGATGGGTCGAGGGCGATGACCCCGCGCGGGACCATCAGAAGTGGGCGCCGCAGTGCCCGTTCCTGCGCAAGCAGGCGGTGGCGGCGCCCGCGGCCAGTCCCGGCGCGGACGGGCACGACGAGTGCGGCGTGCGCGCGCCGCCGCCCACGGGCGCCAGCGTGTGCATGCCGGGGCCCGCGCACCCTCGGTACGCCTCCGAGCAGGCGCGCCTCCGCACCTTCAAGGACTGGCCCCGGAGCATGAAGCAGAAGCCCGAGCAGCTCGCCGAGGCCGGCTTCTTCTACACGGGCCACAGCGACAAAACGAAATGCTTTTACTGCGACGGGGGCCTTAAAGACTGGGAGGAGGACGACGTCCCGTGGGAGCAGCACGCGCGGTGGTTCGACAGATGCGCGTACGTCCAGCTCGTCAAAGGGCGGGATTACGTTCAGAAGGTTATCACCGAGGCGTGCGTGGTGCCGGAGAAGTCGCCGAAGCCCGCGGTCCCAGCGCCGAGGCCCGCGGAGGACAAGGAGCCGGAGGTGGAGGATTCCAAAGTGTGCAAAATCTGTTACGAGAACGAGCGCAACGTGTGCTTCGTGCCGTGCGGGCACGTGGTCGCCTGCGCCAAGTGCGCGCTGGCCACGGACAAGTGCCCGATGTGCCGGCGGACGTTCACGAGCGCCGTGCGCCTGTACTACTCGTGAGTGGAGCCCCGCGCGGCTCGGATCTAGTCAACCGGCGCTCCGCCGGCCACGCGTGTTGGACAACGCCGCCTGGGACTACGCTTCCAAGCAAAGAAACTACACTAGTGCTGTGATTCCGGTACGACGCTGGGGCTAGCACAGCTGGTCGCCGTAGACGTCCGCGAGACATCGAGATCGATTAGAGGAATCACGCGGTCAATTGTGCTAGCCCCACTGATTACCCCGCCCGCGTTTTGAAATGATGAACGATTTTAAATTATTTATATTGTAAAAATAAGTGACATTTATATCCATTGTAAATAATATTCAACTTATCATTTTGTCCCACCGTTTAAAATGAAATTCATTGAGATAATGCTATAAGTGAAGGCACGGTACCTTTCAAATTGAAAGTAAGGACAGTCAAATAATATGTTGCACCGACATGTCTGACAAAATTATGTTGAACCTGCCAGAGTCCTGGATTACATTTGAAAATCCATATTGGGGCTAGATTACAAATAAATGTAACAACTGGTTGCTGTCACATAACTGTGAAAACATTAAACCCAACTTCATTTATTGCATTTAAAAAGTGATTATTTTAAATATGATTCCCGACATTGATTTATTGTAATTCTGATACACAAACCTGATTATATGATAATAAGTCTATCTTTCTGTTTAAGACTAAGACTATTGTTTAATGGAAAATAGTTGACCTATTATTGTTCCTGTAAATATGCTTCTATTTTGACAATAATTTACTAATTTATGTCAAACAGAGTATTAGGTGTAGACATAATGATAAGCAGAATAACGATTGTATGTATAGTAGGTATTTCAATGATAATCTGTAATAGGAATCTGAAGTTCTAAAGTCCTTTGAAACGCGAAATAAGAAACAATGCCATCATTTTGCTCACTCGGCTCACACGAATACAGTCGAAGGAGAAATAATATTGGACACCATTATTTTACGTACTAAAGTGCTACTGACACGCGAATGTTTTTCTGAGTGTGAATTAGCACCTTAGGTGAAAGCATCAAGGTGACTTTGACAGCGTAAGCCACAGCCCATATAGGCGTTCTTGACGCCATGGGTACGACAAAACGCAACACTTTTAGATGTTCTTGGCATCCAAAGGGTGAAATATATAGAACTTTAGGTATTTCATTAAATTAACAAAGGTATTCAAACAGTTAAATATCTAAATAAATGATTTATTAAATCATCAATTCACATCATAACAATAGACATCTCACAATAATGTACGATTATTAATTTCAGAATTAAATACAGTTGCAAATACGCTTAGCCCTTGTTCTATTTCACTGACTGTTATTCACAAAGAAAGTGTCAGAATATAAGTTATCGTATCTGCTACTGGCTATTATGGCTAGTGCACTCTGAATAAATTAAATCATTTCAGACCATTAGCAACGGTAAGTAGTGTTTTTTTCTAAATACATAAATGCTAATGTTAATAAATGTTATTACAAAAACTAATTGTTGTTTCTTCTTTCACCTTTATGGTAAATAAATGTTCAGACCAACCAAATGCACGCGTGTTGGCATAATCTGACAACTTCTCTAAATCAAGAATCAACCAAAACAGAATATGATGGATCATTGTTAGAACAAAAACTACAAATATAGATCAGAACGTTTATTCTGGAATAATCAAATCACATCACTTGTTCACCATAAGTGCTTGGAGATATTTGTTATCCCGCTGGAGTAAATCTAGCTTCATAGCACGTATTTCCTTGACCAGTACCTCGTCGGATGCAGTCGAAGCCCCCAGCTGTTTGCATTTTACTAGGAAATCCAGGATCAGGGCTTGCCCGGCCTCCGACTCTTGGTCATCCAGATTGGCCGCCTCAAACAAGTTTGTCTCTAGCTGCGCTTGCTTTTCTTCGGCATACTGTAAAATGGGAAAATAAATTAAAACTGGCTGTTTTAAAACGTTTACTAAAATAAAAGTAACGCTTTCTACGAGCATAGCGCTACCAAGTGGCACTGAATGTGTTAACACGTTGCCTGTCCGAGTGCCCCCAATGATGGGTCATGCACCTGATTTTCAGGAGTCCGTACTTCCAGAATGGATTCACAGCTTCGGACATTATCAGATCATTTTATATGGGCACAGTGAACGTGAGATTTCAAACAAGTGAAGTTAAGGTTTTTTTTTTTAATCCTGTTTTTTACCTTCATCTTATTAGTTGCGAGAATGTCAAAACCGGTCAAGACGCTCTTCACGTACGATGAACTTTCTTGCATAAGAATATATGAACCTTATAATCCAGTAACCTTGTCGAGTGAATGTACGGGGTACTTTGCGTGTAATCGAAAATACCGCGGAAACCAAAAAAATATAATAGCAAAAAACAAAAAAAAAACGCGGTATTTTCGATTTTTTATAAAGTTGCGTTCGGCGGTCGAGGTCACAAACTTAGATTATTCATTGGGCGAACATCATAAACAAGTCTGCGAAAATCGGAACTACCGGATTTGACGCTAGCTCTGGATGTATAGTCACTGGACTATAAGTTGAAAGCATGAAGGCGACTGACAGCGTACGCCATATAGCGCATAACACCTATAGTGGTTCTTGTCACAACACGCAACACATTGAGGTGTTTCTGGCGTCCAAGGGGTTGAATTCACAGTAGTGTGCCAGAGAAATAATTTAATTTTGTTTATACATACCTACACTCGAAAAGCATTAGGTAAGTACCCTCCCTATTAATGTGGCATTTTGAGAACGAGCTAATAAAACAATAGATATTTAAATGGCCTAATAGCAGGTAGTCTAAGTCGGGTAGGTCCCTGGCATGGTTCCAATGAGCCAACAGAAAACAACACTTGGAAAGAACAATGACATCGCTGTGTGTGATGTGTTGCTTTGTCATCGCTTATCGCTCCTTATCAGAACTAAGACGGCGACGTTTGTGTGACTAGGCAGCCCGCAATTAGCAATATGGAATTTCATAATTACACATTTCTGAGAAGCATTTTTTGAACGCCACGACAAATGTTGATTGTCAGGCGCACGCCACGTGGTTATAAAACGAAATGGTTATAACTTTTAGATAAGATACAGCGCTTGAAGGCAAATTTGCCCGGATTGCGACTACGTCTGTCGGACAAATACGGCCTGCCAGATAGAAAGCAGATAATTAATAATTAAATTCCATCAAATCTACCACTGTGTTGCCATTGAAATGAAACATTCCATCAATAGTAAATTAACACTTGTCGAAAAAAAGGCGCGCAGTTAACTAATTTATTAAAGATAGAGCCTAAATACTCTGTGTTACTCGTAATAAAAATGCTTCTATAAAAACCAATCGTATGAGTATATTATATTTTTCATCACACTTGCTCATAAATAGTGTTATTCCATGCCTGTATACAGAAGGACAATGGCCGCGGGATAATGGTCCCAAGGGAGTAATGAGGTTGTGTGTGATCTGATTGGTTTAAACAAATCTAGACGACCGCGCGCTACAAGAATTCTGATCTGTGATTGGTTGAAAATAAAATCGAGCGGGCCATGCGCTGCAAGAATACTGCTCCACTGCTCCACTCGCACTGATGAAGTAAAGTTTTAAATTTCATCAATTTTTGAGTCTTTTGTAGTTATTTATTTCCTCGCAAATGTGATGAAAAACATTGTGTATAACACGGGCGTAAGAATATTGCAAACTCGAGTCATAAAAAGCCCTCCGTCTCCGGCGTCAGGCTTCTGATAGACTCTCGTTTGCAATATTCCTCTTACGCCCCTTATTAAACAATGTACTATAAATTAAAACTATTTTGTGGTAGAAATATTCGTATCACAATAGTAAAACTTCGGGTGTCATGAACATTTGGTATCAGTAATGACAGTAGATTCAGACAGATTTAAATTAAAAAATACAACAACTATAGTCATGTGGGTAAGTATGCTCAAATGGTGGCCGCCATGACATTTTTAGGGTTCCGTACCCAAAGGGTAAAACGAGGCCCTAATACTAAGACTCCGCTGTCCGTCCGTCTGACTGTCTGTCTGTCCGTCTGTCACCAGGATGTATCTCATGAACCGTGATAGTTAGATGTGTAGTTGAAATTTTCACAGATGATGTATTTCTGTTGCCGCTATAACAACAAATACTAAAAAACAAAATAAAATAAATATTTAAGGGGGCTCCCATACAACAAACGTGATTTTTTTCCGTTTTTATAGATAATGGTACGGAACCCGAACTCCGACCGAAAGTCCGACTCGCACTTGGCCGGTTTTTTACTCTTTCGGTCTTAGAGCATTAAACCAACCGGAGTGGCCATTGCCAGGCGTTCCCCTCTGCCGAAGGTACGAGACCGCCGGTCATAGCGGTTACATAAATCTAGTTGCCGCGCGCTCCGCGCCATTCAGTGAATCACAGTGAGCGCGGAATGACGTGAGCTAAAAATGCCGAATTGCAACGTGTTTTCGTGTAATAAGAGATCAGAAACATCTAGTGTACAAAAGGATAACGTTACTTTTCATCTGTAAGTATTATTACGTTTAAATATTCTCAAATAGTGCATTAAACTAAAAAATATTGTCAATCTAACAGTGTTCCCATTTAATGGTACTAGATCTACTTTAGGGTATTTTTTAAAGTTGACTGTATAAATGTTTAATTTTAAGTTCTACTTTACATTCGTTATTATTAACACAATTTATCCAATAAAAATGGTACTAACCATAAATAACGTGAAATTTATAATAGTAGATGTTTAATGAATTAATGATGGATTACTGTTTGCCAATTAATTTATTCTTTTATTTTCACCATATATTTTTATTTAATGTTTTAAATATAATATGTTTAGGTTGTATTTTATTAATTATACGGAGTTTACGATCGTCACTTGTTCTGTAAATAGGCACTTTTAATTTGTTACTATGGAAACACTGTACTAGCAAAGTTAGTGATGGGACAGCACAAAAACAAATGTCGATATAAATATAATAAGTGGACATTTTTTATTATTATTGTACCTTGATGTTTTTGGCGTGTCCAGTGCCTTTGACACCCTACAAATACAAAACACGTTGAAAAATTGTACTTGCAGCGATTTTAAAACGTCAATAATATATCTAAATCGTATAAAAACCCAAAAAAACCTATCATTTAGCATGAAATGTACCACATTTTCTTGGTTTTTCTGGCTGCCGACCCTCGATTTTTGCCTGTCCACCTGCGGAAAGCCAACTTCAAGTATCGATTCGAAGTATTAGGACTTGTATATTGTGCCTGGAAATACTTGTTTCTGATAGTGAAAAACATGAATTTTCTTAAATCAACCTTATATTTATCTCGCTAAAGTATTTTTTACATATTAAGGTGGTTCGATTGCCATACAAAGCGTTATTTGACATTCGCAGGCTAACGGCGTGATATTTTAAGAAACTTATGTAACAAACTTTCATCAATTGGCTTCCCATTTGCGCCAAATTCCTCCTTTCCTAGAATAGACTTGTATAAACTAGATTAATTTGAGAAAAATTGTTTGCCCAAAATATCACGTCCCAAACCAATTTCTCAAATTAATCTAGTTTATACAAGTTTATTCTAGGAAAGGGGGAATTTGGCGCAAATGGAAAGCCAATTTATGAAAGTTTATTACATAAGTTTCTTAAAATATCACGCCGTTAGCCTGCGAATGTCAAATAACGTTTTGTATGGCAATCGAACCACCTTAAACTAAAATTAATCTTGTCCAGCGATTTTGGAAAAGTGGACATGCCCACATTCCGTTACGATGATTTTGTGGGAACGAGGTATTTTTATTACCAAATTAGGTGTTTATTTTCATCTAGCATCACATACCGTTACGTAACATCATTCGTTTTGTTTACAAACTGTCAGTAGTGGCTAGAAATCTCGCGCGAACGGTGCGTCGAGTGGTGGACCCAAAAACTAGTGTCCTGGTTCCGTTACGAGATTACGAAGGTTCCTATAATTTTTCTGCTAATGCGACTCAATTATCTTAATCTGTTATTATCATTAACCATGATTTCAGTAAAATACTATTACAATTGTTAAAAACAGTATATTAAACACGTGTTTTAATCTGCGAAGTATTCGTTCCGTTACGTCCATTCCGTTACTATTTGTATGGTAAAGTAGCCCTCTTAAGTAGTGGAATGACGCCTATTCAAATAAAATAGTACACGTTGAAAAAAAATGCCCAAGTATGTTATACTTATAATTTATTTTTCAGATTCCCAAAAGATGTAATGATTCGGAATGTCTGGATCCTAGCTTGTGGAAATCATGTTTCATGGACTCCTAAACGTACTAGCACTATTTGCTCCCAGCATTTTGAAACTACCTGTTTTATAACACAATCTAATAACAAGAGGAGATTAAATCAGGGTGCTTTGCCAACTTTGAAATTACCAAAGGTGAATCTAAAAATGTTATTTACTAGTTTTTGCCCGTGACTTTGTTCACGTTGAACTGGTCGCCGTAAAACCTTATCTTGCTTTTTTCGAGGTAGCTTATTTAATGAAAATTAATTTACCTAATTCAAATTAAATGTGGAAGCTTGATGATAAAATGAAATTCAACACTTAGGCGCCTAACCCTAACTTTGAAGTAACTTATTATAATTTGTATTCGTGATTTTTAGGGTTCCGTACTCAAAGAGTAAAACGGGACCCTATTACTAAGACTCCGCTGTCCGTCCGTCCGTCCGTCTGTCTGTCTGTCACCAGGCTGTATCTCACTGATTCCGTGATAGCTGAAATTTTCACAGATGATGTATTTCTGTTGCCGCTATAACAACAAATACTAAAAACACAGAATAGTTTTTTATAGATAATGGTACGGAACTCTTCGTGCGCGAGTCAGACTCGCACTTGGCCGGTTTTTTTAAACACGTGTCGGCTTCGAGAAATGCAGTGTATAAAAATAAACCAGCCGAGCGCAAATCGGACTCGCGCACGAAGGGTTTCGTACCATTATCTATAAAAAAAAACTATTTTATTCTGTGTTTTTAGTATTTTCTGTAATAGCGGCAACATAAATACATCATCTGTGAAAATTTCAGCTTGAACTATCACGGTATCAGTGAGATACAGCCTGGTGACAGACAGACGGACGGACGGACGGACAGCGGAGTCTTAGTAATAGGGTCCTGTTTTACTCTTTGAGTACGGAACCCTAAAAAGCGATGGGTAAGATCTTGATTTATTTTTTCAGGTTGAACTTCGAGAAGAATCAGGTCCGTCTACACATAAGAGAAGAAATGTTGAAACATTGGGAGATTCTCTACCATCTAAAACTCAAGAATCCAAAAGTACCAAAGAACAGCCTCATACGTCACCGTCAGAAAATCACAGAAAAAGAAAGTTAAAAAATCTTCTACAGATGAAAAGTAAACAAATAAAGAGACTCCAATCACAAAAAAGATACTTGAAGAAAAAAATTGCTGGATTGCAAGAAATATTAAAAGACTAGTCCGAAAAATCGTTAATTGATAAATAAAATTGTCTAGTTCTAGACAGAATTGGCGTCGAGGAAAAAGAGCTTCTAAATAGACAGCTACTTAAAAGCAAAACTGCCAACTGGAAGTATTCCTAGAACCGAATATTATCCTGAACTTAGACCGACTTCTCCTTTTTTATTCACCGAAAGCATACAGATATGTGCGAAAAACTTTTGGAACGTGTTTACCTGCACCAAGGACGCTAACAAAATGGTATAGTTCTATCGACGGAAAACCAGGATTTACGAAGGAAGCATTATATGCGTTAAAACTAAGAGCTGAAAGTAACCCGGAAAAGAATAGTAGATTGTTACCCAAGGGTTAAAAGTGACCCATCGCACCCGAGATATTTCGAGGGTGAAATGGGTAATTTCACCCGAGTTAAACACTCTACTTTTCATTTCGACTGTGAGGAAAGTAAAATACTGCACGTACATTTTATAAAACGGGTATATTAAGAGTAATCAGTTAAAATACACATACTGCCAACTTTAGAAAAGTTTAAAAAACGTATCTGATCTAATAGTTTTAATCTTATTTCTTGTATTTATATAATTCTATAAATAAATGTATAGAATTATTTGCCTAATATGAAATAAATTAATTATTCGATTTTAGATATACCTAAGTAAAATAATTCAAACTATATCCAACCTCTAATCTCTTTGCACTGGCCACTTGCCACGGCCTACTCGATTGTAAATACTGTAATCGAGTAGGCCGCGACGCAACTAATCTAGAGGGCTGTGCCGAAACGTGAAAAAAAAGGTTTCATAGCATTATGGCAGGCAGCCGATATTTACTGAAATGATTTTGAATGTTGATTTTCTGTAATTAGGAAGAAAAATACAAACAGTAAAAGGATTTTTTATCATCGTCTTCGTAATGAACCCGTCGCTTAATGTATAGCTGAGTTTCGATTTAAGTTAAGCTTTTATTTTAATAATATGAAGTAATTCAATTATCTTCGACTCCGTGGCTGACCGTAACAATGAAAAAAAAAATTAATTTCCACTCTAGGGGAGAAAACGCTATTTTCCACCAGGCTGCTGCTGAAAAATTTATTGTACATTGGTGATAGATGAAATGAAAATAAAACAACTACCGGAAAATGTAGCAAGTACTAAAAGATGTTACGGTTACGTGGACCATGGATTTGATTTTATATCTGATAATTCTGAAGAAGCAACTGACGCTTTAGTATTTTTATTAGTCGGAATAAATACTACTTGGTAATTACCTATTGCGTACTTCTTAGTAAAGGGCGTAAAAGCTGAACTATTAGCACGACTTGTGACGCAAGCTTTTCACTTAGTTCATGAAACTGGTGTAGAATTCAAAGCGTTGACTTGTGACGGCACTATAGCAAATCTTGGCATGACTGAAGAGATGAGCTGCAGTTTAGATGTAAACAATTTACAAACCACAATTCTGGACCCACGGACAGGACAACAATGTTTTTTTCTTTTTAGACCCCTGCCATATGCTGAAACTGGTTCGTAATGCATTCGAGCACTTTATCTTTTTTGCTCAATCAGACTCAGGAAATAAATTTGAGTGGTCATAAATTCAAAAATTACATGCATTACTGGAACAAGAACTATTTTATATGGCAAATAAATTAAAAGCAAATCATATTTTCTTTAAAACAAAAATAATGAACGTTCACCTTGCAGCCCTGCTCTTCAATACAAGTGTAGCTGATGCTTTTGTATTTTGTGACAATGTAGGTAATGAAATTGCCCATGTTTGAAAACGTTGGTGCAACAGCAGATTTTCTGAAAATAATCTACGATTTATTCGACATCCTTGATTCTGAAACTTGGGGCAACGGATTCAAACAAGCTATAAATGTAAAAAACTATGAAGCTGTTTTTGCAAAATTAGATGAAGCCAAAGCAGTTCTGTTGAATTTGGAGACTGAGGACTGAACTACGAAGGTTCCTATTATTTTTCTGCTAATGCGACTCAATTATCTTAATCTGTCATTATCATTGAACATGATTTCAGTAAAATACTATTAGGTACTATAGTTAAAAACAGTATATTAAACACGTGTTTTAACCTGCGAAGTATCCGTTCCGTTACGTCCATTCCGTAATTATATGTATGGTAAAGTAACCCTCTTAAGTAACGGAAGGACGCCTATTCAAATAAAATGGTACACTTTGAAAAAAAAATGCCCTAATGCGCGCGATAAAGCTGCAAGAACTGTAGGTAACGCTTAATACAAATAAACTATTTTATAAAAGTTAATTTTTATTCTTTGTTTCTTGTTTTATGTTATCTCCAAAAGATACAGTACAATGTAAACCTATCCTGCCTGAACCAAAATTCAGACCAGTTATTCACGTGGAAAAAAATCCTGTTATCCTTTTACCGTCCGTCCAAAGATCGTATGTTACGTGCATAAAAAGAATCCCTTTTAATAAGTACCGATAATGGCATTTCAATATGATATCCTATGGCCGCCTTCCATCTCCATCATCAGATCAGCTCGATAGTACTCGATGGTATAATATCTTATATCTCGAAAACTATACAAGATATCGAAAAACTTGATGGAATACAACTTGTAGCAAATTTAATCAGCTTTCATTTTCTTTAAAATAGTTATGTCGCTAGGATGCATAGTTTCCGAGATATAGGTGAAAAAAACCGAATAATGGGACTTTGAAACCCCCCCTCCCCTAGGTCCCCGCAAGGACTTTTGATATGTTTACCTCCTAACTAGTCCAAACAAAGTTACGAAGTCAAAAACTGTGTTCCATGCATTTCACTCTATACCTTTTTTGAGCATTCGTTTCCGCTACATGAAATATCGATAAGTTTATTATGTATTATAGACATGTTCCTCGCACTATCGATGTTTACTTCGAGCTGACATCATCTCTTTCACGGACAGGTTGTCTGTGTATGTGTTTGTATTTGTGTGAGTATAGTTTATGCTGGTGTTTGATAATTTTGTCGTGTGCGTGTGTAGTGACGCTATCGGAAAAATGCATTGGTGTTAACTTAACACTATTTGTGTCTTTGAGTAGATAAATACATGGAGAGGCCCTATTCTACTATAGATACATTTATGTTATGCAAATATACATGAAATCTACATAGAAGGTCAAAAACACAACTTATCTCTTTCTTTCCAACTTTCGATAGCGTATGGTGAAAGAGATAGCATGATATTACGTTGCTCTTACTTCCGATACTAAAAACAGACATTACAGCCGCGTGCCATGCGCCATTTTATGCGCCAAATGTCTTTGTAGTACATGCGCTGTCAAGTGGTAAACAACTCAGAGTTAAAATCGTAATTTTCCGTATTAAAATAGTTTTTTTGGACTTGGTTTTGTGTAGTGAACACATATAGATGTGAACGCAAAATGCCTGCGTGCTCAACAAAGCAATGTGGTGCACGGAAATCAAGAAATCAACCGAATTTGACCATTCATAGGTTAGTAGCCGTTTTTCTTTGTTAACTGCCAGTAAATCGCACTATCCGCCAAATGATAGTCAGTTTTGAAATGGATTTATCGTTCCCAACAAGAAAATACATGTTTCGCTATATTTACAGCAGTATTATTAGCATTTAAATCATACATCTTATTTTGACTAGTGCTGCGCTCTGATATCGACAACTTGCTATTAAATTAAATGACTATGTGAGTAATTTTATGTTTCAGATTTCCGAAAAGTGAATTTTTGCGTGGGAAATGGCTTGATGTCATCGGCATCGAAAATATAAATCCTCGACATGTAGAAAAATACATCTGTTCATTACATTTTGAGGAATCGCAATTCAACAAAACTCAATCCGTTGACAGGAAGAAGGTGAAATTTCAATTACTAAATTTGACCCAAGAAACAAGAATGAATAATAAAAACAAACGTGGTGAGCTAAATAAAAGCTTGTTAAAATACCATTGTTTTATTCAATTCTGCACCATTCATATAGTAATCATAGTATACACAGTGGGCTGGGCCTGAATAAAATAAAAAAATAAAATTGATTTATTTCAGGCAAAGACCCATATTTTAACACAAGGAAACAACAGTAATAATAATAATAAAACAATCGACACAAACACTTACTTAATATTACATATTTGCAACGCTGGGCAAAGATCATTACCTTATTTGGCCAGTGATGATCTTTACCCAGTGTTTTGTCATCGGGCAGTCCAGGCGCTCAGCAAACACCCCGACAACCCGACAGATTTTAATTGTATTTCTGACCATATTGGAAGGGTCCACGAAAAGACCATGTCTACTCATTTTTTTTTTCAAAATGAGTTTCTAATGTCAAAATGCTGAGCTCGTTATGAAAACTTGACATTAAAACCTCAATTTGGAAAAAAAGTGACCACCTGTTCTTACCGTGTCATTCACACTATAGCTGCAGCTGCGACCTTATTGGTTGTACCAATAAAATGCAATGTTGGTAAAACACTTCACAAATAATCTGGTTACGGTAACAGAGTAGTGTACTTGCATATTATTATTCGTCTCGGTCAGTTTCAATTACAGAGAAAACTCAAATATTGATGACTTTATTTTTCAAAGTCCAAGTTGATATCGATAATTGTCTCTAATCGATGACAACCCTACAGCCACGAATTGACAGGCCGCCATATTAAGCGCCAGGATTAGGTATACACGCTCATTTCGTAGGTATTTCGTGTCCATATAGTTTAATTAGTCTGAGATTTGTGTGCGTTGCCTCGTCCCCCGCGCCGAAAACGGCAGACATTTTTAGATAGAAATGTGTGCGCGTGTCGTCTCCGGTTAGTTTAATGCTCTAAGCTTTCGGTAGGTATCTTACGTCCGCCAACGACGACGAAAACGCCGCGACGCGAATGGGACGAATGTTTTCTTTAGAATTATTTAGTTATTAATTTTTTTATAGTTAAATGAAATATCTATGTATCTCCGATCAGTCTTAGATCGATTCTCACGATTCAATTTCGTATTACCATACTTAATAAGGTTGGCTACACCCGGATCGTCATAATGACAGTGACATTTCTTGGTAGATTTGATGGAATTTAATTATGGTTCTTGGTATAGCCTAGGGACACTTAATGCGACTCCAGAAGAATTAATAGTACATTACTTACCTAGGGCGGTTAAACAAAGAAAGTCTCAGATCGCAGGTATTTGACGCCCGAGCCGAAGGCAAGGGCGATAAATATGCGCTCTGAGGCTTTCTTTATTACCGCCCGTGGTGAGTACAAAATTTTACGTCTCTATCTGGCCAGGAAGTGGGGTTTTCCGCACGCATAGCGTGCGGTAATTCCTACTTTATGGCCAGGTATGACGTAAAAGTATTTAACAAACTACGAGTAAATGTAAAATGCGCGGGTAGTAACTCAACTTTTTTAAGAAAATTAAAATCGTGGCTTCTCACGCACTCTTTTTATGACATTAAAATTTTTTATGAGTTACCAGAATAAGAATGTTATATGTAAACACACTTAGTATATAAATTTAATTTAATCTAAACAATCGATGACATGTAATATTAATAATATTATAAATAAAAGACTTATGACTTATGACTTTAAATTATTGGATTGAGAATTCGTTGTTAACAGGTGGGAATCCCTTCATTTTAGAATATATTAATTATGTAAGTATACAAGTTTATTGACATTAAAATTTTTCTTTTTGATATTCACGTGACCTTATTTTTGATGTAAATTACTGTTATTTTTAAAATGAATCTATCTATGTATCTATCATCTAAATCATAATATCAGCAGAACAATGACCGGTCCTGCGCCACCTGCATCTAGCTACCGCGACTTTTATCAGGTCATCAGTCCACCTTGCGCCTTCTGGTATGTGGTCGCGAAACAACATTTCCGCCCCAACAGCCATCGGTATACCCACCTCAATGATAGAGTAATGCGTAAAGGAATGCGTGACCGGATCATCAGTCCACCTTGTTGTCTACTCATGCGCACCGTCCGATACATGGCCACCAGTGTTTTCGTCTTCAGACGCACGCCGCTCGCCTATCACGTCTAATGCGTCGTTAAAATGTATTCGCTCATAACTACTACAAGAAAACCACTCCCAGCTGTTACCAGCGGTACCGAATTGTGGTGACGAATGGGAATAACCCCCTTGATTGAATCCGGCAGATCAGTCAGCTTCGCAACATGGAGCCCCAAGGAATGTATGTAAATATATGTAATAAATATCTTGTGCAGTGTTTATTTAATCGTATGGCATACATTATTGGCCTTTGAGTTTGTCACTTTTTAATACCACCCAGGGGACACGTGCAGGATTGTGGTAGGTAGCTCCTGCGGACGCAAGTGACAGTTGTCCCCCCTGTGTCAAGTAAGTGGGCAACTCGACTGTTAGAGGTACTTAAGCCGCCCGAAGGCCTCTAACTCGGCTTAACGACTTCTGTCATAAACAGCATCCGGCATCAACTGCTTAGCGTGCCTTCCAAAGCACGGAAGCGCTCATTTATAGTAACCACTCAAACAGGCGGTCACCCATCCAAGGACTGACCGCTGCCATCTTTGCTTTACCTGCGTTTCCGATTCACAGGCGCTGCTGGGCTATAAACGCTTCGATCTTGTGCATTAGTAGCAGCTGTTTATCCAGGACGGACGCCTCAGTAGGACAATTCAAAGGACAGGACTTACGTACAAAGCGTTACGTAATCGCCTAGCAGGTCATCAGTCGACCTTGTCGGGTACCCTACCTGCCCACACTGCGCCTTCTGGTATGTGGTCGCCCCACCTTTCCCTTCCACCCCAACGGCAACCTACCTTAATGATAGAGTCCGGCAGATCAGCCAGCTTCGCAACATGGAGCCCCAAGGAATGCGTGGCCGGGCCCGCAGCTATCTTGTGCAAGAGTAGCAGCTGTAGATCCAGGACGGACGCCTCAGTAGGACAATTCAAAGGACAGGACTTACGTACAAAGCAGCATCGACTAGCAGGTCATCAGTCGACCTTGTCGGGTACCCGGTACGTGGTCGCCACACAACCTTTCCGCCCCAACGGCCATCGGTATACCCACCTCAATGATAGAGTCCGGCAGATCAGCCAGCTTCGCAACATGGAGCCCCAAGGAATGCGTGGCCGGGCCCGGGGCTATCTTGTGCAGTAGCAGCAGCTGTTGGTCCACGACGGAAGCCTCGGCGTGCGAGTTCACGATCACGCCGGGGTGGAGACTCGGGAGGCGGGTCAGCTCGTGGTAGTGGGTCGCGAACAGGCAGAAGCATTTGCATTTCGTTGCTAGCTCCCTGGAAACAAATGGTCGTAGGTGAGACTAAGGGCGGGTAGCGCCAAGTTACGGTTACAGATCGATCAACGTTAAATATGGCGCCGGCAGCTGTCATTCCATAGAAACTTGACAAACTTTCCATACATTCAGATTTTAACGAACACCGCTTAAGAGTCCGCAGTAAGCTCGGCCGAATTTCACCTTCCCATACAAACGGAGTATCGTTCTCATTTTAAAACTACGTGTTGGATTGGCTTAACACGAAACTTTGCATATACATTAACATGAGTTATATCTAGGTCTGTAATTAGTTTATATGGCTCCAGTTTATAAAGCAAACGAAATACAGCAAAAACAAGTTAAGTATAAAAAACTTAAATTTGCTGTATTTTTTTACTATGGTATCTGAAGCTACTTAAACTAATTACAGACCTGGCCCCGTAGCATGGATGGCGTATCACGCGATAAGTGACAGGATAGGCGCGTCGTCTCGTTCTATCGAACGGTGTCAGCCAGGGACGGATAGTCTATCTTGTCACTTATCGCGTGATAAGGCCATCCATGCTACGGGGCCTGGATGGTACTGAACTTGTTCTAAGTACAAAGTTTCAGAGCAAACTAGCTAGTCGTTTTAAAATGAGAGCGTAACTAAGTTTGTATGGAGAATCGAGCTTACTGCGGACTCTTAAGATGACAGACTGTTTGGTGCAACTCACCGACTACAGTACACGCTACATACGTTTGTGTCTAACTAGTAGCGACGCAGAGGTGTCAGAGGGGTTCGACGGGTGTGCGAGAGGCAACACACTCTTAGGGGATGAATTTGGAAAAACTCTGAAATTAGTTTTGTAGTCTTTTAACGTAAATGGAGAACTTTTAAATGGAGAAGAGAAGTGTGAGCACTTTAAAATTTCTTTGTTCTCCATTTAAAATTGGAACCCCCTTAGGGGTTGAATTTTTCTAATCGCTGAAATAACTTTTTTCGTATTGTAGTAAGTAATCCTACTAGTAACTTTTAAGTCTCTAGCTCAAAATAAGTGTTGCCCATACAAAGCTTGCCCTTCTTAACCCCCTTAGGGGTGGAATATTCTAATACTCTGAAAGTACTTTTTTTTTAATAAGTAATATTTCTATTAGTTTTAAGTCTAGTTCAAAAAAAGTGTTTCCCACACAACACTGGCTCCCATTCTTAACCCCCTTAGGGGTGGAGTTTTCTAAAACGCTGAAAGTTCTTTTTTAGTATTCTAATGAGTAATCTTTTTGCAAAGTTTTAAGTCTCTAACCCAAAAAAAGTGTTGCCCATGCAAAGCTTGCTCCCCTTCTTAAGGGGGTTCGATTGCCATACAAAACGTTATTTGACATTCGTAGGCTAACGGCGTGATATTTTAAGAAACTTATGTAACAAACTTTCATAAATTGGCTTCCCATTTGCGCCAAATTCCCCCTTTCCTAGAATAAACTTACATAAACTAGATTAATTTGAGAAATTGGTTTGTCACGTGATATTTTGGGAAAACTATTTTTCTCAAATTAATCTAGTTTATACAAGTTTATTCTAGGAAAGGGGGAATTTGGCGCAAATGGGAAGCCAATTGATGAAAGTTTGGTACATAAGTTTCTTAAAATATCACGCCGTTAGCCTGCGAATGTCAAATAACGCTTTGTATGGCAATCGAACCACCTTAATCCCCTTAGGGGTGGAATTTTCTAAAACGCTTTATGTTCTTTATTTGTATTTTAATAAGTAATCTTTCTACAAAGTTTCAAGTCTCTAACTCGAAAACATAAACTTTTCCTCATAAAAACTTTGCACCCCTTTTTATCCCCCTTAGGGATGTTTTTTTCCAAAACGCTGAAAGTACTTTTTTGTATTTTTTATAAGTAATCTTTCTACAAAGTTTCAAGTATCTAGCTCAGAAAAAGTGTCCCCCATACAAACCTTGCACCCCTTTTTAACCCCCTTAGGGAATGATTTTTGTAAAACGCTGAATGTAGTTTATTTCATGTTCTAATAAGTAATCTTTCTACAAAGTTTTAAGTCTCTATTTCAAAAAAAGTAGTTTTTCCCATACAAACTTTGCACCCTATTTTACCCCCTTAGGGGTGAAATTTTCCTAAACGCTGAATGTGCTTTCTTTGTATTTTAATAACTAATCTTTCTGGAAAGTTTTAGGTCTCTAGCTAAAAAAAAAAGTTTCCCCCATACAAACTTTGCACCCCTATTTTACCCCCTTAGGGGTAGAATTTATTGAAACGCTGAAAGTACTTTATTTGTATTCGAATGACTAATCTTTCTACAAAGTTCTCTATTTCAAAAAAAGTAGTTTTTCCCATACAAACTTTGCACCCTATTTTACCCCCCCTTAAGGGCGAAATTTTCCAAAACGCTGAAAGTACTTTCTTTGTATTCTAATAACTAATCTTTCTGCAAAGTTGTAGATCTCTAGCTAAAAAAAAAGTTTCCCCCATACAAACTTTGCACCCCTATTTTACCCCCTTAGGGGTAGAATTTATTAAAACGCTGAAAGTACTTTATTTGTATTCGAATGACTAATCTTTCTACAAAGTTTTAAGTCTCTATTTCAAAAAAAGTAGTTTTTCCCATACAAACTTTGCACCCTATTTTACCCCCTTAGGGGTGAAATTTGCCAAAACGCTGAAAGTTCTTTCTTTGTTTAAAAATATATTGTTTCCCCCATACAAACTTTGCACCCCTATTTTACCCCCTTAGGGGTGGAATATTCCAAAATGCTGAAATTATTTTATTTGTATTCAAATAACTAATTTTTCTACAAAGTGTTGTGTGTGTGTGTGTGTGCGTGCGTGCGTGCGTGCGTGCGTGCGTGCGTGCGTGCGTGCGTGCGTGTGTGTGTGTGTGTGTGTGTGTGTATCACTGACTAAGGCGCCCAATCTTACGCACTGTTTCCGGTTTGTAAGATAGCTTTTTAACCAGTTCCATGGAATGCCTCGAATACCCAGTAGTTCGAGCTTTCTTAGCAATATAGGTATGGAAACAGTGTCGAACGCCTTAGCCAGGTCCAAGAAGATTCCCACGCAGGCTTCTCCTCGGTCAAGGTAGGAAGACACAAGTTTAACTAACAGGGTGGCAGCTTGTTCAGTAGACCGACTCCTCCGAAAACCAAACTGTTTTGGTGAAAGAAGGTTTCCTGCTTCGAGAAAATGGACTAATTGGTTGTTTATAATCTTTTCCAAAATTTTAGAAAGATTGCTTAACAAAGAGATTGGACGATAGTTTCCAGGGCAGTTCTTATCACCTCCCTTGTGAATAGGGACCACGGCTGCTACTTTCCAGCACTCCGGAAAAGAACCCAATGACATACTAAGATTAAAAATATGAACAAGCGGCTTGACAATATAATGTTTTAAATGTTTAAGGATGCGGGTGTTTATTTCGTCTAGTCCGGAAGCGCTCTCCAGTTTTAAGTTGAGGATGATTTCTTCCACTTCTTTTTCGTCGGTAGGACTTAAAAACATTGACATAGGGGGAGAATTCGTTAGTGTGACTTTTGATGACAGTGAGGCCTCGGTTAAATTTTTATGGGACAGGATATAGTCTGCCAGCTTTTTGCCAACTGATGAGAAATACTGATTGGTATAGTTTATAGAGCAAGAAGAGTTAGGCTTGATGGAGGCTAGTTCGTGGGGTGTATGTCTGTCCTTGTTGAGGTGAGTAATATCTTTAATAGTTTACTACGGGTGATACGTTCCCTCTAAAGATTGTAAGGAAATTAAATTGACTATATTTATATCGCTTGTACACTCAGCATCAGATAGTTAGTAGCAGCCAAGGTAGCCAAATATATCGTAACACTTCCTTACTCTTATATTAATAAAGACGTGTTGCGATATGTTTCAGATACACGTCAATCATACCTACGTTGTCTACAATTTATTACCACCTAGAAATAGCTTTCCCGCCT